>ML682066.1:1599165-1684963 GCA_007922195.1 Podocnemis expansa
TTTCGAAACAAGCTGTTTGCTTGTTTCGAAATGGCCGTGCGTCATGTGGCCATGGCACTTCTTATTTCAAAACAACCTCTGTTGTTTCGAAATAAGAAGTGTGTGGCCATACCATTAGTGTTGCCTGCTCTTTCTACCACAGATACTGGGTAAGTTTTCATCTTTTTACCCATCTTTTATATTTGCTGACTCTCAAGTAAATCTGTGGAGCTTCCTGTGTCTTGCTTCCTCAGAGCTCCTGTGTGATCATTGTATATGGCTGATGATCAGACATGACTTTCATCTTGTATTTTGTTCTTTTTCTTTCTGGGTGGATCCTTCTTGCTTTTCCCATCCTGAGTGAAATGGACTTGTTTGCCTCATGGGTTCCCTAACTTCCCCCATCTGGTTTGCATGCACCTGTAAGCTGGGACCAGGCCAGAGCCTTTTTAAATTTCCTGCCCTGCAGCATGTCTGGGCATTTGGCCTAGGGCAGGAACAGCATGGGAAATTGCAGATGCTGTGCTGCCTTCCTTGATGCCTGGCACCCAGCTGCACTTCTCTTACTCTCCTGACACCCCACTCTATCCTCCCCTGCTCCCCACTCTCATGCTGCCACTCAGAAGATCGTGGGGAAGGTAAGCATCACAGCAAAGTTCATCGGAGGGGCAGGGCTGGAAGACCAAGGGGACAGTATGAACCATCACCGTCCCTCCTACTCCTATTTGTGCAGCTTCTTGGCTCCTGATATTCAGCAACAGGAACCTGGAGGGATTAGGCAATGATGTTCCTTGTCAGACACACCCCTGGGCTGGCCGGCCCTGCCCCCCAGTTCCGGGGGGGGGGGGGGGCTGCAGACAGGGATTCGCCCAGGGCCCCGCACCCCCCTAGGGACGGCCCTGACCACGTGCTCAGTTGGCCCTGGAGCCCTCTCAGCGCTGCTCTCCAGCTATGAATGAAAGCCACCATCGGCCTGCAACTCAGCAACACGTGCTTGGTTGGCACCAGTGCCCTCTCGTTGCCACTCTCTGGCTATGAATAAAAGCCACGATCGGCCTCTGATGCAGCACTGCATGCTGGTTGGATGCCACCCTCTGGCTATGAATAAAAGCCACGTCTGGCCTCTAACTTGGTACCGCATGCTTGGTAGACACCGGAGCCCTCTCGGTGCTGCTCTCCGGCTGTGAATGAAAGCCGCAATCAGCCCCTAACTCGACACAGCATGCTGGATTGGCAACAGAGCCCTCTTGACACCACTCTGCAGCTGTGAATAAACAGCCACGATTGGCATATGGTCTGTCAATGCTGTTTCCCCACTCTGGCACTCTGAGTGCAGAAGGTGGGGCCTTCAACAGGCCTTAAAAGCCACTGGCCTTAAAGCCTGGTCTTAAAACTCTCCAAAGCCTCCAATTCCTGGCCTTGGAGTGGTATCGCTGCCACCACTCAAATGGAAAAACCTCTTGAAACCCAGGAAGGTGCACTTGGAAATTCCTTCCTGTGAGGTATCCTCAATCACTTTTATTCCTCTCTCAGGAGAGTGACTGAACCGCAGCTGGGATATCAGCTGGAAATGAAAGAATCTTCTTTAGTAGCTGGCTGTGCAGTCTGAGGCACATGCACACAAATCTCTTGCCCTTCAGGACACAGAACCAGAGCTTACTTCAAAAGTAAAATATTTAACTAAAAGGAACAGATAAAAACACAGAGAGTTGCTTCTCTGGGAATTAACTTAGGTAGTTACAGGGTAGTGGGAGGGGGTACATGTGCTCAGCACAGAGAAATCCAAAAACAAACCAAAAACAAACAAAATATCCTGACCACATCTAAGTAAGCATTCCCTCTTCTACCCACACCTGGTCAGTAACAAACTTAAGTTATCTTTGGTAAGGATGTTGCTGAATTCTTCCTCAGGCCCCTCTGGCCTCCTCCTGATCCTCCCAGGAGCTCTGCTGCATCCAAACAGGAACAGGCAAGGCTGCTGCTCCAGTTCAAAAAGTTGTGCTTTGTTCCTATTGGCTGTCCTGGGAGTCACTGACCAGAGTGTTAACCCTTTCCTCCCCAAAGATTGCTATAGGCTTGTCACCATCTCAGTGCCATGTGACCTTATCCCCAGTATCTCCTCTCCAAAGAAAAGGGCCAGAGAATCTGAGTACCATCTGTTGGCAGCAGCGCCTCAGGCCAGTTGGCACCAAGGGCCTCTCAGCGCTGCTCCCCAGCAGAGCACAGGTAAGCACGCTCAGCGTCAACTTCGGCACTGAAGTGCTGGTGCGCTCTGACTCTCCTCTCGGGGGGGAGGGTGAAGGCCAGAGTCTATCATGGTGTCATTCGCACCAGAGGACTTTAAGGCACTGGAGGCTCTTCAGCTCCTGAAATCGTCACCAGGCCATTGAAGCAAATGGTAAGTCCTCCTTCCTTTCACTTTATCCAGCCCTGAGGGGAGCTGCTCAGTCCTTGGCCCCGGATCACTGCGTAACTGAGGGCTCCAACCCCTATGGTGCCAACACCTTGCCTCAGCACCGCAAGAAGGTCCAAAAGTGCATGCCTTGGGTGCGACCTCCTGCTGAAGGGTCCCCAGCACCAGTTTCTTCTCAGTACCCCACCTGAAGCTGGTTACCTCCCACTGAGGCCGTGGCAAGGGAGTTCCAACTCAGTAACATGGCCCCAAGAGAGGACACCCCAGTACTGGGGTTGTCCCTTCCCCTGGCTAGAGTCATGAACCCAGGGCCAGGGTCTTAAAGAGAAGACCCAACCACACTTCAGTCCCTTCACCAGGTCACCACCTACCTGGGGGTCAGGGTCACACCCTTCCAAGGGAACCAAGACCCCTTATTCAACTTGGAGTTTGCATCCTCTCCAATCACCATTAGGATTCCTCTTCATGCTCGTGTCCTTGACATCACTGGGATACACTGGCCTGAGCTGCCCTGGTTTACCCCCGGGCTCCCAGGGGTCCAGGGGGTTTGACCTCCCAGGTCAAAGGCCTATTCAACCTCAGCCTTTCAGCTGAGAATTGCTAACCATTAGGCCTTGCTTAACAGATATCCCCTAGATCTGTGTAATGACATGAAGGGTTTTAGTAGCTTCCTCCCATAAGAACAGTTGGAGCATTAGGATGCCTTCATTGAGGAAGGTGCCTTGGCCTCATGCGAAGCGTTTACCGTGGTGTGGGAAGTCTTGGACACAGCCAGCTGCAGCATTGCTACAGCCGTGGTTGCACACTGAGTGCCCTTTACTAGGACTCAGAGCAGTCCACATTAGACTTTCCCTTTCAAGGGACAGTCTTTCTGTGCCCTGGCCACTGACTTCCTGAGCTGCGGCAACTGTGACCCTAGGTCAGCCCTCAGAACCCTGGGTACACTTATTTCCCAGGTGCTTCAACATTCGTCCAGCACACCATGACACCACGAATGTTTGGAGTGAGGGCCCTCACAGTAGTCTCCCTCACCCACAAGTGAAATGGCTACTCTTTAGGGGCCCTTGGACTGTGGGTTGATGGCCCCCTTTTCTCCCCTTGAAAGTGATCAACTCCAACACGGTCGACTCTCCGTCCATCAAACCCAACCCTTGAACTTCAGGGCGGCATCCTAAGTCACTTATAGTAACCGCCCCCTCGCAATCAGACTCGTCTCTTCCTCCTCTCTGGTAACGATGCATCTCCCTCTTCCCTTACCGTACCCTTCAGGCCAAGTAAGGGCCTGGCAACTGGAGAACTCTCCTCACATGCACTGAGTTCCAGTTGCATGTGCCCTTGGAGCCTTGGTGGAAATCCAGGGGTGATAGAGGTATGCGAATGGGACACATGATGCTCCCCCCACCACAACACCTTCTCTGCAGCCCTTACTCATGGCTACAGCCTGCTGGGATACATAGGGGAAGATACGCACTCTCCATCCTTGTACCCAGAGGTCCCTCCTTCCCCCCCACACCTCGTCCAACCCCTTCCCCAGTCGGGCACACTGGGACGAGTATGCTTCCGCTTCGCTAGCCCCAAGAGCATTTCTTACTCCTGTTGGCCTACAATGGATCTTGGGGAATATTACTGTGGGATGGTGTACCCCACCTCCGAGGTGGTAGGTAAGCGGGAGACTTGTACCCTCTTGTCCTCTACCTTTTCCCTCCTCGCCTCTCCAGGCGGTCCCCTTTTATTCTCAGGGCCATGGTCTTCAGGCTTATATTAGGCCATCATAGGGGTTTTGCTTCTTCAGCTCCCACCTCTTCTCCCCAAGGACATTCACCACATCTCATTGGTCTGTCCACCCATGGGCAAACCCCACGTTTAGCCCTCTACTGGAACTTTCTCTGCCCTGGTGCCTCCCCCCAACCAGGCAAGTGACACATTCCACTGAGAACCCCAGACAGCCATCTAAGAGCTGCCTTGACCTTTATATGGCACCCCCTCCTCCCTAGAATCACAACAAGGGGAGATAGTAGGGGATAGAACTCTTCAACCCCATTGGTATTCATACACCTGAGTGAGCCCGCTTGAGGACATGTGGTCCTTAGCTCATGGTTCACTCCCTTGCAGGACTCTGATGCCCAAGGGAATTTGCAAAACCCTTAGCAGGCTAAA
Organism: Podocnemis expansa; assembly: GCA_007922195.1. Classification (NCBI taxonomy): domain Eukaryota; kingdom Metazoa; phylum Chordata; order Testudines; family Podocnemididae; genus Podocnemis; species Podocnemis expansa. The sequence goes on from ML682066.1 coordinate 1,603,715, forward strand.
AAGCTTGACACCTTATGGGTGACACTTTTGTAACATCCCCTCACAGTGGCTTCCCCTTGGATTTTCCATAACCAGGGGTTGCCTTATGCCCTCCTCCCCTCTCTCCGGAGTCTCTTTCTTCTCTTCTTCCACCTGGGACCTGCCCAAGCCTTACCCTGTCCAATATGCGGGGAGGTGCACCAATAATACCCCTCCTCTCTCGAAGTAGACATTATAGACCATGTCTGCCTGGCATCTTGGCTAAGTCATGGTCTTCTAGCCTCATTAGGATCTATGCAAGATTCCTCATAGTTGGCCCATTGCAGCCGGGACCCAACACCTACTCCTGCCACTAGAGATGAGTCAGCCAGCTGTGATATGAAGGTTGACTACCTCTCCATAGAAGTGACAGTGAGAATATCATGAGAACCACGTGCCCCCCACAAACACTCCCATTCTGGAGCTTGGGGGGGCACAATCCTTGGTAGGGACCTGACCTGTCTATAGAGACGGGCAGATATCCCTACCCACTATTCAGCACACCTCTCCCTTCGTGAGTCCATGTGTCGGGAGAGTAGAGTATGGGGGCAAGGGAGAGAAATGCACACCTAGCCTTGAGGTTGCATACGCCCCTCTCAGAACCTCATGATGGTTTCTCACCATCCCCCTCTCACGCCATTCCCCCATCCCTTTGGTCAGAGACGACCTAACATGGGAATTCACTCACCCTTCCCCCAGTTTCTCTGTTTTTACTTCCCAGTCACTTAACTTTCATGACCTCTGCTGTTTGGCGTCTCTCCTGATGCTAGGATGGGTGTACCTAAAGGTTTCCCTTTTTCCTATTACAACCCATGGAAGGGTCACCTCTAAAGAAGGGCCCTCTGGGGATTCCCACTTCTTTCCTCTGAACAACCTCCTTGATGGAGTGTCTCTGACACTTTGGGCCCTAGCAATGGGCCTGCCCATCGCCTAGGCCATATTCCGGGGGTCTCCCTCCCAGGTCCTCCATTCCCATGCTTCAATGGATGGAGGGGCAGGCGTCCCCACCTACTCCTTCCTCATTATTTCTTCCTACATTATCTTTCATATGGAGTTGGGATGCCTTAATTTTAGGCGCCCTTATCAACCTTGCCCTTGTCATCTGTTTCCAGTATGTCAATGGGGTGAAAGGCCTTTTGCCTATCCCCCAATTGGTCAAGGGGCTATGTGGTCCCTGCCCCGGTCTTGGTTAGTAACTTAACCCAATTTACCTCCCTTTGAGGTCAGGGCAGCAAGGGCGGCAGTTATCCCACCCTTGCTCATTGCCTACGGCTGTAGGAGCCTGTTGTTCTGGATCACAACTGCCTTTCTCAAGAGTCAATTCTGCTAGGAAAGGGCAACCATCTTATTTAGATGGTCTTGCTGGTGACAAGGATGCTCTTTGCTATTGTGATATAGCAGTTCCCCAGTAATGAACCAGGACTGCCGTCTTGGAGTTCTGATCTCCTGACAGAGTGGCAAATGACCCCTCAGCACTCTCCTGAACGTCTTCTCTCGAAGATCTTGCACATAGTGGCTCATCCGTAGGCATCTGCCTGGTGGCCAACTGCTTCTTCACCCAATTTTGGGGTGCTGTGTCATTTGTGGGTGGCTGTGCTGACAGTGGATAAAGCTCTAACTCTGCCCACCTTCCACAGTACAGCTAGCAGTCACCTGATACTGAATGTATCCGAGCAGCGCTTGAAGAAGAACTGTGGGTTACTTACCAGTAACTGTCCTTCTTTGAGATGGGCTGCTCGGATTCATTCAGATCCCTCCCACCATCCCCACTACTCAGAGTTAGCAACTAGTAGGAACTGGGGAGGGGCAGGGCTGCAGCCATATACACAGCCACGGGGTGGCCAGAGGTGTTGGCCGCCAGCCCTGTTCTGACAGGCTAAGGCTAAAGAAAGTTTTCAGCCAATCGTGTGCTGTGGCACATAGACACCTGATACTGAATGAATCCGAGCAGCCCATCTCAAAGAAAGATAGTTACTGGCAAGTAATTCACCGTTTCTAGCATGTAGCTATAAATTATGAAGTACAAAAGTAAACACCAAAGTTCAATGAGATTCACTAAAGTAGCTAAGTTTATAAGACTCTGGCCCCCTCAAAAATATTAAAGCGTAAGTACAAAAAAAGCTAAACAAATATTTACTGAAATAAAGACATGAAGCACAGGCATCACTCACGGTTATAAGGGCTCCTTGAGGGCAGCATTACATTTGTATGTGACAGCCTATATGGATATACTGGGAGGGAAGAATTCTCACAAATGGAATTAAAAAATGCCAGAATAGATGGCCATACTGAGAAATTGAAGAATGCGTGGAAGCAGGATTAATTTGTGACTATGGATTCTTTTCCCATTACAACAGGTGATTTGACTTCACCTTCCTCTATATGCTGTTTCCCAGTGTTTGAATCTTAACAACTGCTTTGATTTGCTGTTACAGTGTGACCTGATCCCAGTGTTCCCTCTAATTATTTGTAGGTTGTGTGTGCAAAAAATTCCTTTGTGTGCACAAAGATTTCTTTGTGAGCACCAATATTAGCACTATTGAATTTTTTTGTGCGCACTTTATTTTCTTGTGTGCATGGGTTTCATGACCTGTGTGCACGCACACATGTGCACAGCTTAGAGGGAACAGTGCCTGCTCCTATGACTTACAGTTCCCTGCATTTGTTTCCTCCCATTCTGTACGTTTCCCCGTCTTCAAAGCATCTGACAAAGTAGAATTTTCTCCCACAAAACTCATGCGATAAATAAATTTCTTAGTCTTTAAGTGCCATAGGACTCCTTGCTTTTTTAAAAAATGAGACTGTTGGAAAGTTCCTGCAACTGTGCCCTGTCAGTTGTGTCACTAAGAGTTCACTCTTGCCTTTTTAGCATATCAGTGTGAAGGTGATGGGCAGATAATAGTGAAATCTGCAATTCAGATGAAGTATAGATCCTAAAGGTAGTTTGCCTTGATGTGCCAAGTTTGAAAAGTGATGAGCCTTCAGGCCTTGCTGGCTCTGCTAGATGGGAAAAATTTCTGTAATTATCTAATTTTCATTTCTGTCCACTGGGGCCCCTTATTGCTTGGGGCCATAGGTGGTCACCTGCCCCTAATGCCGCCGCTGTCAATATCATATCTGTTTGGAATCTTTATGTCAGGAACAGTGCTTGGGTTTGTGGCACCCCCCTGCACAGACAAGTGATGTCATCAGGGGAACGCAATGGCGTTGTCCCCTTTTGGCACCCTTCAAACATCGGCGCCCCCCCTGCAATGCTTACCCAGCTTAACGGGTTGTGCCAGTCCTGCTTTATATATTCTTGTTTGACTTATGTATTGGAATCACTTCTATACACTTCTCAGCTATGTGTCTGTGTTCTTCTAATCAAGCAATTAACAAATCTTGGGGCATTCAGTTCACAGTCACACGCTTTAGCTGATTTTACTTTGAACACTTTTATTTCATATTGGTTTTTCAACATGTATCTGTAATACTTTGCCTTGTCTTTACATTTGACACCTTTGTTTGCCTCTTAAGTATGTCCATTAATCAATATTTCTTAATTAAATTAAAGGAACATTATTCCAACACTCTGAATTTATGTTATTCTAGCAACAGGACTTCCTCTTATAATAACCTTCATCATTTCAAAGGATATATATACAAAATATTTTAAATTCCTTCATTTTCCGTATAGTTGCCTCACATGTAACCTTTTTCTAAGTCTGGCTTTCTTACATCAAAGTTTTAATTCCTCAATTTCAGCACTGGCTAAAGTGATAAAATATGATTACATTAATTACTCTAGATCCCAAAAGGATATAAAAAGGAAAGCTCCTCTTTTATAAATGCAACAAGCATTTACGGTTAGCAAATTAGTCTCAGTTTGAAAACTCATCTTCTGTGAATCATTAAAAATTAGCTGCATTGTTGAAGCTCAGACTGATAACACTGACATTCATAACATTAATGTAAAAACTAATATTTTAGGAATGCCATTATTATAAGCTCAACTCATAACCATATTATTCTATGTAAACTTCTTTATTTTCATTGTGTTTGTTTTATGAGTATTGGCCTTGCTCTTGCACGACAGTTGTAAAATAAATATTAATATTTGAACAGATTTATTGTTATATCTAGATAACAAATCATCTAAGAGCTGGAAAACAGAGTAAGGTGTGTGCGTGCATGTGCATGTGCATGTGTGCAAGAGAGAGAGGGTCTTGTAAATATGGGACTTTTAACTGGATGCTTAATGTTTGCAGAATCTCTGCAGAAATGTCTGATAATACCAGGGATGTGCAATGAACAGAGGAAGATAAGGGATTCTAATATTTTCCTTTAGACACTTTCAATTTTTAAGAATCTTCAATAGGCCATTCTGGGCCAGGATTTCAAAGGTGTTTAGATGCTTAAACATGCTGATAGCTGCACCTGTGATATTTTTCAAAAGCGCCCAGATGCCAATTCTCATAGAATGTGGTTCCTGAATTCTTTTGAAAACTTCCCTAGGTGCCTAGGTAACTTTAAATATCTAGCTCTGGACCCAAATCCTGATCATAAAACAAGGCCCCTAATTGAAAGGATTCCTTTAGGGGAACAATTTGGTTGGGGTACAGTGCACAGTTCTCCCCTGCCACACTCATTTAGGAAACAGTCACTTTCTGTGATTCCATTATTTAATACCCGCAACAATCTCAATAACATTTTATAGGCAATTAGTCTGTGTGTGAACAAATTTTATTTGTTCCATTACTAGATAAATAAATCCCTAAAAAAGCACATTTTCTGTATTGTCCACAATAATCTAGTTTAAAAAATTATGCAAATATTAGATGAACTGAAACATCAAGGTTATCCAGTCAATAATTATAACAAAAAAGAGTACTGACTCACTTTTTAGACTTCCTTTATTCCTTTTGGCTGTTGTTTTTTTGTTTCCTGTAAGCCCTGCACAGGTCCAGAGTTGAGCAGATTTTCACAGTAGGCCAAGGAGTGATATCAGGGATAGTTTTGGTGAGCATCAGGGAGCTTACTTGGAATAGTAGTCCTTCTTTGAGCAGGTGTTGGACTAGATGACCTCATGAGGTCTCTTCCAGCCCTAATATTCTATGAGTCTATGAACAGTTTTGGTATATGTAAAGCTAGGGGAGAATGAGTAAAGGGTTCCCGCTTTTCCCTCTTACATGTTTTGGATGATATCCTGACTCAGTCAACAGGAAAAAAAAAGTCAACAGCAAAAAAAGTCAACAGCAAAACTTACATTAACATCATCTGGTATGATTTTGCTTTGTTATTTTCCCTTTCTGCATGTTCTCCTGTTTGTTTCTTCTCTCAGATCTCTCTCTTTTTTTTTCTCACCCACATTTCTTTCCCTTCACTGTCTGCCACGTTTATTCATGTGTTCTCTATCACGCTTCTCCTGTGCCCAAAAAGCAAACAATCCAATGATTAACTTCAAACATATGAGTAGTGCTAATGAAATCAAAGGCTTTACAAATGACAGTGAGAAAAATGAAGTCAGTGGGACACTTACATGCGTAAAGTTGAACTGGTGTCTTTGCAGCATTGGGGCCCAAGCCTTTCCCTCCCCTCCTCTGTGTTGTTCTCTTTGTCCCTCAAGCCTTCATCACCCCCCTTCACCTGAGATACATACCCCATTTTGCTCTAACACTGCATAATGTGGTCCTCAGTCTGCTACAGACATGTGGACACTATCTTTGGCTGGATCAGTAGCTATTTATTTAGCTTTGTCATAATCAATATATTAATAGCCCAATCAACCCATTCAAATGATCGTTAGAAATCATAAATATGAAACCTGTCCATGCACATATAAGATGCATTTCCACCCCCCCCCACCCCCCACCAATAATATGCAGTGGCAGGGCCAGGATTAAAACTAATGCTTGGTTCTCAGCTACATGGTCATAACACCAGTGTACACTGTCTCTCTGCTCCATGGGGATGAGACCAATCTACCTGTCTTTGGTTTCTATAAGGCACCTGCCACGTTGCTATGTAAGTGCTGGAGAACATCATTTATAATTATTATTTTTCAACCATGCAGAAGGGATGTCAAACAGATAGAAGCATAGTTCTGGTCTCAAGGAATGTATAAACCAGGGTTATCCACCCTTTTTGTGTGAGAGGCCACACTGAAATGCTTTTCACACTCAAGGGGACAGTGAGCATATTTTTGATAGATAAAGCACAGAAACTGTTCTTACTATTAATCAGATTTAACAATAAAAAAATAAAGATTGGTTTACAAACTCAGTTTGGGTCTATAAAAGCAGAAACTCATAACCTTTAGATAAATGTCACTTTCACAGCTCTACACAACAAGTTTTCATGTGTTAATTAAACACATTTTGTGAAAAGTTGAAAAGGGCTTTTTTTTTTTTTTCAGGAGCATCAGTGTGTACAGGTAGCAAGGGATTATGGCAGGGCAGGGGTGGCTGTGTGGAGTGGCAGGAGAGATTTTGGGGAGCATGGCAGGGCAGGGGTGGGAAGGGAGCCAGGGGTGGCATGTTTGGGGAGCATGACAGGTCAAATGTGGCTGACAGGCATGGCAGGAGAAAGCATGGGGAGCAGGGTAGTCCAGGGGGACATGGACAGCAGTAGCAGAGCAGGAAGGGAGGACAAGGGTGGCGTGGCAGGGAGCATGGCAGGGTACTGGAGAGCAAGTGTGACTGTGACTGTGTGGGCTAGCAAGGGAGAGCATGGCAGGGCAGCAGAGAGCAGGTGTGTCTGTGTGGCAAGGAGGCAAGAGCATGGGGAGCATGGCAGGGCAGGGCAGGGTGGCAAGGAGGACAGGGGCAGGGTGACAGAGGACAATGGCAGAGTAGGGGTGGCAGTAGAGCATGGGGAGCAGCACAACTGTGTGGCAGGCACCAGGGACGACTCCTTGCTGCTCGCCCAAACCTCACCTGGGTGCTTCCCAACCTAATCTCCCCCCTACCAACCCTCCCCCACACTACTTCCTCTTCCATCCACAACTTGCCCAGCTCCCCACAGCTTGCCTGGCTCTGACCCACTCCACCCTCACCCAACCATGGTAGCACCCATCCTGGCACACATGGCAATTTGGGGAGCTCTACAAGCTGAATAACAGGCTAAGGTGGACTGAAATTTAGCCAATGGGCTGTAGTTTGGCAACCCAGAAATAATCTAATGTCTTGCCTACACAACCCCATAGTGTGGACTTCAGGGGTCTAGCTAGCCCCCGTTCGCTGGCTGGATCCCTGAATCTGCAAGGAGAGCCCAGTCAAGAGCAGGTTCTGCCCATGTGACCTGAGATGCTCCATTTGCTAGGTAGCAGGTGAAGCTGTGAGAGGAGAAAGGAGAGAGGTGGCACAATGGCGCATGCCCAATGCAGCACCTGTCAGTAACATGAACTTTGCTGTGGCAGCAGCAAATTTCACATTGTGCCAGGCACTGCAGTAGGTAAGCCTCATCTCCAAGTGAGTAGCCCCTGGCACACCCAAGGCTCACATCTGCTTAGGCCCTTGGTGTGAACTGCAGCACATGATAATGTATTATGCTGTTACTGTTCTGTGTAAACTCTGATACAGCAAACTAAAACAAGTCATGTAGTCCTGTTTGACATGGGACTGCGCTAATGTGAACTGAGTGCCTTTTCATTTATGCTACACTAGGCAGCTACAGCGAAATACTTTGTGCTGTGCGGTCATGTAAATAAGCTCTAAATTTAATGTGACATGAGTGACGTTTATAAGTAGACGGGGGGGGGGTAGATGAGAAGATGGACAAGGAGGCAATCGTGTGATCACACAGGCACCACTGAGGCAGGAACATCTCGATGGTTCAATTTTTATGGATGATGTTATCAGTTGGTTTTTTGGCTACCTTCACATTTTGTAGGCATTGTAGTAGCAGTGGACTTTTAGAAGGGATTTGAACATGTGAAGGCAATGGATTCATTTAAAAAAAAAATTCAAGTGTTTGTCCTGAACATCATGAGTAGAAAGGCACAGACAGAAATTCATATGGGAAGAGATGACAACAAAGGGAGCACTGAGGCTGGTGTAATTGGCAGAGTGACAAGAGCTTGGGAGGACACATGAAAAGACACCAGCTCTGAGTTGCAAAATCAGGAAATGTGTGATGGCAGGCTTTTAAAACAAGGAAAAGAAATCTCAATTTGATACTGAGTACCATGTTCTGAAGCGACTCAAAGCATGGCGATGGAACAACAGGGTCACATAACCAAGTGACAACTAGAGATATTATTTTGACTGCAACAATTTGAACACAATGGAAGGTGAAGTTAGTGTAAAAAGGATTATAGAGGAGATTGCAGTGATTGAGGTGTGAAAGTCAGGGCTTGGTAAAAGATTTTGACAATGAGATAGCTCAGAATATGTGGGTTGGAGAGAATATATAATTAGGAATCACCAGAATACAAAGAAACAGCTAATCTTGGGTCATTCACATCTCTTCTGGGAAGAAGTTCTGAGTTCCACAATCACAATCTCACTAGCACTCAGCCTACAGCATCTAGAGCTATGCCTACCTTAGGAGAAGTTAATTCAAATACGTTAAGTCCAACTAATAAGTTCAAGTTTAATTTGAACCAAACGAACTTATTAATTCAAAATAACAACATGGACTAATTCAAACTAACATTAGTTTGAGTTAGTCCACTTTGTTAATTCGAACTAACTGCCCTTAGGCTGAACTTATTAAATCAGAACTAACGGTTAATTCTTGCCTACATTGTCCTTATAGTTTGAGCTAACCGGCAGGTCTTACTAGTTTGAACTAAGCTTTCATTAGTTTGAATTAAAGAATTCCTTATTTCAAACTAATGAAAGCCTTGTGCAGACAGGTACTAAGTTAGTTCAAATTAAGCCTCCTTAATTCGAACTAACTTGCAAGTCTAAACATAGCCTAAGAGCCTAAAGCAGGATCTCTCTAGCTGCATCACCCCTGTGGTGGCCAGCAAAGTGGGCTCTGAAAGACCCCATTCCAAATTTGTTAAATGCTTTATGGAATAGGACTGTACCTCAAGTTTGTTTTGAAGTGAAGGATGATGCAGTGGAGTTCATGGAGCAAAAATGTATTTATCAGAGAGACAAGGTAGAAGAGGTAAAATTTATATTAAGCTTTGTAGCCCATGAGGTGCACTGCTGAATACTGCACCAGTTTCAACCTTCTTCTGGCAGGTCCAAGACAGAGTGAGCTGCAATTGTCTTGCCTGGAGGAGAGAAAATGCATCACCATGGCTATGTCCTATTCTGAATGAGGATCAAATGAAAATGGCAAAAGGCATTCCTTAACACTGTAGCAATATGTATTTTCAGGACTGAGGATTTTAGCCTCTCTTGCTTCAGAACTTGGGTGGTTGCCAGTGATTGATTCAGTTTTACATTTTTTAGCCTTTTTATTGTCTCTAGAAACCAAACCAAAAAAATTCCCAAAGAAAATATAAACACAAACCACATCTTTGTAGTAACATTCACACTCAGTCTTCAGTTGGTTTTGTGGTATTTTAAGATAAATTTGGATTGTCAGATTGCCCTTATAATCTCAACTTGCTTTTTTCAATGAATTCTATATAATAGAAATACTGTAATTTAATGTTACTTCATTTACTGTAGTCTAGGTTTCAATTAAGCAAACAATATTTTCTCCAGCTAGTCCATGCAAATTAATTTGGAGTGGTTTGCCTCTGCCTTTCATGGCGTTCTTCAGTGCAGAGCTAGACAGTGGATTTTCAGTGGTTTTTTTTAAATTATTATTAAGTTCATCCTCTTTAGACGTAATTTTCCTCTCCATGAGTGCACATAATTCACATTATAGTCAAGAGTGATAAGACCTAAGCTGAATTTTTTTTCCCTAAGTACTGAAAAATAAATGGAAGGTGTCTGAATGCATGGAAAGTGAAACATGATATTTAAACAATGCTGTCATTGCTCCATCAGTGAATTCTAGGTTTTTAAACAAAGCATTTTCCCTTTCAGAAACATAAAAGAATTAAATCTGTTTAAAAAAATCTGTAAGTTTATCTCATTGCAGCACAGCTCAGATATCATTGGCAACAGAAATCATCCAAAATGTCAGTCAAAATAAAAATCATATAGGGAAAATATGTATTAAGGGTTACCAGAGTGAAAGATCATTGGTTATTAAATAGCTATGCTCACATGGGTTGTGAGAACTATAAACCTGATAATTATTAAGCGGTTAGGATAAAAATAATTGAGAACACAAAGCCATTAAAAATACTCTGTTTTCTTATTCTCAATAGCATAGTAGCAGAAATGGCATCTGTCTTTAGTTAACTTTAGTTTTTCTTTTAAATAACACATGTTAACTAAGGTGGTTAAACAAATGCATTGAGCTCATGCATGTCAATACAATCTAAACTACCAGAATCAATGGACCAAATGTGTGGGACACATAACCAGATAGAAGGTATTGAATAGAAGTAACTTGACTTCATAATTCAGGTGTGGTCAAACCGGTTTGGCAGCCACATGCAGCTCTTGAATGAAAAAGTGCAGCTTGCAGAAGAACTTGGCTTATTTGCAGGGCAGAGAGAAGAAAGCAGCTCCAGCCTAGGAGTTTTAAGTCTCCCACTCTGAGCATGCTCAGAGCAAGCTTGGGAGGGAGGCCCAGCCTGCGCTTAGCTGCCAGGAAGGCCAGGTAAGGGGGCCCTGGGGATGGGGGAGGATTGGCCCAGGGGAACTAGCGTCAGGGCCTGGGGGTTACGGAGGGGGTCGGGACAGAGGGGAGAAGAGGTGGCATGGTTCAGGCCGGGGGGGTGGGGAGAAGAGCGGCATGGTTGGGGATGGTGAGAAGAAGCGTGGCATGGTCAGGCATGGCAGGGAGAGGAGCAGCATGTTTAGATTTTCTATAGGCCCTAATGTGGTTTACTCATCATCAAAATAAAATTGTTTTTCAAGTCATTCTAAATATGACATTGAATAATAAGAAACAAACATACAAAGAAGAAAATAGATTGTTTACTGTATATGCCTAATTTTCATGGTAACCTTAAGTAATTATTAGAATCTGACATTAGTAGGATCAATATTTGCCTCTTTTATGATAAAATTAAAGTGTGCAATGAATTTTAAACTTAGTAATTGTGGAGTAGGTAAAAGTATTTGGCTATATGCCTCAGTGCGGCTCTCGAACGTTTAATAATCAACTTGTGTGGCTCTTGATTTCCATAAGTTTGGCCATCCCTGTTTTATATTTAATGCTAATTGTTGAAAATTTCTTACATACTTTGCTGCATCAATGTTGTCCTTTGCTGTGATTCTGTTAGCTCCCACAAGCTGACCAATGTTAGCAGAGTCCCTTTTTGATGGGAGAACACTAAAAAATACTGAGTTTCTGCAGCAAGTGATAATGTTTCCTTCCTAGTCAATGATCCGGCATGGTGTAGGAGAGTTAGGATGTGCTTTTGGAGTTGCCATTATTTGGGAAACAAAACAAAACACACACTGAAGTAGAATTTGGACTTTAAATGTGACTTATGGTTTGTCTACACTGCCCTGAAGTTTGGCCTCTGGGGGTGTGAACAGCAGCATGCACCAAAGTACTGTGCAGTAATTCCATGTGTGTATGTGAGAACAAAATTCATGTTAATGCAGTCTCCTTTAAACAAGACTACACTGATGTAAATTAGCAAACCTTTTTAGTTTGTGCCTGCACCTTCCACAGGGGGCGTTACTTTGGTGCACAAAGTTATTTACCCACTTCCTATATTCTCAACTGTACTGCACTGTAGGCATAGATTTAGACTCCATAGCACCTAAGTCAGTTCAGAATATGGGATTTAGGCTCCATTTTGAAAATGTTACCATATGCAAACACCTGTGAGTTCTTTTATTTTATCCCTAATTATGATAAAACCTGGGCATTCAGTAGTCTCAGTTTATGTATGTGACCACTTAGTTATCATCCTCTCCCTTCTGACACACAAGTGACAGCAAATGTGCTGAAACTTGAGTGGTATCTTTTACCAAGGTGGTCAGTATTGTTACCAAGGAGGAATTTCATGCTGAAGCAGGTTTACCTTCACTGTTATACAGGCTGTTCAGGTAACAAAATAAATTTTTCATCAGCACGTATGTTCTAGTGAAACTGGATTGCCACCTTACATGGGGCACAATACCATATTAAAAGAAGGACATATGTAGAGACTAGCCATTTTTCCTGAAAATAAATTTTCAGTGTTGTCAGAATTCCAGGCTGGAACAACGAACCCAGAAGTCATTCTAAAATTGTATTCCTTTGATTTAGACAAAACAGTATCCCTATTTGCCAGCTTCCCAGTGAGATGGAACATTGTAAAGAAAATAAACAAGGAGTACTGTGGCACTTAAAGACTCACATATTTATTTGTTGCAAGACCTTTCATGGGAGAAAAATCCCACTTTGTCAGACTTGCATGAGTTTTTGTGGGAGAAAATCCTACTTCATCTGACATTGGATTTTCTCCCACGAAAGCTCATGCGACAAACAAATTTGTTAGTCTTTAAGTGCCACTGGACTCCTTGCTTATTTTGCTGAACTTAGACTAACATGGTTAACCCTTTGCAAATTGTAAAGAAAGATCTTGTCCTGCAGAAGATGGTGCTTTTACTATCTTGCTTTGGTTCTCCTTGAAAGGGGGACATTCATTCAGAAATGAAGGAGAGGCAGATTTCTACTGAGCAAACAAGAAGTTGGAGAAGCTTGTCACGTACAATACTGCATTGCACAGGCAGGGTCTAGAATTGTTTCAGTAATATAACATAATCCCCGTGTAAATGAAATATTAAGGATGACATTTTAATCAGACATAAAGCTAAGAATTTCAGAGGTGGGGTGTTCATTGCTCCCTGTACATATGCATTGCACTAAGGAATTTCATTACATGGCCACATGTGAAGCATAATACAAAGTGCTGCACACAGTACGTGTGTCTAAGGTAAAATAAAATTATGCAGTTTACATATAAATCAAAAGGAACACACAACTGAGGTTACTTTAAAAGTGACATTGTAGGCTGTTTTTCAAATCCCATTAAGAACATGTACAGTAAAACAGAGCGCTGTATTCTTTATGCTAAGTTTATGCAGGAAATCCCATGGGCAACAAGGCTCATCTGTAAATAGCTAGCCATGCTCAGAACTATTCCTTTTGCCCTCAAGTGCTGTTATGATTTGTTCTGAACTGGAATTTTAAAAGTTATGTTCTGTGTGCTTTGCTAAAGCAGTTTAAGATACACCCAAATAAAAAAGACAACAGAAAGCCACATTGCATTGTTGGGCTGCTCAATCCAGTGCCAAAGGGGCAGCCATGTTAGTCTAGTAAAGCAAAAAAAGCAAGGAGTCTTGTGGCACTTAAAGATTAACAGATTTATTTATTGCATGAGCTTTCGTGGGAGAATATCCCATTTCATCAGATGCTTTGAAGAGGGAGAACTTACAGAATGGGATGAAAATAAATGCAGGGGAGTGTAAGACATAGGATCAGGTCATACTGCAACAACAAATGAGAGCATTTGTAAGGATTCAAACTCTAGGAAACAGCACACAGAAGGAGGGTGAAGTCAAATTACCTGTTATAATGGGAAAAGAATCCATAGTCATGATTCAGCTGTGCTCTTACACAATCTAATTTGCATATTAGTTCGATTTTGGCTGTTTCTCTTTGAAATCTTGATGTCCCATTGATTTTCTTGATGACCATTGTTAACAAATCAGCAATGGAGTGATTAGGAAGATGGAAGTGCTCAGCAACTGTTTCTTTTTGTGTTGTGATTTCTGATGCCAGTTTTGTGTGCATTTATTCTTCTGCGTAGGGATTGTCCTGTTTGTCCAATGTATAAGTCTTGGGGGCATTTCTGGCACATGACGGCATAAATCACATTAATGGATGAGCAGATGAAGGACCCTTTGATGGAGTAGCTGGCTTGATTAGGTCTTATGATGGTGTCCTTTGTGCAGATATCTGGACAAAGTTGGCAGCATGGTTTGTGCAGGAATCCAGTGCTTGGATGTATCCTAATGATGTGATGTTGGAAACACTGAAGCAGCACCAGAATCCTGTTCTGCCAGAATCGGTGCAAACTCTTTACAGCCATAGGCAAACAACAATGTTATGCTTTTACAGTTATGCTACTATAGGTGACCTTGTTATGACATACTGGTTTGCTGGCCAATATTTGTGGTTTATTAATGTTTCTATATAGTCAAAAATAATCCACTGTGATGTAATATAACAGATTAGATATTGAGAGCATAGTTTCATTACATAGTTAAACTTACTTTAAATAAGGATATCCCTTGTTGGCAAGATCAGCCCTGTACTACATCATAGGAAATACATTTCTAGGCAGTCTTGTACCAGAGAAAAACATCATGAACTATCAGAAATAGTTAAATTCTGACTTCATTTTGGCAGCTCTGTTTTGGCTGAATACCAGCTATGTTTCTAAGCTTGGATCAGCAAGCCACCCTTCATAGCTAGATTTGTAGGGGGGGGAAGCAGGTTTATCAATGGATATACTTCTTTTGGAAGTTTGGAATCAGAAATATGCTTGAATTGTTAGCAGATTCTCATAGCACACAATGTGTAAAGGAGCTTATTCATCAGAGATATAAACTGAACTGTTGGATCCACACAATCTTGTAACTGAATATTAAAAGCCAAATTTTAAACATCAGCACATCTATAGTGTCCACAAACTCAGTAACTGTGTGTACAAACTGGGTAATTGGGACTGATCTAAAACCTATTGACTCCAACGGGATTTTCATTAGGCCTTTTCTTAGTCAAAAAGCTACTCAATTTTTTCATGAAAACACCAAAGTGCACTCACAGTGGGTGCCTGATCATTTTTTCCCGGGTGCATCCCTTTAAAAATTTGGCCATAAAAGAATAAATGAGGAAAAATTCCTACCATCAAATTACTTTGAAGACAGGGGCCGAAAGCCAATGAGAAATGGGGAAAAGTTATTATTATGCAATTTAACATTCTTTCATTCTGCTGGAAGTGATTTCTACATCAAGAAATTGCATTGTAGGCATTGTACCATTTTATACTTATTGTCACTAAACTGAAAGAAAACTAAAATGTATAATTTATACACAGATTAGCAATACTGAATTCAAATTATTAACATAGTTTTAATATTAAAATTAATCTTAAAAGTCCATGTAGTTTCACAAAATATCAGATGTAATGCAATCACCAAACTGCTGTAAAACAAACCAATTTCAATCTCTTTGCATTGTATTCTTTCACATATGGCATGCCACATTATGTTGTGATATGGTATCTGATAATGAAATATCTCACTGTAATGGCTAGGCAATGCAATGGCTAGGCAAAAATCTTTATGGCTGCTGTAAGAGTCTCTATTTTGAGCAAATCAAATCTCAAACACAACAGAAAACTTAAATTCAAATTTTACGAAAAACTAAAAAATATAAAGAAGGGGGAAAATTGCAGAAAATACTGAATGGGGTGGCATTGTAACCACCATCTGGTACCTACATGCATGGAATTCACATGTCCTCTTTTTTCCTTTAAGTCTTCTCATGGAAATTACTGATCAGAGTCTCACTTCCTTATATAATGAGTTCTGACAGCAACAGACCCCAGGATATTATGGCATCACATTATAATGATTTCTCATTATTGCTTACTGAATCTCAAGAGTATGACGTAATAAAGAATAATATCCAGTCTCCTGCACAGTACTACAAGATACTTCCACAAGAACAGTGAGCATGATGGCTATTTGTTGAACTACTATATATGAACTGATTTGTTAGTTTCTGCCTACTTCTTAGGAGACAGGTGGATGGCATTACAAAGTTAGCATTCCCTGGAATAAATAAGCCCGCACTAGAAGTTTTCATATGAAGCGTGTGTGCGTTTCACCCTCCCTGATGTAACAGTGAGAGTATGTCTACTTTGCAGGCTTTCTGTGGCTGTGTTCACACACAGAGGACTTGTTTTGAAACACCTTATTTCCAAAGACAAAAAAGGACCAGGGTGCTGGGAATCCCAGGGCAGCGCTCACCCCGGCCCCTGCAGCGGCGGGCTGAGCCGGGCACCCCCCCGACCTGTGGTGGACTTTGGGGGCAGCCCGGGCTGGGGTGCAGCGCCGGCTGCGCGGCTCTGCCGGTGCCTGCAGTCCACCCTCTGAGGCGTGGCTGCGCTTCACCCCGCGGATGCCTGCAGTCCCCCTCTGCTGGCCAGGGGACACCCCTCAGCACCCTGGCCAGGGTGCTGAGGGTTCCCTGGCCAGGGTGCTGAGGGGTAGTGCTTCCTCCCAGGGTGCTAAGCACCCTGGGAGGAAGGTCAAATGTTGTTTTGGAACACTTTGTTCCGAAACAACATGTCCGCACAGGGTTGTTTCGAAACCACTGGTTTAGAAACAACCTTGTTTTGATAGGAAATGGGGTTTAACCTATTTTGAAAGTACGGCTCCCATTTTGAAACAAGGGGTTTCCTTGTTTCAAAATGGCTGTACGTCATGTGGCCATGGCAATTCTTATTTTGAAACAACCTCGTTGTTTCAAAATAAGAATGCTGTGTGAACATACCCTGTGCGAAGCTACGCATTTTTATCCATGCTCCCTGTCATCCACACTCAGAGCTATTACTCATGCATCTAGGTCCATGTTAAATGCCAGCTGGCAAGATTGTCTGGCACTAAGACACAGACTTGTAGCCCACCCTCTTTTCACTGTGGGGGTAACTAAGATGGCCTCAAATCGAGGCTGCCTTCTACTGCTATTCCCACAATTATTTGTGCCTGCATTTTCTGGTGCTTCTTCCTACTCACCCACCCTCTAGGCACTGAAAGCTACATGCTGGTTCAAATACCATTGGTCAGCATTTAACCTTTCATTTTTCATGTAGACTCCTTCTTCTGAACTCAATCCATCTCAGCTGAGTCAGTTTGCTTAGAAGATGCCCACCTAGCAGAGTATGGCTAGCCAACCTAGGATAACACCAGGGTTCTAGGTAACTGCTATACAAATTCAGTAAATTGTGTACATGCATGTGTAAATGTATGAGAGAAGAGGGAGAGATGAAGGAGAGAGCTTTTTCTTTCCTTTTTAATTACAGGCTGGATTATGAATTTTTTCAAGACCCCCTAACTCCTTCTTTAAATGCTGCTTTATTTCTCATTAAATTGCAGCTTTTGCACATCTGTGTTTATAATAAATATATCAAAGTTTCCCTAGCTTTACATTGCTCAGAAAACTACCCTCCTAGACAGATACATCTCCAGACATTTTGACCTTTCATTGTTAAAAGAATTGGAAAGAAAAGAAGATACATATGAGAAAACAGGATTTTTATAAATACTGCATATTATAATTTATATATAATGTTGATTGTGGTGTTACAGTACATACACAAACTTCATAATTATCAATGTAGGTAACCACACAGTGTGAAGAGCAGTCTTCGAAATTGATATGGTTGTCTTACATGTAATGGGCTATTAAATTTGTGCACTGAAGCAATGGTCTCTGTGACCAAGGTACAACACATAGCTCCATTAGATGTGTATAAAAAATAGAAGGCTTTATAAAAGGAAATTTACAAAATATATGGTTATTTCCTTTAGGATGAAAATCAGAATAAACTCATAAAGGGAATATATGATAAGCTCTGGAATCATGACAAAGACTGCTTAGACAGCTCTTCCTTCCCAGGGCTTCTTATTTAAGGCAGGCCAGGCAAATGACATGGAAAAAGTAAGAAATGTTTAAATCCTGTGGCAGTAGCAAAGGCTATTGTCTCAACTGATGGATTCTTTTTAAGTCAAGGAACAACATTAAAAATCAACAAGGGGCAGGGCAGAAGCAATGATTAAAAATATTTTTAAAAAACCAACAAAAATAATAATCTAATAATTCTCTTTCTGAAGGACATGCAGAGAAAGTGAAGCACTGCAAAACACATGTGAAAAAAATTACTTTGCATTAGTTACACAAATGGACAAAAAAACCACAACTCATCTGACAGTGAAAATTTGCCTGTGTCATTAGGTAGTACAGGCAGTTTATCATTTCTTTTGACATAGTGAAGCAGGAAGCTGTCCCTGGAGGTAATAGATGCTCAAAGTGTAAATATAATGTGTTGCACTGGAGGTCATAATCTGCATCTCTCCTCCATGATTATAACATTGATATTGCAGAATGAAAAGATACTGGAAGGAGCGATTGTATAGGTGTTTGAGAACAAATTGAAAAGAAATGCTCAAAAAAATTGTCAGGAGGGCAAAAATTCCTCTCTTCCTTTCTTTGGGTTTGAGTTTGTGCTTCAGGGTTTTTTGTTTTTTTTTTTAAAGATAGCTGAACAATAGTAGCAATGTTTGTGAATCAAGAACATATGAAGTCTTTAATGAATAACAGGGATAGATCACATGTGAAACCTACAAATTGTGCTATGCACGTAGACAATTTAAAGTGAGGCATATACAAGCACAGGATCTGGTGCAGGATCTGCCTACCCAGAGCAACTAGCAGGATGGAACCCATAAGTGAAATGCAACAGCAACAGGAGCTCCTCTTATCATTCAAAAATATATAGAAAGTGAGATCTCCTGAACATTTAAGTGAGTCTTCAGGAGTCTCTCATATTCCAGAGTGCTTATATCCCATTCTTGCCCCCAGTAGTAGAGATGATGACGCCAAATGGGTTGTGGCTTGGCAAAAAAGGGATTCTAACCAGCACACACCTTATGAAATACTTAATATCTAAAGACTGCTGAAAATGTTAGTTTTCTTCCCATTAACTACCCTTCAAAAGGTGGGATATTTACTCTTCCTGAGTGACTCTCTAATATTTATTCAAAATGTGAAAATCATAGTTTATTTTTAGATTTTTTAAAACCTCTTTTCTGCCTTCTTTTTGTTTAGTGACAGGATCAAGAGTTGTTGTTTCCTACTGAGCTTGATAGACCAATGCCTCAAACAGGCAGGGTCTCCGCACAGGACTTGTTAAATCTTATACCAGGTAATTCACATTCCCCACTCTATTTTGAAATTGATGTTTTTTCTGCAACCATACAAAGCTGATTTGACTCCCACCAACTTTCCATGCCAAAGTAACATCTGATTCGTTCCCAACCTCAATCTGCTATTGTCAATCTAGTCCATCTCCCCAAATTACTGGAGAAAATAGAGGGAGGAGTATGTCAAGACATTGCTAAATTCAACTGTCAAGAGGACATCAAATGATCAAACATCACTGAGGAACCCTAACTAGTAGTCAAGTAGTCTTGACAGTTGAATCCAGCAGTATCCCAATGTAAACTCAAGTGTCTTGCTTTTTGCAGCACAGTCTCAGCTGCTTCTTATCTGTTTCCAGGGCATTCCTTGTGGCCTCCTATACAAATACCAACCAATTTCATTTCTTCTTAGCATTCTAGACATGATGAGATGATAGCTGTGACTGCAGAGCCTTGAACACACCCTTAAATGAGCAATACCTTCATTGGAAAGTATTATAAAAATGATGCAAAACACTACCTCTTACATTAACATTACATTGTATGTGTGGCTGTAGCAGGAAATGGAGAGAAAGAAACAGTGATGAAAAAATATGAGCTGGGCAGGTTCTGAGAATAAGCACGAGCAAATGTGGACATGCAAATGAGCTGATTTTAATGAATCATATAAACAATTGAAGGAATAAGAAATTTTTTAAGAAGTCCCCTGTAACAAAGACAGCCCTTGAGCTCTTTATATGTGTGTATGTACACATATATACACACACATAAAGAAAGAAATACACTCAGAATTTCCATTACAGTAGTTTCCAACATCTGGGTTTTCCCCCACCCTCTTCTGATCTATGGTCTGCATGTACTGTGGTTTTTGGAGGCAGCTGAAGGGAGATACACACATTACCTAAATTAACTTGCATATAACCCTTTGACTGCCTAACGCCTACTTACTGCAGTGTGTCACCGAGCTGAGTCAAAAGGAAATGCTCTCCCTTCTACTCAGTGCTACTTCACCTGGGATTTCCCTTCAACTCAGTGCTACTTCACTTGGGATGGAGTTTCTTAGTCAACTTCCTGAGCAGGTCTTCACAAATCCCTTAATCAAACCAGAAAGTTTGATAGTGGCGAATTTGCCACTGTCAGAGTAGCCTTCCCTCTATTTCAGCTGGAAATTGCTGAATCACTGTCCCTGACTACAGCTGGCCATACATGTGTATGGCGAAAACCAAGAAAAAGCAGGTGGGTGCAAACATGTTACATATGCTCATATTAAGTATTTAAGATATTGAATTCAGTGTCTATTCTTCTGTCACATTATCCATCAGACAGACACAGCAGAGGTAGAGAAGGAAAAAACCCATAAATACCTGTTTGTTGCTATAGGCATGTTTTTGTTTGTTCATCTCCATTTGTTTCAGTGTTTCATATGGTTCACTTACTTATTCGGACTCTATCTAAAACATTTTAAGGACACTTATGAATAGATCTAACACTATATAGAGCTTATATTGTCAGATTAAAACAGCTATTTTCAGGTATAACAGGCAGTTCTTTACTATAGGAAGAAGTGCTTTTAAAATCTCTCTCCCGTCTCTTAGAAATCTGACTATCAGTATCACAATGGGAGTTGAACATCTTTGAAAATCCATCTTTTACAAAAGTGCTTAAATGGGAGATGAGCTGCTTTAGAAAACTGGTTCTGATTGTCCTGAGCACTTGAAAATCTAGTCCTGAGTTCTTTTGACAATCTGGCTCATAAGGTACTTTGGTTCAGGGCCTAGAAATGGAAGCATATAAACCTTGAAAATTATTTTCAGAACTACAATTGACATTTCTAGTGTGACTGAGAAATGATTTTAACACACTGTATGTACAAGATTGGGGGTGGGGAGCATTATGGTGGGCAGCAATGAGCATGGGAATGCTCTATGGGAAATTCCAGTATTTCAACATTTGTTTTAGTCCCAAATACCAAAAATTTTCACCAAATAAATTTTGAATAAGACACGTTGAAAGGAAATATTTAATCTTTAGAGACAAAATCTTAATTTTAACATGTTGATTCAAAATGAACATTTGTGTCAATGCTGATTCAAAAAATAACATTTTAATTTCAACTTGACATTTCTTATTAATGTACATTTAAATGGTAATGTCTATTTGCAACTAAAATTGTCTTTGTCTATATTTCAAATTTTTTAAAAAAATATTCAAATAGATACTTCAGATCAAATTAATTATTTTAGTTCCAAAGTGCAGCTTAGAAACAAAATGTTTGGTTTTTTTCTGATTTCCAGAGGGAAAATAAACAATTTAGTTGAAATCAGTGTTGTCCCATGAAAAATTTGATTTCAAGTGAAACAAATTTTTATGGAAAAACATTTTGGTTGAAAATTGGTGACCACCTCTAAGTAGTTAATTTCAACTGACAGGACTATCTACCCATAATAGCCACTTATTGACTGGCCTGGATGGATGTCGTCAGCTCTGTCTCCATTTCCCATATATTACATGGAGGTCATTGACAATACTTACCTGCCTTCCAGGGCTGTTCTGAAGATCCATAGATTGATAAATTGCACAGGACTTTGAATGTGTTCTTAGATTCTTAGATTTGAAGGCCAAAAGGGATCACTGGGATCATCTAGTTTGACTTTCTCCATAACACGTTCAATCTTTGTTTAAAAATTGTGTCTGGTTCTGAAAGAAGGTAAGTGACTAATTGTTAGTAGTTTCAGAGGGGTAGCTTTGTTATTTCAGCAAAACCAAATGCCACAGAACTCCTTGTTTGTTTAACTACTACAACTGCCAGATACAGAAGAGATCTTTTAGTTTTTCTGCTGGCTTCTAATATGCATGTCACTTTTTTAGGGGCAGGTCACATTCTTCTAATGCTTATTGGTAAGCTCACAAGTAGTCCCAACCTTATGAGAACAACTGTTTATCAATATACCAGTATGTAAAGGGAGTCATAATCTGGCTCCTAATACTTTCAGTACATAAATTCATTGCAGTAGGATGTTTGGGCTCAAGTCCTTCAAAATGCTATGTTTCTTGTTTACTCTGCATGGTGTCTCTGTTCCTGTTTTTTTTTTTTTCTCCTTTTCTTATTTCATATTGTCTCCTCTTAGTAATGTGTTTCATTGTTATTACTATTAAACATACACAACATCACATATCTTAGTCCAAACTTTCTTTCACAAGCAAAATACCACTTTTGCATATAAATTCAAGCAGAATTTCACAAATTTTCATGGAACTTCAGAGCTTTTGAATCAATCTATGTACAATTATTTTATCATTCCACTTGTCCCTGAATTAATAAAAGAACATATGTACCAAACAAGGGAAAAAATAGTGAAACTGACTTAAAATCAACAAGAGTTCTGTGGCACCTTAAAGACTAACACATTTCTTCAGGAATAAGCTTTTGTGAACTCCAACCCACTTTGTCAGATGCAACTTAAAATGTTCACACCCAAAACAGATCACATTTTTATAAATTCTATTATAAATATTAAAATGGCCTGTGATCTTGTTTCACATTGAGTAATAAAAATGCAAACTGGCATCCATCCAAAATAATTCTAGTGAAGAGCCAATGCATTCACCTGGTGAATATGAAATTCCTATTTCCTGTAATCATATTACTTATCTGACCTGAAAGCTGTTGCTTTTCACATGCAGCATTTCATAAACATCTGACTTGAGAGGGCATGTTGAGTGCATACTGGGCATTGAATGACTGGTTCAAGGTCACCATGATTTTCTCCTGAAAAAACTAAATGCCTTTGGTTTTAGGCAGCTGACATGCCGCTAACTGCCTGAGATCCAGAAGATTCTGTCTAGGGAACAGACTTCAGTCTTTCATAAGACTTCATGACACCACCGTGGTACCCTCCCTGTCCTGGGAGAATCAACCTGCCTGAACATGTTGATTTTTTTCCCATGCCCTGGTAACCTGCTCAGAGAAAGATAATGGTGTTCACCTTGGAAAGAACACAAGAGTTAGAAAAAATGCTGTAGAGCATACAGTCACAGTGCATTATTGATCAAAGCAGATTCATGTACTGTCCTACATTGGCAAGAACACTCTTTGGAAAGCCGAATTCCCCTATAGAAAATAAAAGAGAATATATGTTTACAAACTGCATGGCATTTCCAATATTAAACCAATAATAAAAATCTGAAAAAAATCTATATTATAACATGGAAAAACCAATCTGAGAGTCATTTCTGAATTCCTGTGATTGTGAGCCATTAACCTGATCTTCTATAACAACTCAAAGAAAACATCATGAGATCTGATGTTATAATATTAACAAAATCAACAAGATTCACAGGCATAAAGAGAGCCTCTGTCTTTTTTTTTTTTAATAAAGACAAACATGCATTATTCATTATAATTACCATTTTTATTATAGACAGGAGGTGCTGTTGAGGGCCTAGTATATTAGGCGCTGTACAAACACACAGCATAGGAAAGTCCATGTCATGAAGATCTTACTGTCTAAATTGAGAAGAGAGACAACAGTGGATGGAAAACCTATGTGTTCTGAAATGTGTAAAACAGATCTACCTAATTACTATTTAGGAGTGGGCCACTTCGCGCCAGTAGCCATGGGCTGCTTCTACACTACACACCACTGGAGGTGACATGTAGTGTACAAGAAGCCAGATGGTGCAGTGAAATATATGTTATGTTCACACTGCAGTCTGTAGCTACATATGCCAGCAAAAGACTTTGGCAGAAAGGAGACAGAAGAGAAAAGCTTCAGAAGGTCCCCACTGGCAGACCCTTTCCCTGTATGGAAAAGATGCTCTGACAGGAGAAAGTAGCAGTAAAAGACACAGCTGCCGGAAACTGTCCCTGCTTTCAGAGTAATTCCTTGTAGCAGAAGACTCCAGCAGCAGAGACCTGATAGACCCTTTCCCCATTGCTCATATGCTTCCAGATTCTTCTCCTATGATAGGGAAAGGCTCCAGTGGCAGGGAATTAGCAACCTTTAGCCATTGCCTCCTCCTAGAGACACTCCCTGATGCTCCAGCAATTAGGAGGCTGTAGAAAACTATTCTGCTAAAATAGCAGTTTAGGTGGGGAGGCACAGTTTGGTTGAGTAGAGAGCTGTAGAGGGTGTGTACTTGTGTACATACCGATACCCTTCAGGCAAGTCTTCACACGACTTGCCTAAGCCATGCCTCACTGGATATATTTATATTTGCACTGTGCTAGGGTGGCTACATGCTTATGCACACTTCATGTTATTGAAAGAAACGTGCAGTGTAGCAATGCCCAAAGAATGTTTGCTTGTTAACATTTGTAATTTTAGAGCTGTGCAGACTGAAGACTTAATTCAATTCAAATATGTAGGATTATAGACCTCTGCAACACTGGATCCACCAGACAAGTGCCCTTGGTGGTTTTACAGGGAATAGCTCAATGGTCCCCCATCTAGTTGTTGGTCCTTGGTCCCCCTCATGGTTTGCAGTTTCTATACTGGACCTCAGACCTCCAGCCAAGTCCCTTCCAAGTCCATTGGTTCCGGGGTATAGCCAGCTTTAGCTGGCCCTCTTGTATTAGTGGCCACCACACTGCCACACTCACCAGCAGTTCCCAGCTCACTGGCAGTCTGGGGCAAGCATGTGGGACTCAAGCCCATCCACTTTTCCAGGCCCTGCCCCAGGGACCCTAAGCACTCATGCAATCATCACTTCAACCCCCTCACTCCTCTTCAGATTGCCCTTGTCAGGTCCCCTGGGCCGTACACACCTTCCCACAGATACCTGCAGACTATGTATCAAGGCTGTGCAGTGCTGAAGTCTGGCAGTGCCCCAGTGAGCTGTCTAGGGTCCAGTGTCCCACAGCCCTGCTCAGACACAACCTTCTATCTTGCAGGTTTGAGGCGCACTGCCCTGAACAGGACCTGTACGCTTGGCTTCATATAGTCTTCTGTGCTCTGACTGGCCATGCAACCATCTGCTTCTATCAGATAGCCTTCCTGCAGAATGTTTAACTCCTACCTGAACAGAGCGAGGAACTATCCCCACTACAAGGACCCAATTTTCAAAGTTAACATATGCAACTATTTGAATAAAGCTCATTTAAGCAGACAGAAGAGACCAGATATATACGCCTGTACTCAGTCATATAGACATGTTTGTTTTTCAGAAGCAGAAGTTGAGGGGGTATCTGTTTGCAACTGTACAGATTTGATAATTTGGTTCTGTAAGTTATGGTTCTATTCTGAAATGAAACAGTCAGAATGACTTCAAGGATTTACTTATTGACTATGTCTCAAGTAATTTCCAAGTGAAACATGGTCAGTTAATATGTAAAATGTTATATTTTCTAATCACTGACCCTGAAACCTCAGCCTGAAATCTAAAAGCCAAGCTTAAGTTCTTTCCTACTTATGTATCAGTAGTAGCAATAAAGGTTCAATGGGCCAAATAACCCTCTACTTCTGTGTGATCCCAGTCTCTTCTTCTTATACTGTGAATGACACCCATACAACCCATTGTCTGTCTTGATGCTACTCATAACAGTAAGAACTAGAAGCACTACAGTGCATAGCCAACATAGACAAAGGACAGAAAAAACAGGAGTTGGAAGTAGAGCTAGGCAAAATTTTTGTCTGATACATTTTTCAGAGAAAAATGTCAGTTCAGTGACATCAAAGTGATTTGTATATTTGTATCAGTTTCAGTCTACTCTCCAAAAATTCCAAAACATTCAAAAATTTTTCTTTTGACATTTTGGAAACAAAGATCTCAGATTTTTCAGTGCAAATGAATTTTTTATTTCAAATAATTTTATTTTTAAAACAATTAAAAATTATCAAAATTAAAATGTTTTGTTTGCCATAAAATAAACTATTTTTGACTTATTGATTGACAGTTTTTCTTAATGATCTGTTTCAATCCAAAGTGACTTTTTAAAACATTTTATTTTGAATTAACTGTGAACCAAAAGGTTCATTTTTCCCATAGCTCTAACTAGGGGGTGGACGGGGGGGGGGGGGAGAGAATGAAATACAACCCAATTTGTTTTCCTTTTCCAATCTTTATCTTGTTATTGCCTGTTTGTTTGTTTTTTAATTACTCTTGCCTATTTGCTATTCATTTAGTATTGTTCTACTACTAGTAGTATTCTACTACTAATACTTTTCTAATATTGCTTGTTTAAAACCACTTGGATTTTGGAACATATATTTTAATTAAGCAAAATGATTTTGATCTGCTCCCATTATGAAGAAAATCAACAAGCAGAAAGCATTTAAACAAAAAAAATGTTAAGGATATTTAGAAGCTGTTTAAGAACATCTTACTTGGTACCCATAAATCCAGACTCAAGAAAGAAAGCTACACTAGTTGGAAAAAACAAACCTGACTATGAGGAAAAGTAAAAGCAGCTATAACAGATATCAGTAAAACCAGACAAATTTGGAACTCAAGTGTACATTAATCAGAAGGTAGGAACTGTAAAAAATTTATAAGGAAAGCAAAAAGATACAGGAAGAAATCTTTAGTCAGCCTAGTTAAGGATAATAAGGCATTTTGTAGATACAGTAGGAACAAAAATATTCCTAACACCAGTATTAGTTATTATTAGGTATAATTAGCACAATTGTTAATAATAATGCAGAAAAGACAGAAGTATTTAATAAATATTTCTGTTCTCTAGATGGGAAAAGTCAAGGAATGTATTCATATCTGATGATGATGATGATGATATATGTTCCATGCCCATAGTAACTCAGGAGGATACTAAGGAACAGGTCTAGATAACTTGTATTCAAGAGCGTTAAAAGCAGGCCGATGAGCAACCCAGATCATTCATGTTGATTTTCAGTAATTCTTAGAACACTGAGGAAGTTCCAGAGGATTACAAGAATGCTAATATTCTGCCAGTATTTAAATAGAATGATCTGGGTACTTATAGTTCTGTAGACTGGATATAAATACTAGGCAAAAATAATGGAACAGTTGTTAGTGGATTTAATTAAAAAGGAATTAAAGGTGGGTAATGTAAATAATGCTAATAAATATGGGTTTATAGAAAATAGATCTTGGCAAACTAACTTGGCAAACTAACTCTTTATTAATGAGATTACAAGTTTAATTGAAAAACATAATAGGGTTGTTCTGAAAGGTGTAAAATTCTGTAAGACATTTACCTGATAGCACGTAACATGGTTAAAAAACTAGAACAATATAAATAAACATGGCACACAGTAAATTGACATGTGAAGTGGGTCAGTGTGTTTCTAGTAGGGGTCCTGCATGAGCTGATTCTTTGGCCTATGGCCTTTAACACTTTTACTGACAATCTGGAAGAAAGCAGAAAATCCTTGCTGATAAAATTTTTAGATGACCCAAAGATTGAGGAAATAGTAAATAATAGATAGGACAGTTCACTGATACAAAATGACCAGAATGTTTGGCAAACTGCAAGCAAGGAAGCAATAGTCATGTTGTTATTGGCAGATGTAAAATCATATATCGAGGAATAAAGAATGCAGGCCAGACTTACAGGATGGAGGATCTATCCTGGGAAGCAGTGACTTTGAAAAAGACTTGAGGGCAATGTTGCATAATCAGCTGAATACAAGCTCCCAGAGCAATGCTGAGGCCAAAAGTGCTAAAGTGTTAAATGTTTAAACAGGAATATCAAGTAGGAGTAGGGAGGTTATATTACTTCTGTATTTGGCACTGGTATGACCACTGCTGAAATACTGTGTCCATTTCGGTGTTCATAGATAAGAAAGCTGTTGAAAAATTAGAGTGCCACAAGAATGATTTAAAAGGTTGGAAAACATTTCTTATAGTGAATGACTTAAGACAGTCTATTTAGCATAACCAAGAGAAGTCTCACAGGTAACTTGATCTAGCTATAAGGCACGCATTATTTACAGTCAGGTAACTAACCGTTAACAATTTATGAAGGGCTGTGGTGGATTCCACATTACTGACCATTTTTAAATCAAGATTGGATTTTTTCTAAAAGGGATGTTCTGGTTCAAACAGGAATTAGCTCAGGGAATTCCTATGGCGTGTATCACGCAGGAAACGAGACAGGTTCCTCCAGATCAAAATGGTTTTCTTCTCGTCTCATCTATGAATCCGTAAATCTCTAAAGCAATACTAGACAGAACCATCTTTGTGTTACACATAATGGCTCAGAATTGCTCTGGAGCTAAAAACATACATTAAAAAGATCAACAGAATACTTTAAGTTTCATCATCAATTCAGGTGACCTCACTTGCGCGCAACTTCAACTGTCATATCTCTCAAGGTAAGCACTAAGGTTAAGGTCTTTTTATTCAAGTCTCTTTGGTATCATATCCTCACTGCATTGAAACATATTAGTAAAGACAAATAAACATCTGAGCAATTAAATCTCAGCTACATTTTTTCTGTTGAGTTTCTCAAAAACAGTCTCTCAACATTTCATGTTAAATTAGCACGGCAACATACTAAGTACACTCAAAGGGATTCAGTGCACGGCTATGGTCAGGGACATGACTGTAAAAAGAGCAGTCTGAGCTCCCATGTTCTTCATCGCTGACTTTGCCAACAGATTTGCTCATGTTAAAAGTTAAAAAAAAAAAAATAATAATATGGCAACTTCAATCTTGTATCTGCAAAACAAGCTACTCTTTCTGCTTCATCTATCACTACCAGTGATTGTAAAGGAAAAAAAAAATCTAGAATCAAAATTTTAGCTAGTTATTTGTTGCTGCAGAAGGCGACACAGCGTACAGCTTGCTTCATGGCAGCTATATTAACTCTGCATTGATGACAGCAGTAAAAACTGATTTTGTTAGCCAACTATGTGAATGAATTTTAGAAGACTTATGAGGCACAGTATCTCTGTGACCATACCTGTGCTTTGGTGGTTCCAATGACTGAAATAATTTGCAAAAGGTTTGGTACTATGGGAAACAATTGCTAAGTCAGAAAAAAAAATAACCATGAAATTTGATGAAAAGAAGAAAAAGATGTAAACAGAGTGTTGGTCCTCAGCACCACAGAGAGAAAAAGACACTAAATGCAGTTTCAGGAAATATGAAAAATGACTGTCTTTCAGTCTCCTTTCCTTGTATTTAATCTTTTATATTTTCAAAAACACTTTGACAGTGCATTTCTTAGAAAAACCAAACCTCCATCTCTACCAAACCTTTCTAGTCATTTTCCCAGTGGAAGGGTGCACCCCGTCCTCTACTAGACAGAATCTCCTACTGAAGTCTGTCTGTACCCTGTCTAATGGCAGGGCTTATAATCAGCAGTAGACCAACCAGAAAACTGCTCTTGTGATAAGTATAAATGTGAAAACTATCCAGGTGGTGCAGCATGCTTTTTTATGTCTGCTTTATGCCTGGACTCTCTATGCTTGGATGCACTGGCTACAGGCATCCAGATACTGAACAGACTGAATTTTATCCTCACAGAAATAAAACCATGAAAAGATAGGTCATGCTTAATGCTTTGAGTTTTCAAGCTTTCATTCAATATCTCCTATTGGTTTTCTCCCTTTCTATCCCTAGGCCTTCTGCTGTAAGTCTCCAGTTCTCAGCCAGTTCTCTGCACTTTCCTCCAGGTCCCCTTCTCTTTGGGCTTTGTGTCAAGGAACTTAGTGCACTTCAGGAATTTCATTCTTTACCAATTTTCATTTTTTACCAATATCACTAATCTTTCACTTGTCCTCATTTCATCTTGTTGCAACTCTGCTGCTACATTTTGACTGGGGGAAGGAGGAATTCACACTTCACAAGGCAACCCCACAAAGATAGCTATATTCTTACAGACAGTATTTCAGAACCTTCCATTCAGATTCATGTGGGACTATATTGCCCCTTTGTACTCAGAGAGCAGTGAAAGCATGTTTCCTAAGGAAACAATATTTTGGCCCCAAATCTTATCCATTAAAACATACCATTTTTAAAGATGCCTGAAGCAAACAAGAGCTAACAAGCCCTGACACTGAGGGAATTGAAACCCTTATGTTACTCCAGATCCATTTTTTTTCCAGTTGTTCCTTGTCTTTCTAATGGATCACACCAAAAATTCAGATTGAAAACACCTCAGACTCTGGCCAGCTCAAAATCCACGTGAATCTTACAGTCCAGCTCTAGTTGTGTTATCTCTTTGCATGTAGTCTGGTCTTAAAAGAATAGAAGTAAACAATTAGAGCTGGTAGAAATATTAGGTTCAGATAACCACCTTTATAGCTGATCTGTGCTTTTTGTTACAAGTGCTAATTTGAGCTCTCCTTCAGAGACTTTCCTCTTTACTGGGGAATTTTTACATTTCCTAAAGCCTCTGCACTGGAAGTACATGGCTGGAACTCCTTCCTCCCAGCACTCCCTGGCTGCTGTAGCAGCCTGTTACATTTCAGACAGCCTGCAACCTTCAAAGCAGCCTACAGCAGCCTTTCAGGCATCAGTATTAAGGAAGCACAAACAACACCTTTGTGACCCTCTTCTTTTGCATTCCTTGACTACAGCTTATGATCCCGTCCCACCATATGTTGTGAATTTAGCCCTTTTTTCCTGTTACCAAATGGATAGTGAACTGATCCTTATTTACTGCACCGTTTAGATGAACCTATGGATAACGAACTTCATTTTGATGATCTACTATCAACGATGTGATTGTTGAGATGATACTCCTGCTGCTGCTTGATTGATGGCAGAAACTATTTTAATCCAAGAATACAAAATATTGAAGGAGCAATCATGAACAGCAAGTACTCCTACTCATTCACTAATATTTCTAGTTACATTAAATTACAGGGACTTTTAAAAATAACAACCAAGACCTAAATATTTGGGTGAAACAAACCACATTATTGTTGACTAAAAAGGAATGAATGCAGTCAGCCACACAACTGTCTATTATCTGAATGATTTCTGTTATTTTTACAATATTTGACCAGTTTTGATATCAGTTATTTTTCTCCTGAAGCAAAACTTTTAAAATTAAATGTAAAACCTAAGTTTAAACACAAGAGTTCTAAAGGGAATATGTTCCAAGGGGCAGCCGCATTAGTCTAGTCCAGCAAAACAAATAAGGAGTCTTGTGGCACTTTTAAAGACTAACAAATTTATTTGTCGCATGAAGTTTCACGAGAGAAAATCCTGCTTCATCAGACACTTTGAAGAAGCGGGATTTTCTCCCACGAAAGCTCATGAGATAAATAAATTTGTTAGTCTTTAAAAGGGAATATGGTTCATTCAAGTACAATCATGAGCTTGGTACTTCAATGGTGAGGTAAGAAAGAGAAATCTCTTTTTGAATGTTTACTGTTTTAGTTCAGCTACAGACTATGAAATACATATTTAAAGTAGATCAGAGATTAAATTGTTTAATGCACATTGACTTCCACTTGGAGAAGACTTAATATTACATGGCTATTTAATACCTTAGGTGATCTGGCTAGTTTCCAAGGGCTGCAGCAAATGGAAGCATGTCACATCATGATGTTAGCTTGAGAGCAATGAATAAATCACTTGGGCTGCTGAAGCAGATAGGGAAAGCAGCTCAGAGGAAGAGTGTGGGGAGTGCAAGGCCAAAAACCTTTGGGTGTCAGTACACTTAGCTCCAGTCTACACTTAGGGCTCTTCTTGGTGGCAGTCAACTGACATTTAAGCAAGGCACGTAAAATGTATTGCATGAATGCCGGCAACTTCCTAAGGCACTGGGGTGCAGTGGGGAAAGCTGACTGCAAATCCCTTGTGGTCGGTCAGCTTTCCCCTATGTCTCCTGGGGGCTACGACTTCCAGCGCCAACTGCCAGGAGCACAGCAGTGAGTACAGACTAAATGCAAGGCTGATGGTGTTGATTTTGCTGCTGTCAGTGTAGACATAGCCTTAGGCAAGAAAGAGGAAGGGCTGAGTGTGTGGCTAGATGAGAAAGGAGACGAAGGAAGCAGGGGTCATGAAGTGAGGAGGATTAGAGATAAGACCTCAGTGCCAGTCCTCCAGGAAACAGTATTAGGAGTCTAACCTTGAATAAAGATCTAAATATGCAGAACAGTAACACCAAAAACAGAGAAACTCTTTCCTGCTTTACAAATGTACAATCATTGTTCATGCTGTGTTCAGTCACTTTACTGTTGTCATCTTGCAGTTCTCCTTTATCATATTCCTCTCTTTTTCAGTTCTAGTATTTTGAACGTGCTTGTTCATTTTTCCCTTCATTGTCTTTTCAGGCCTGGAAAAGAACGCTGCATTTGTCATTTTGAGACTGCAATATAAGGCACAAGAAGGAATCATCCCATGTGAATCATAACTACATGTTATGTTAGCAATTACATCGAAGTAAAACCAAGCAGGTAGAACTAATTGCCCACTACACTCGCAGGTATCAATAGCGTATGTTTCCTGTAATACCTAAATAAGAGTGTAACAGACTATTGTGTTATTTATTAAATTACTGAAGGCACTACTGTAAAAAAATGAGGTTCTGACATCTTCCTGGGTTGTATAGCCACTGCAAAGCATTCTAGTTTTGGTGAAATGCTCCCCCGCCACCTTTTGCTAGCCACCTAGACTGATGACAGGTCTTCATTGTTGGCAGCAAATTTGCTGCCATCAGTTTGAACTTTGTGATTGACTGGTCAGGTTTGTCCTGGAACACCACCCTAGCAGCTAGGTGGCACTGAGTCGAAGGAAGGCCCCCTCCCTTCGACTCCGCACGCTGGATGTTCTGGGAGCAGAAGATTCAAACTGAGGTATGTAAGTTATTTTAAGTAACTTGCATATCTCAGTTTGAATGCTGTTGAAAAGGGCCCGCAGGGTAGACCTGTCCACAGAGAGAGATAGGTGGATAGGATTTTCATAATGACTAATGATTTTGGGTTTCCTCACCCTTAGGTTGCCCAATTTAAAAAAATTCATCCTCGTCCAACTGATGCAAAGTTTGTCAGAGCATAATGTTGTAACAAGCAGCATCCCATATTCTCCAGATTTCTTTGCATGGTAGGTCTTTGAAGCTTAGACTAAAGGAGGAGCACCCTATAATAACGAACCATCTAATCACTAGTGACTGAGGAGAGCCTCTCTGGAAGTAAAAGAAAGGATCTTTACAAGCAGATTAAAGACTCCTCTGAGAGGCAGCTGTTCACATGTGGTTATAGCCTCTGACAGGAACACGGCAGCTTGCTCTGTGTGGAATGATGGAAGGGCCTCAAAGGTAAAACTGATCAGAGTAAACATTATAATGGAATAAGCCTCAGAAGGGACAACACAGAACTCAGAGCAGTTTGAAACAAAAAAAGGAAACAGTTATTGAAAAATAAATAAAACTTACCCCTTCATATACTTTTATATCTCTTGGAGACCTATATATAATATATATTTAGCTCCATGTTACTTTAGACGTAGATGTCATTGAATAAAACAAAAATAATTATGAACATGTCTATCCTTGTAATGTTTGCAATTAAAAAAAAGATGAGTTGAACTTGTAGGTTAACAGGCCAATATGAAATTATATTTCTTCTTATACCATGTGCCTGTACTTTTTTTTTCTTACTGTAAGAACCATTTTCACTGTGGCCCAGTCTTCTCAACTGTGGACATAGATTACTGGGATGTCAGCAAGAGTGCTACAACTGATTGCCATTGTCTCCCTGATATCAATTCTTTAAACACACCTTTTAAGGGAAAATGAATAGTCTTGTGCTTAAAGCACAGGTGTCTGTTCCAGAATAAGTTATAGAAGCTTTTTAAGACAAACACAAAAGTAACCTCCTTTTAATAATAATGACAATCAAGGAAAGGATGCTCTTCTGCACTTGTACAGAGTCTACAGCAACTCATTCATAATACATCTAAACTCCGACATGCAGAAAACCAGGGTTGGCTGCTCCTAATTCAGTTATTCATGACAATGACAACTAGAGAAATCAATATACCTTATTCAAGGCATCTAAAATACTGACAATATTTAGGTCACTAAGTATCAGTACATACAAAGGCACAGGAACATCTCATATAAGTACATGATAAGGAGCCACAACACAGAGGAATAGAACTGCTTCATAAAACAGCAGAAAACAGTGAAAAGGTATATGAAGAGAAAGGTCTGGATCTCCATGCACTACTTTTGACAGATGTTTTGTTGAATTTCACATGTGTATGTTACAAAGTGAACAACTGCAGAAGCACACAGAACACATGGTTGAGTCTCACAGCCCTGGGCAAGTAAATAAAAGCCACACAGATAAGTGGATTTAAAATGCCTCCTGCAAGTGTATTAAAGGCTTAATTCAGCCTGACAGAAAACTGGCCTCCCGCTACCATTATTATGGCAAGACAGATCAGTGACCTCACCCCTTGCAGTTGGAGACAGAGTTGGCAATTCACATGTACAAAAATTACCTTATAACTTAGCCCATTCCTGAGGCTTGTCCATGTCCTTTATATAAATATCCTCATCCAACGTAAATCGACATAGCTCCATTATAGTCAATGGAGCTACCCTGATTTACACACACTGAGAATCTAGACTACAAATATTTAGCTTTTCCCTCCTCTCCAAGAACTCTCCCAGGCTAAAGTTGGATTTTAGACTGCTGAGCCTAAGGGTGTCCTTTCTCCACAGGAACTTGTATACCAAAACTGCATTATAACAGAAAACTCATAAGGAATATATGCATTGTCATACAACTACAGACTAGTAGTCCTGTTAGTCCACTGCAAAATTCCATGTAAAACATTGATACTAGTATATATTTTTGTATACCCTTTATTAAAATTAGTAAATGTTTTGTACACTCACATTATTAAGCTATTTCAATCAAACCCATTATGTATTTTAACCTTAGTTAAGAGTCCACCATTCCTAGTTCAGAAGCCATTCTGTGAGATATGAAAAAAAGTTACATGTTTTTAAAATATCGTACAAATAGAATATGCTGGGTCAGACCAGTGGTTCATCTAGCTTAAAATCCTATCCTCCAACAGTGGCCAAAGCCAGATGCTTCAGAGGGAATAGACATTAAGTGATCCAGCCCATTGAAGGCTCTTCCTGCTGAATGAAGTTTGCTTAGAATAACATAACATAAATCAAATCACATGATTCATGTAGAAAATTAAAAAGCTGACATTCATGGATGTAAAGATGATAAATTTGCAGTTTCTGTGTTCAAGAGAACATGAGCACCCAAGCACCGTTTATTTGGCAATAAAAGTTATGATGATAGTGTTTAAATAATTTATATTGCTTTGTAAGCTCCAAATCTGCAATTTATAAGCATTGCCATTCTAAGAAAATCCATTGATCTTCTATAAAAAATTGCTTGATTTCCTGAGTTAATTGCATTTTTTTTAAATTCATAGGGTGGAAATTGGAGAGTCCACTTAAAACAAGGGTTCTCTTTATAACTGAGGTGCTATAATGTAATGTACATAATATGTTTCTGTGAAGTTCCAGGCTAGTGTAGTCATGATTTTTTGTGCTTCTAGGCACATTAATTTTATTTTTTTCAAAGGTCATGTGTGGATCTGACTGCATGCACTTTCCATAAAAGTGAACATTTACAGATCAATAGTTACAGTTACAATTAAGAAGTTACTTGACTTTCCTGTGAGAAGAAGTGCAGTACCATTCAGGGTTCCTTACATTGTTTTCATTCCATTATCTAATGGTTACACTTTCCTCACATTCAATGCCTCCACCAAGCTACCAGGTACATAAACAGCCACTCCATATGGCCCATAAGGCGGTACACATCATACCTGCAGAAATTCAAGGCCCAACAAATGTTTTATTCACAGAAAAGATAAGGAAAATTAAAACAAAGGAAAATGAACAGACCAGGATCTTGAGGCTATCCACCTATTGCACAGCAATAAAAGTTAACTACTTCCAAAACTACCACTGAAATGTCCGCACAGGACTTACCAGTTGGTGCAGCTGGAGCTCAATGAGAAGGGCTGGCAATTATTTCTTGGAATCTGACAAGTCACTCTTTCAGGTGAAGTGCTTCCAAGGCTGCGTTAAGCCCTGGCTCTCCTCATGCTCCTGATACTTACATTAGATTAATGGGCACAGCTGGTAATCATCTTTACATCTATGACTGAGTCTTGGGGTCAGTTTCTCCTTTGTGCAGACAGGGGCTCCAGATCAGCCTCAAGCCCTGTGGCTGAGAAAGACAACATAGCACTTCCTTTTCTTCTGTGGGAATCAATCCTTGTGCTGCTTTTCCTCTTGCTGCTGAAACCCAACCTTCAAGAGCTCTGTCTTCACACACTGTCCATTTCCACTCCAGACTCAACTCACGTTTAACAGTTGCAGTCATGTGCAAGGTTCCAAGGGCTGTAGTTTGAGAGCTTGTCACTTGGTCTTTGGTCCTTTAACTATTCCTCTCAGACAGGGAGTCTGCTTAAGCTTGGTTCATATCCTGGGATGACCATATACAGGCTATCCTATTCTGCAGTTGATTGCTTCACTTATGTGTCTGACTTCTAGTAGTCCAGTACCCACAGGGTGTCTGAGCCTCTCCAGCACACATAAGATTTTTGTAACAGGTTATTCAGAAGAAATCAAATGCTGAGGGGATTCTTAGAAGTACCTGGGGGCGGAATGGCAGTTAATATGTCTGATTATGAAAGAAATGCATTCAGGTGAGACACTGTACAGGAGGAGTGCTGCTCTGCGAATAAATCAGTGTTGTGACATGGATTAGGCTATACAAGACCTCTGCCATATTTGTTGCAAGGGCTGGAAAATGTGTACCTATTGGGGTATCTGGGAATATGTGGGCCAAGATCCTCACAAAATGCCAGACTTGCCATCTCAACCAAGGGAAAGGCAGTACTGAGCTTAGGCAAATGATTACTTGGGGCAACAAATGAAAAATGAGGAATGGGAGAGGAGGGCAAAGAACCAGAATGGGACACTTGAAGCAGTGTTCACTCCTCCCCAGGGACATCGAAGGAGGCAGTGGGCACTGCTCACAGAAACTACACTCAGCGATATGATTTGCCAAAGACTAGAAATAGGCACCAAGGTCAGAGTCCACTTCCCCCAATCTACCTTCCTTTGTTGTGTGATGGATGGCTGTTGTGGCCGATGCCAGAAGGAAGATGATGAGAAGGTTTTATGACTATGTGGGACTGTGGATGGAGTGTTCTCAGATAAACAAAAGAGGGGGAATGTGCAGCCAATGTCTCAGTAAGAGACTTGAAAGGAGTCGGAAGTGGGGCTGCAGCCTACCCATACTAGTTTTATGTGCGTCAGGGTTTTCCTTTTGCTGCAAAAAGAACAGGTGTCAGGGGATTCACTGAAATACACCAGCTACAAGTCTGTGCTATAGCTCCACAGAGGAGCTGCCTATTAATATCCTCAACTGTGGAACCAGAGTGGAACACAGACTGGACCTTCAGGGTTCCCTGTCCTCTCCGGTGGTAACAGTGCTACCACTTGGTGTCAGGGCAAGACATGAGAGCAAGTAAGTGTATGATATGAAACATAAGCATATTCCAAGTTTTTCTGGGGGTGTGATTCAAGGATCCCATGGCTGGCTCACATTCAGACTATCAAGTTGCATGGTGAAGATGGCCAAGGATCACAGAGGCCCAATGAAGAACTCTGCAGGGCCAGAGGTGAGGGGGTGGATATTTGCTCAAGAGAGAGAAGTAGGTCAGGCTGCCCTCATTTATTGGAACATACAACAGGGGATACACATAGGGCCACCTCATGCACTGGCTGAGCACCATTTGGCTGGTCTGCCCTCAGAGGCAGGGTGGGCAGGCCCTGTTAGTAATCCATTCCAGGGGTGGGACTGGGCTGGAGCCAGCTGGAAATTAGTAAGGCTGCACCAAAGCCACACAGCACACCAGCCAGCCCTTGCTCTGCCCCTGGAATGAAACAGAGTGGAGCTAACAGGACCACGCTGCCCTGCCCCCAGGGGAGGACCAGTCAACCCAAGGCAGGGTGGGAGCATGGTTTCTGTCAGCCTCCAGTGCCAACCCAGCCAGGGAGTGTGGCACAGTGGTGGGGGACTGGGATCCCAGGTAAAGGGGGAAGCCAGGCTGGAGGGGAAGCCCCACAGAGGTGGGGCAGCCCAGGACCCTGAGGCCCCTTAATCTGGGCATGGATCTACCCTGTCAAAGAGGGTTGAGGCAGAGGATGTATAACAGCCTGTCCCTATGGGTTAGATGAAGTAGGTCCAGGACCAGACAGAGGTCGTTGAAGATGGTACTGCATGGGATGGTGTAGGTCTGGTTAGGGTAGACCATGTTCATCAGCATGAACTTTGGGCATAGCACATGGGTTTCATTACAACTTTGTAGCCTGTACTCGGGGGTCAAACTGGGAGTCAGTTCCTTAGGTTACAGAAATCTCCCACTTTAGACCACAGGGTGAGCATGGTACTCCTGCATCACTGGGGGAGTACTCCACTCCCCAAAGACTTTGCTAGGATGATGGCTGTTGAACCCTGGGTTCGCGATGTGACTGGGATGGACCAGCGACACCCACCAATGAGACAGACACCAGTTCAAGTAAACAGAAAAAACTACTTTTATAGTGACACCTTAAACACCTTCAACCCCTTAACAGTGTAAAACAAGAAGATCTATGCAAAACCACTTGTAATCAACTAACAATATGAAGCAAAAATCTATATAGGACATTTATAACCAACTAATAGCATAAAGCAAAATCTAAATGGACACTTATAACTAAATGACAATATAAAGCTAAAAACCTATGCAGAGCACTTATAACCAAGTAACAGTGTGGAGCAAGAGTCTATATAAAGCACCTGTAAAACACCTCCAGCCAAACAACAGGATAAAGTATGAGAGTCTATGCAAAACACTTACAACCTACAAAAGTACTTATAGTTAAATAACAGTATGGATTAATGACCTACAAGAGGGTGGCCATAATAAGTCAAGGACTTTTCTGGCCTTTTACTGCCTCAACATCGGTATAGGCACTGACCAGCCCACCCGACGCGTATTTACCAATGGCTGGAAGCCATTCCTCCTTGCTAGCCAAGAAGGGTGGGCGGCAGAATAAAAAAAAAAAGTCAAGATGAGAGAAAAATAAACCCCCACACTCCCCCCGTGTACACTGGGGAAGTTTGGGGCCAGCAGTTGAGAGCAGAAGCAGAGTAATGAACAATTATACAGTAAGAAGGATGCAAAATACAAATGACTAACAAAACACCTGGCAAATTAACAATACAAAACTATGCTAGACCTTAAACAACTATACCATAAAAAGATTATGCAGGATACAGAGAAAATAACAACAACTACACAAACTATGCAAAACTCAGGTAAAGAAGCTACAGTCACAGACTATATATAAATGGTACCATGTAGAATGATTAAGAGAAGGTAGGAGGCCTATATCGATTTATAATACCTGTCCCAGGACCGCAGTAGAACCCAAAGCGAGGAGGCAGACCAGCTGCAGCATCCCAGCACTTAATCGTTTGGCCAGCAATCCGTGTACACCCCCCAAAAAAAAGAGGGTCTCGGGGGTGGGTATTCCCTGTCTCAGTCGGGGGATCAGTCCGACCAGGTCGCGACGTGCCCTTTAGCATCCGAGGGTGGGAGAACAACAAGCTAGCTGAGACAGGGGGTTTTAATAGAATTTTGCCCAGCCAGAGTAAAAATAGCCAATTAGGAGAGGGATCCTGGTCAGGACCAATGATAAAACTAGGACCCCAGACAATGACCCCTCCTTCATGGTGACGGGGGTGCTGAGAAACTGTTCAGGAGGGATAGGAACTCACCCCCCTCCTTGTTGACACAAAGCTAGGGAGGAAGAAACTCACACAGGAGATTGAGGCCCATCAGGGAAGATCGATCCTTAACACTCTTCCCCTTGAGCTGGATAGCCCGGAGATGAGACTCATCAGGGGAGATAGATACTTAACACTCCTCCCTGTGAGCTCCATAGTCTAGAGGGCTATGTTGGGGGGCAGGGTGGCCATTATGTCTGCCACCTCTGTTGACAATGGCAAGTTCTGGGCCAACAATATTGCAGAATGTGCAATAGAACTTCATAGTTAGCTACCTAATACTTAGAACTGATTTGTTGGTGGGTATGAGATAGGGGCTTCTGAGAACTTGGCCAGAGTGAGAAGTTGCTTTTGCTGGTTCTGGTTTGTGATGTTGACCACAGGGAGTTGCTCCCACAGAAGTGGGTGCACACTGGAGTTGGTCAGAACCAAGAAGAGGCTGGAATAGAAGGATCCACATCTCCATCAGATTTGTGGGAGGGGCACTATCCTTCACCTAAGACAGGTCATGTGATAAACACTCCTCTTTTTCTACAAGGCATAGAAAA
Source organism: Podocnemis expansa (assembly GCA_007922195.1). Classification (NCBI taxonomy): domain Eukaryota; kingdom Metazoa; phylum Chordata; order Testudines; family Podocnemididae; genus Podocnemis; species Podocnemis expansa. The sequence goes on from ML682066.1 coordinate 1,644,041, forward strand.
AGTGGAGCCATGATATATCTTTCAAGAGTTGGTATTAGGATTGATCAAAAAAAGCTTGTGTTAAGGGACCAGGGTGTAGATAGTCTTGACAGCAGTCACAGCCTGGGAGTTGTTAGGCTGAAGTTGGAGGAATCAAAAGTAAAGGTCATGTCAACAAGAGTCAGGGTTAGAGTCAGGCCAAGGTTTGAGACTGGAGATCAGAGACAGTACTAGGCTGTAACTGAGAGCCAGGAATCAGAGTCAAAGTCAGGCTGGACTAGAGATCAGGCAGTGAGGCAAAGACTGGCATTGCAGCAGGCCAAGGTGTGAGTGGTTACACAGATAATTTCCTGGGGTAATCTCTTGGGCTAAATAGAGGCACTTGGCCAATTAGAGAATGGCAAGAGATCATCATGCTGGATCTCTTGGGTGGTACTTCTTGCAGTGCCTATTCTCTACAGTGCTCGTTGGCCTCCCTGGTAGCACTGTGGGAAAATCAGCTGTCCAGATCTGTATTTTTTTACACACTAGGCCCAATGATAATTAGGATCTTGGACTTTGTCCTGCTTCTCCTGACACTCTTTGCAGGGGTATGGCTGCCTGAGGTGAGAGGCCAGGCATATCTCTGGCCCCAGAACCTTCCACTGCAACTGCTCTGATGTGCTGTATCATAATGAAGCATACAAGGGTGTTAAGATTGCATGGATTGTTATGTACTTCTTGTACATGGTAGATTCCAGGGCTGCTACTAGCAGGTCAGGCTTCTGCATCAGATATATACTGACTACAAAGCTTACTTTTCAAAGAGATACCAACCAGATGCATCCACTATAAGACCTTTAAAGGAGCTGATAGCTACAGGTAAGGTTAATTTACATAAGGTTTTTGCACACAGCACCACCTAGTGACTGAATAGTACAGTTCACTTTAGTTTTCAGTCATTCTCTTTTGAGTTCTACATTCCTACCATTTACAAGTTATGCATTATCATACTGCCTTTGAAGTCCAGCACATATCTGTCTGCTAAGTGTCTCTTAATCATACTGTTTTTCTAATTATTCAGTCCAAATGTATAACAGCTTAGTCATCTGGCTGTCCATTCATTGCAATGAGTTTCAATGAGTCCCTATCAGGAGTTGTACTAGACTATATCCAGCTCATTCCAGTTGATGTTAATCTGTAATTCAGAAAAGGAATAGCTCTTCCTGCTCTAGAATATTGGTGGCTGCCTGTTCAATTCTCTCAGCTATCCCATTCATTCACAGGTAAAGCGGACTGCTAGTAACATGATCAAAATAATATTTAGCTCCCAATTTCTTAAATTTTGCTGCAGTGAATTGTGGTCTGTTGTATACCACTAATTGTTCTGGATATCAGAACGAGCAAAAGTGCATTTTAGTTTCTCAACAATACTGACATATTACCTCTTTCAAATACATTATTTCTATATTCTTAGAAAACTAGTCCATAGCATCCAGGTAATCATGTTCTCTGAATTCACATAAACCTGCATTTTCCTAAGGCATACTTTCTCTGTGGTATAAAGTAAGCATTAAACATAGACAGAAACCTTTCACAGGCATTTTTGTGACTGTCTTCAGTAAAGTCAAAGTATTTAAAGATATGTGCTGCCTACTTCCTCACGGCATAAATTAAAGAAGATACCTGAATATCTCTAGTTTCCTGGCGGAGCTTTGTAACAATTTAAGATCTTTCAAAATACTGCTTCCAGTCTGTCCATTGTGAAGGTCTGTCAAAGCTGAAGTTCTCTGGGCATGTTGATGAAATCCTTCAACCTTTCTTTTTTCCTTCTCTTTGCAACTTATGCTGCTTTGTTTCTTCTCTTTGTTCTCCTTTGACATTTGTTAAGTTCTGACACCATATCATGTATTACTTGTTCACAGTAGGTTGCAGGGCTGCTACTAGCAGTCAGGCTTCTGGATATAGATATAGACTGACTATAGAGCTTATTTTTCAGAAAGATGTACACCTGATATATCTCCTATAACAGCTTTGAGTGCTGTCAGGTATGGGTAAGGTTACCATCAGTAAGGTATTTTACCCATAGCATCACCTGATAGTTGAGCAATCCATTACACAGACAACCTTAATTTGTCATTTCCTAACTTTTCAGTGACTGGCTTTTTAATCTTAATGTGTATGTGCTCATGTAAGAGACAAAGAGAAAGTATGTGAACATGAGAGATTTACATACATATATTAACATGCTTTCACCTTTAACGTCAGTATCTTTTTATTTTGTTTGTTCAAAGCGTAAACATCTGATTATCAGAACTTTTATTTTCTGTGCTACTTTCATAAGTGCCCAGGGTGTGGTTACCTAATAGTCAGTTGCAGGTGGAAGGACTGCTTGTGTATGAGAAAAGTTTTTATTCCAGATCAGAAATGAGTACAGACTGAGAAACATAATCAGTTGGGGAAGAACAAAATATTGTTACTCAGAGGAAATATAAAGAAGCTGAAAAAAGAAACCAACACATCTCATAAACAGGGCAAGACAACATCATAATTAATAACTATGAGCAATGAAAACAGAAATATACTCACACACAGAGGAGTACCTAGTGAACCCCCACGAACCCAATAAAAAACCAAAGCCTTTTGTATATTATAGATTCTTACTGATCCACCATGCATGCTGACATTCCCTTTTCAATTTGTATTAAATATTAACTCAAAACAAACAAATGAACTCTTGTAAAACTAATTTCTATTTGATGAAATCAAGTTAATTTCCTTATCATCAAACAGGATCTAGTTAAATTTTGGAGGTACTCCATTGCACAGGACACAATATGGTCTAATACTCCATTTGCCTGAATTTTCAGTATAGTGTGTGGGAAATTAAATATTCAGCTGCCATTTTTAAATTGAGAGAATGATCCCTATCTTACTGTACTAGAAGTGCCTATTAGAGCATTCAACCTATTGAGCATGCATTGTATAGAGTTTGTCAACTGTCAGTGTATGACTATTCAAAAAACAGTATAGGTATATGTGAGGTCAGAAGCAGGTGAGAATCACAAAGCATTACAAGTGGGACAGACAAGAATGTCCATGGCCACTTTAGGCTGTTGTATCCTGGCTTTGCACTGTTCATGTTTTTACCTAAGTGTTAACACATCTTGCTTCACAATGGTTAATGGAAACATGTGAAATCTACTGCTACCTTGCTCTGTTGTGGACTTCTGCATCAGACTTACTAGGTCCAATTTGAAATGCTTTCAAGTTTGATGTCAGTGTTGCTTTATATTGTTTTTACTGATCACTGTGAGGATGGGTGTCTTGCTATAGCTGACCATAATAGTTGGCCTTGTGAAACAAATGCACAGACCAACACAACTGAGCTTTAATGAATATGCTTTGAATGCCAGAGGTCCAACAATGATTAAGGATTCTAATATTAGGACTCTTATCCTACCATTTCACCTTGCAAAAAGACTTAAAACATGAGTATGGAAGTGCTCCAATTTTGTAATGTGCCAGTGATAGTTTTCCATATTTTATAACCCTATAGAAGCACTGGGAGCATGAGTCCCCAACAGACATTTAGTTTACCGTTTATTTTAACATCCCTATTATTCCACAAGTGAAACAAACACGGAGTCCTGTGGCACTTTTAAAGACTAATGAATTTATTTATCACATGAGCTATTGTGGGAGGAAAATCCCATGGGCACAAAACTGACATCAGAAATCACAACAGAAAAAAAACAGTTGCTGAGCACTTCCATCTTCCTGATCACTCCATTAATGATTTGTTAATGTTGGTCCTCAAGCAAATCAATGGAACATCAAGACTTCAAAGAGAAACAGCCGAAATCAAACTTGTATGCAAATTAGATTGTGTGAAATCAGGACTTAATCGTGACTATGGATTCTTTTCACATTATAACAGGTAATTTGACTTCACCCTCACTCTATGTGCTGTTTCCTAGAGTCTGAATTCTTACAAATGCTCTGATTTGCTGTTGCAGTATGACCTGATCCCATGTCTTACAATCCACCACATTTATTTTCATCCCATTCTGTAACATTCCCCTCTTCAAAGCATCTGACGAAGTGGGATTTTCTCCTACAAAAGCTCATGTGAAAAATATATCTGTTAGTGTTTAAGTGCCACAAGACTCCTTGCTTTTTTTGCTTTACTAAACTAAAACGGCTGCCCCTTTGGAACTTAGCATTCTAAACAGCTTGGGCCATGCAATGAGTAACGCTGAAATCCAAGATAAACTCATGGAAGTATTTCCATTAGCTACCGAATCCTCAGTGGAAATTAAGACAGCCTAGAAACATTTTTAGGACATGACCTTTATTATGCCTGCTGAAGTTGTTAGCATCATTAAGAGGACTCATTTGATCATAACGACCCTGAAATATGTCAGCTCTTGACCTCACTATATGCTACCCAAAGGCCTTATAAGGCAGCTTGATAGCTAGGAAGGTTACATATCCATTGACTAAAACAGATGATCCAGCCCAGACTTCAGCAAATGAAAAAAAATAATGATGGGAAAAGAAAGTGGTGGAATTATAATTGGCAACAGACTATAGACACGAAAAGTTGTTTTGTTTGTTTGTTTGTCTGTCTGTTTTGCTAGCCTTCATCTATGGCCGCAGGTGCAACAGGTTAACTCCTGTATGCACACTGGACAACAGTTAACTCTTAATTGACAAAAGAGAAGTAGTTAACCATGGATGAAACATTTCAGGGATAGGGTTAATCACAATTCCAACATTTCTGAGTAAGCAATCAATACTCTTCCAAAACACCCATTAAAAAGAACTTGTACTAGCACCCCCCTTATAAGACACCATAAAAGCAATCAAGCAGACATCACAAAGGAAAACATCCGGACAGGGTGATATTTCAGCAAAGATACATACGCAGGACTGCTATCACTTTGCAGAGCAATTCACATGGCTTTACTGCATTATCTGGGACCAAATGTCAGTGCCACTGGTTATCAAGGATGCTGACATTGTTCATCTTTACAAACAGTGATAGGGAAAACTATGATAAGCACAGATTTTTCTAATCTTTCATCCTGGGAGAACAGTTGCACAATCTTATTGAATAGATTTGATACTCATTTTCTCGAAACAATTCACACTGTTTGGGTAGCGCACTTCAGGCATAATTTGCACAAATCTGTCAGCTTCAGGAAAAGTTTGGGTACCAAACCATGGTCTTTAAACAGTGTTTGTTTTTGTTGATCTAGCTAATGCTTTTGGCTCTGTAAATCATGAGGGGACCCTGGAAACTTTTGTTCATCTTTGGACAGCCTGAAAAATTTTTATAATTTGGGTCTTTGATGATGGCCAGAGTGGTTGAAAATGCTGACATATAGAATCCCTTTCTGATCACCATGTTACCACACAAGCTTGCATTCTCACTCCCACATTCTTTTCCATTCTTTCTTTCATGACATTGACAGAATATTTACCCAGATCCATGCAGATGGGAAGCTGGTCAACCTACAACGCTTCTTCACTCCCACAAAGTAGCATATTTCCCCAAAAAGAGAGTTGTTGACTCAAATACACTAAATGTGAAGTTGGAGTACCTTTGCATATTACAAGTTTTTATTTAAATACACACACTTGAAACCGGGTTAGAAGTTCATCATTTGTTACATTAAGTTTAGCTTTAAACTTATAAAAGATACTATAAAGGAAGGATATTGTGTTTATGTACTGCAGTCCAACAGAATAGCTAGTATTCCACAATCCTCGAGTCTCAGAACTGATCTCAATGCAGGTCTTGAGTTAAAGCAGTAGGCCTTTCAGTTTGGATTATCTTACTTTTTTAACTTTTTCTATACTTTTTCCTTTAACATTTGTTATAGGTGGTTACAGTGTTTTATAAACTTCTGTCCACTTTACCACAACAGAATTCAATAACTGGAGCCTGATGAGCACATTTGCAGAATTGGGGTAGTTGCAGTCCAATTTATATCAATGGGAGCTAGGTATGTGTTTAAAGTGTTTTACCAAATCTACCCCTAAATACTGACTAGCTGGTGATGTTGCAATATTGAAAATTCTGAATTATAACTCATGTGGGTAGCAGAGTTATTCTGGAGTTAACTGAAGCACGTCATCGGCAACCAAAAGGTTTTTCCTCTAAATGTGACAGGTTGAGTGTAGAAGAATCCGTCTTAACTAGAGCTGTTAAGGAGAGAATTACAAACCTTAGGGAACTGATAATGAGATAGAAGCCTAGGTAATCAGTTCAAATCAACATCTTCATTGCCAGCTACTCTTATCTGTTGGCTGTTTGGGGTTATATCTTTGTAAACTGACTCTGGCTATAGCAGAAATCAAACTCAATTTTTCTAAATAATTTCAGTTGATATCAATGTTTATTTTAAGCATATTTTTTCTGTTTTACTTGATTTAAACTTTCATGGTTGCACAAAATTATGAGTTTTAAACCAATTTTGATGTATTTTAAATTATCACAGTTGCAGAGAATTATAGGATGGTCAGACAATTATTTAAAGACAAATGTTGAAATTCAAAAACCACTAAAAACACAAAATATCAATATCATATGTCAAAATACAGAAAGTAAATATTCTTAAGTTTTCAAGCAGTGTTTTTATTACTTTGCCTAACTGTAAATTTTGATTATTGATGAAAATGTTTTTTCATTGGTTTATGTCCCCATAGTGAAATTGATGCCTACGGACATTTACAGATCAAAATCTAAGACATCTGAACCTATATCTAAGCAATGTATTCATTATATTAAAAAAGAGAAAACCCACACAACAACTAGCACTTCTTTTGGTCATTTCAATATAGGTACTAAGGGTTGAACATGTTTGAAGCTTAAACTATCTTATCGTCAGTACAGATGGTTTCTTCAGGTCAGAGTTAAAGAACTATATGAGGCAGTGTAGGAAACCTTAATACTTGCTATTGGTCCTATTCTGCTCAGGCTTTTGATCTGGTACTTCCCATGCATTAAAAGAGGCTGGTGTGGACGAAGCATGGTTAAGTCAGGGTTGAGAAATGGGCAATTGGAGAGGCAGAGTGGCACATCAGACCAGACAGTGGGAGAGGATATCTGCAGATTTGTTTGCTGGGATATTTGTAGGTCTGTGCAGGTGACAGCTGTGCACATGGATGTAGCAGTTGGGCAAGGTAATCCATCATCTGTGCTATACCCTTCATACAACCAATGAAACTTGCACATGGAAGTTACTTGTACAGTAAAGTAGGAGTAGTGATTGGTTGAGTTATCTTTAATATCACAATGATCTAAGACTTTTGGCATAGCACAGATACTTGTCTTCCTGTAGCTGTACATTACATAGATGTAATTTACAAAGTCAAAATGGCTGAGAATTTAGACACTGGACAGAAACAGACTGTGAATCCCAGTGATGATTCAATTTGATGGTAGTCTGAATGAATAAAGCCAGACATGTTTTTAGCTGTTTCCTTCACTTCACGCTGACCTTTACAGTCATGATAGGGTTTTAAGTGACAATCCTGGAATCTCATTATATAGATGCAAAGTGCAACAGATCCACATTGCTTGGTGATTAGGGAACTCACCTGGGATGTTACTGGGTATAAATTTGTGTACAGCCACCATCACCTTACCTCATCCTCAGCTATGTGAATGGCACCTACATCCCTCTTATAAATCTAGCCTCTCCCTCCCAAATCAGAATGTCAAAATTAATTTTTTTTTTTTTTTTTTTTTTAACATTTCCTTCCCCTTCTTTTTTCCAATGGAAACAATTTGCTGAAATCAACATGAATTCATTAAGTGTCTCAGTGGACCTACATCTGCATTTCTCAGTTTAAAAAAGTATTTCAGCTGACAAATTTTGCCCAGCTGTAATTAGAAGTTGAACAGCATTTCTCGCCATGGGTCTGATTTCCAGGAACACAAACAACTAGAGAAAAAGCAAGCATTCCTGTTCTATAAAACACACTGGCTATATTCATGTGCTTTCAGTAAATACAGCTAGTGAACCTTCATATAGCATTAAGAAATGTTAGCTATTCATATGGGTAGATTCTCACCACACTGCTTAGCAAACACGTGAAGAGTTACAACACCCTATGACAGATTAAACAATTTTACTGGGTTCTGACAGAGTTACAAACATTAGTTTGTTTGCACTCTAATTAAGGACTTCAGTTATACTAGCTACATAATTTGTGTGCTCTTATGTTAAAATGAGCTCAGAGATTCCAAGGCCACGGGGCACCACTGTGAATATGTAGTCTGACCTCCAGTATAACACAGGCCGCAAGACTTCCCTAGATAATTCCTAGATATTCTGGATAAACATACAATTTTGATTTAAAAATTGTTGGTGGTGGAAAATCCATCACAACTCTTGATAGTTTCTAGTAGTTATTTAGTTTCAGTGTTAAAAATGTATGCCTTATTTGATTTGCTTCAGCTTCCAGTCATTGGTCTGTATTATACCTTTGTATGTCAGACGGCACACCTCATTATTAAATGTCCCATAGAGAGACATACAGCCTGCAATTAAGTCAGCTCTTAACCTTCTCTTTGCTAAGGTAAAATAGACTGAGCTTCTTGAGTCTTTCACTAAGGCATATAATCTTATCCTTGATTCATTCTCATGGCTCTTCTCTGAACACTGTTCAGAGTACCAACGTTTTTCTTGAATTGTAGATATCAGAACTGGACCCAGCATTCCAGCAGTAGTCACATCAGTGACAAATACACTTAAAAAAAACTCCCAAACAAAACAAAACAAACCCTGTCTACTCCTATTAAAGCATCCCGTGTTTATGTATCAAAGGATCTTATTAGCCCTTTTGGGCACAGTGGAGCTCATATTCAGTTGATTCATGATCATAGCCCCAGAGTCATTGCTTCCCAGGATCCACTCACACATCTTGTAAGTATGGCCTACATTCTTTGTTCCCAGATGTATACATTTATATTCATATTAAAAAGCATATTGTTTGCTTGTGCCCAGCTTACCAAGCAATTCAGATCATTTAATTAATAACTTTCCTTCTTCGTTATTTACCACTATCCCAGAGTTTGCGTGTCATCTGCAAACTTTCAGTAATAACTGTGTTTTTTCCTAGGTTACTGATAAAAATGCTGAATGGCATAAGGCCAAGAACTGATCCTTGCCGATTTCCAGTTTAGAATTACATCTCAAGACTTATCAGTCAGTCATCTTTTAATCTGTGTGATGCGAGCCACATTAATTTTATATAATTCTAGTTTTTTTAAATCAAAATGTCATACAGTATCAAGTCAAATGCCCTACAGAAATCTAAGTATATTATATCAACAGTATTACCTTTATCAACCAAGCTTATTAGCTCATTTTTTAAAAAAGTTATCAGTTTACTTTGACAGGATCTTTTTTCCATAAACAAATATTGATTGACATTAGTTATATTGCCCTACTTTAATTCTTTACTAATTGAGTCCTGTATCAGACACTTCATTACCTTACATTATCATAAAGAAACCGAAAACAAAATTAAACGTAGGCTTCCTTCCCTACCTTTTTTGGGTAGATCTGAATACCAAGGATCAGATCTTCAGCCAGTAGAAGTCAGAGTAGCTTCACTGATATCAGTGTAGCTATACTTGATTTATGTTACTAGAGAAAGTGGCCTCTGGAGCTGGATTTTCCATTCTGACACACCAGCTTCACATCAGTGTGACTGCATTTGTTAGAGAAGCCAATGGAACCGTATCAGTCAGAACTGGCTGAACAGAATGGACATAACACATTACTGTATCTCACAGGGATCCTGTCAAAGGCAGCGTTAAAACCTACATAAACAGAGTGGCATACAAAATGTTAGGAATATTGTATCCATTTTATTGGTACATTTAGGCAGTTTTAAGTAAGGTTTACATACAATAACTCACATTCATTTAGTTAAAAATGTCAAACAAAAAGTGGCAGTAGTTTGGCACAGCTTTTTCAAGATGGAGAAAATCTCAATTAAACTACAGAAAATTGACACATATTACAGAATTCACATATAAATAAGATGTTGATATTTATAGTGATGTAACATATTACAGTGGCAAAAATAAGTGAACATATTCCAGATTGGTATAGAAAAGTGTATGGTAAACAGGGAATTAAAATAAGAAGAAAATGCCCTATTTTAAAAGGAAATCTTTTCCAAATAGGTTTGTATTTTAGTGCATACTCCTCCCACAGGCTCTGACTTTAGAGTATTTCTATATATACAAAGAGGTACAACAAACTGTTACAGTATTTATTGCAACAAACTAAGCATACCATAATATACACAATTTAGAATACCCCCTGACCCTGTTGAGATATTGGCTTCTTATTCCTCCTGCATAACCTTCTCTCTGGTGATTTAAGATTAATTTCTCTCAATGAAAGGCACATACTTATCTGCAACAGAAGAAACAGAGGTGATAATCTTTAAACACAGCAACACCTTTAAGGCCAAAAGAAATTAATCTACTTTAGCTCTGACTAATTAAACTTTTGGAAAAAAAAAAACAACACAACTTCTTGTACTGATAAAAGAGCCTGTCTGATGCATGAAGTATGCTTTCCTACATCTCTTATGCAAAGACGAAAAAGTGCATTTTGAAGTATGATTATTTCTCCAGGCTAAGTTTATCTTTACAAAAGAGTAATCTACAAAATTGAGATTTTATAGTAAGTACTGCAAAGTATGTATTATGTTTAATAAGCAAGGATTTGAAAAGCTGACTTTTGTTAAACTGAATACTGAATTTTCACAAGACTCAAATACACGAAATCTGACTCATTTCAATTCAAACAGGTTTACTTTTATTATTTCTTAAAATGCCCTATTTCTAAGTTCCAAACGTTTCTGGTTTTTTTTTTTCTGCTTCACAGCTCCAGATGTAAACTTCATATCTGCCTTACATTAGGGATGTTTCACCTGCACAAAGCAGATACATGGCCTTGTAAATCTTATTGTTGAGGATACTGTGAAGGCTGTATTTTAACCTCTGGGATTTTTTGGAAGTACAGCTGGTCCTCACTTAGTGACCTACTCGTTTAGTGACCCCTCAGAGTTATGACCGGCTCTCTGATGAGTTGGTATTATGGCGATGTACGAGAACTCGCATCAACTCTCTCAGATTACCTATATTTACAGTACACTATGCAAACTAAGTTCAGTACATTAGAGCTTAAAACATTTAAAATATATATGAAAAATGTTATAAATGATGCAAAGGTGACATTAAAACTATCTACCGATGGTTGAAAAACCCACTACCAGTAAAGTACATTATGCCTGAAATACCAGTAAGGGCTGCTCCTCGTTTAGTGACCAATTCGTTTATCAACCGGGTTTCAGGAACGGAACCCGGTCACTAAGTGAGGACTACCTGTAACTTAAATGGCAACAAGTAATCTCTACACAAGTTGTCAGGTTTTGTTTCACACTGAGCTCTGTTGTTCTAAAGAACCAGTGTGGCACGTGTTTCTGAAGGAGCAATTCACAGTTTGTATTTTATCTTTTCTATAAAATAAGATAAAAACACCTATTTCTCCATGACATTTGTCTAGGGGTATCAAGTGTCACCCAAATGACTAATATCAGGAACTCAGCTTCAGTTTTGTTTTTGGATAGTTAACATAGATGCTGTACAAAATGATGATATGTGCTATTTGACTCTTTCAATACCCAAGCACACATTAAGTAATCATCCATAAATTTGAAATTTTGCTTCTTGTGTTACAATTTTAATTTCACTGTAGCGTATGGCAAGTCTTTCTTTTTATCTAACTCGGTAAATAAACATGATGAATCTGTATGAAAAATAGATAAGAGTTTATCCATAAAACAAAGCTTTTCCCTGTACAATCTGGGGTGGGGTTGCAGTTGCTCTCAGTGATACAGATTGATTAAAGCACCATTGATTAAAAATCAAATCAAAACAAAACAAAAACCTTTGAAAGTAGAAGTACACCAGTCAGCCAGATGTTCAGATGTGTCAGGTGCCCTCACCTACACGCACCAGCAAGATTCTCCTCCCCCGCCAAAATCACTTTCCTAGCCTTTGAATTGTAACCTGTCATTCTTTCAAGAATCATACAGCTATTGATAATCATTAAACTTACTGGTTGAAAAGTGCTGAATTTCAAAAGATTTAATTTACACCAGTGCTTATCAGCAAAGTCAATATGCTCTTAAACATGAAGATGCACTGTTTAACTACCCTATATCCAAGCTTCAAATTTCTGCACTAAGCCTTGGAAAAAAATATGCAGCAATATACAGAAGTATCATGTGTAAATAGCAGCATTAATTTAGCAGCAACCATGTGAAATTCTACTGCCTACAAATGACTGAAATAGTTTACCTGAGCAACAATGAAGGAAAATATTGTAAGACAAAAGAGGATCCTAAAAGTTGCTAAACCAACCTTTTGCCAAGGTTGAAAGATTCTTTCTGAGGTTAAATAAATCACGCAATTTGACAGCATGTAGCAAGCCTTTGACTTATATAGATTTTCAAGATTAATCTTTTCTTATATTATTGACTAGATAAAATTGGAAGCCCCTGGAAGCCATTTGCCCTCGCTTTTCATTCTGAGATGGTGGCACTTCAATGAATTAGAACATTGTAGAGCTTTCTTCTGAAGTACACATACAAAAACAAGTTCAATATTCTGAACCACTTTTACCATAACATTTCTTAAATCTGGACTTGTAGCAGGCTCTCTCTGTAGATGTTATTTAAGCTTCATCTGGGTTGTGCACACAGTACAGCTATAATTTGCTAAATTGGTTAACAAACTCTAGGTCAGCGATATTCAGATGAGGCTCACAACCAGCAAATAGCTCCTTAATGTGTTTCATACAGTTCTTTGTGGCACATGGTATCAAAACTGTGTGTGATTTAATTATTTACCAGTTAAAGTTATTAACCAATCAGGATTCTTTTATTACTTTAGTAACCAACTGTAGTTGATAAAATAAAAATACTTGGTCAGCCATTTTGCTGATAGAATAACATTTAAGGAGAGAGAGAATGAAACAATTTGCATTACCATGGCTCTTTTAGGTAATGCTGATGACTAATTTGGCTCATGAGCAGTGTTCCCTCTAATTCTTCATAAGGTATGTGTGCCAAAAATGTATTTTGTGCCAATTTTTGGAACCAGTGTCCAAATTTGTGCACACTCCAGGAGTTTGGTCAAACTTGTGAGTGCAACAAGGTAAGTGTGTATGATGCAAATAATGTCTAAATTGTATTTTGATATGGTGATGGAAATAATTTTTACAAATTACAAAACCTCATCTGAAACATGCTACTTGAGATCGCCTTCTTAAAAGTAGCATAAAAATATTAGCACCGTTGAATTTTTTGTGCGTGGTCTATTTTGTTGTGTGCGCAGGTTTCACAACCTGTGTGCACACGCACACAAGCACATCTTAGAGGGAACATAGCTCGTGAGCCAATGAGGTGTGAGTATCACTGCTTTAGTTCCCAACGGGCAGCCATGTTAGTCCAGCTCAGTAATACAAACAAGGAGTCCAGTGGCACTTAAAAACTAACAAATTTATTTATTGAGTGAGCTTTTGTGGAAGAAAATCCCACTTCATCAGGCACTTTGGTTAAGTCATCTGCAATTACTCTGTCTCAAATCACTATTCTTGCAGACCTCGGACTCACTTTTGAGGTTTCAGCCTCATGGAGAAACAGCAGTGCTGCAGATCAGAAAGTAAGCTGTATTCTCCTCTTATGAAAGCGGCATATATTAAAAAAAGACTGAAGACAGACAAAACTGAAAAATTTTACTTTGGGCTTTTCAAGGACACCATTAGTAGAAATGGATACAAACAATTGATTTTTAAAAATAAATGCTATTTTTTCTAGGGTATAACAACATAACCATCACTGTAGTATGTAAAGCACCTCAAATTGTGAAGTATATAATTGATTTCTAATTGTGTATCACTTTCCATTGCATTGCTAGTATGGTGCCATCATCGTCGTTTTACCACAAAGATGTCACATTTTGTTAGATTTTGTCTATACAATGCCCCCTCAAAGTAACAGTGTGAATTTTGTTATGAATAATCTCTTCATAACAAACTACTCCATCAAGGCAGGAGTGTTACTTTCAGGTCTAGGATATGTCTGGTTCCAATTACCGCCACTTAATTTTCTTTAGTCTTTTTAGATTCAGAACAAAATGGCTGGCTCTATTTTGTGCTTGAAGCATCTCATCAGAAATTTCTTAGCCAGCAAAGCTCTCCAGCAGCAAGATATATTCACCATTGTGTTACTTATTTACATTAACAGCTGTCAGAGTATAGCTGTATAAGCTAATCTTGCCCACACTGCCCATAACATCTGTCATTCTAAAGACTACAAAATGTTTTTCAAATGAGCAATCTTAATTTGTTTTCAGTCATTTCTATATTCTGCTTAGTATGGTTAAGTTCAGTGATAAGTGATTATGCTCTACAGTGCATAAGTTCAACTCAAAGACCACTGATGTAGAAATTAGGCCAGTTTTTCCTCATATTAGAGCATTATATATAAAGTGCTCTAAAGGTCAGTCTGGCAGATGACAAAGTGAGAACTGAGGGCCAATCAATTCCAAATTCAGATCCTTGTTAATTTAAATAATTCAGTAACTATCTTGCAGATGCTCCCATAAAGTGTAAAGTGCATGGATTTCAACAACTGTGACACATAAAACAAATAATGAAGAATAAGCTGGAGCAGACAAGACATAAAATTATAGTGTAACTGTCAGTCTAGATGGAGGGCCATTCTCTGAACTGGTGGAAAGAAGGTGCCAGACTCTATCCAACACATTGGTAACCTAAGTTCCAGAGATATATTTTCAAGGGGAAAAATATGATTTACAATACGGAAAGTTCATGAAAACCAACTAAGTCTTTGGAACAATCCCATTCAGATTTCGTCAGTTGTCAAATTTGTCTCTTTTAGTTTTGCATTGTGTAGTAATATGTTTAGCCCTCAGGTTGCTATGGATGCCCATGCACGGCCTTTTCATCATACCTATTTTTCAGGCAAAATGGAAAAAAATAAGGTAGCCTTCACTTTAAAACACACTTGTGTTAATAGCTTTCTTCCATTTCCTCCTCATTTATTATGTCAAGACACACTGCTCAACTGGAGATACTGCAATTTGCTTTGCACACTTAAACTTAGGTACTTCATGGCAGACTGCATGGCTAAAACAATGTGTGGCAATTAAACTGGTTTTAATGAAGATGTTTTGCTGAAGATCACCAAGTGATAGGAAATGAGGCATTTCTGAGACTGCTGAGCATAACAAAATGACATGAATACTGTGCAAAATTAGATATAGTAGTATTAAATTCATTAGCTATCATAATGGAATAAATTTGCAAAAATAAATATGCTGGTTTAGGAAACTTAAGTTCTAAGTGTTAACACCTGGCAATTTGATTTATAAATATAAAATATATGGAACAGCCATAAAAATCAAGGCCTTTTTAAATTTCAAAGCAGCAAAATCTAAAACAAAATGAAACAATTGTTGCAAAGACTTTGAAACCATCTTAATAGCTACCGATAAGATAGGAAGAGTAAAGTTTTAAAAAAATAAATAAAGGCTTTGAAGATGGTTTCTTGGTGTACAGCAAGTTTCAAGCTATGGATTTGATTTTTGACATATCTGTAGAATGTGAATTAAGTTTAGAGAATGACCAATAATGGTAGAAAGCGTGCTCAGGAGAACATTCAACAAATATCCTGCAGTGTCAATATCTAAAAAATTTAATATAATCTGCAAAAGTTATCTAAGAGGAAAGAAACTGAACCATATCATATTCAGCCAAAACAAAGAAAAATATATACAGGAAAGAGATGCTTATCTGTACTTTTGCTCTCCAAAGGTAACTCCTGCATCTGACAGACTGGAGTGGTCTGCTGCAGTAAGTTCTAAAAACCTTTAGCTGCCTCACCACTCAGAGAGACAAGGTGTGTGAGGTAATATCTTCTATTGGACCAACTTCTGTTGGTGGGAGACAAGTTTCTGATCTTACACAGAGTTCTTCTTCATATGTCTAGCTTAGTATTTTAAGCTGTCCTGCACCAGCTATATATTCCTTTTAGATCAGATATTATACTTCTCAACAGGTCACACCATTCAATCTCTTTATGAAGCAGACCTTGAAAGTGTCTCAGATTCTTCCTTGATTTATTCAAGACTCATTTGCATGCAAAATTTGTTTATGGGAGTACAAAGTAACTTTACAGCCAGAGATGCCAAGACTGGTTATTTGTATCTAATTTCAGAGAAAAGCTTAGACTACTGGCATACTTGAACAAACTTAAATTTTGCTGCCTGGGTGGCATTTATTGCAAAGCCTGTTAAAGTGCCTTCCCCATCTCTAGCTACAAAGAGGGAAAGTCAAGTCTTCAAATATCCCCAAAGACTGGATTCAGGCAAAGAACTGTAAAGCTCACCATTTTCTACATGGAAGTAAGGAAAACTGACAAATATACCCAAGGGCAACAAAGTTAAGAGTCTTAATTACAGCTCCTCACTGGTATCTACACCCTGATGAAATTTAAACTAGGAATAGTTTTGTTCTTAAATATAGAACTCAGTGCCTAAATTTAGACCCCCCAACTCATATTGAAGTCAAGACTGTGGATATACAAAGCTCCTCAAAAGCAGGCCACTTTAAAGAGACCCTAAATTTACGCTTATTTTTTATTGCATTTATGTGGCCCACCAAACTTTCAGAATGTCAGCTGAGAGTTCAGAAAAAGTAACAACATGTAAAAGCCACTGATCACATGTAAAACTGTAATCTGTTACTCTGTTAAATAAGTGTGACCCATGGCCTAACCACATCATTTGAAAATTAGTAAATACAGCACATGCCACATTTTTGAATATGTAAACACTAACCTTCGAGGATGATTGGCATCAAACAGTGTTGTATCATCATCATCATCATCTTGTTCTAATGGTGTCAACTCCATATTTTCTATGTTGGTGTCCAAAACTCCGTACTTTCGGGTCTTTCTGTTTCTTTTTCTGAGCCTGAAATATAACATTTTAAACAAGTTTTAGTTTTTTGAATTGCTGGCAGAGAAATCTATAAGTATGAAATTGCTGCACTGAAAAGAACAGTTTTAGCTCCTCAAAAATATAGATGTGTGGCAAAATTCTTCATATTTGAAAGTTACATTTAATATATGATAATTTAAAATATTTTCTTTATCTCAATGGAGAAAAAGTAAAATATCTAAAGTGATGTTTCCCTGATTCAAGTTCTCAGAACAGGAAGCTTAAAACTGCACAAAATATGTATAAAATTGTGCACCTATATTTTTATGCATAATTACTGTAAGAGCAGTTCAAAGACACGTAGTTGCAGGCTATTTTTTTTTGTAGGCATCTAACTAGCTATGCCATCCATGATGTGTAAAGTTTACAAATACACAAGTAAGTTTGCAACTGAACATGGACCTCTGGTTCTGAAAACCCTCTCTAAACCAACAGTGCTGGTCAAAGCAGAAAAGTCTGTTAATCTTTACAACACATGCTGTATTGCTGTATACTTCTATATTGAAGAGTAGATTCACAATCCAGAGACAAGATGTCTGACAAAAGAGGGTCTAATGAAATCATCTCTCTACAAAAGAAAACCACAAAATAAATGAAACCATTTGTACTGCAGTGTTTTCCACCCACTATTTGTAACTAGACTAAGCACAACAAACATGGAGTCCTGTGGCACTTAAAGACTAACAAATTTCTTGCATGAGCTTTCATGGGAGAAAATCAGACTTTGTCAGATGCTTTGAAGATGGGGGTACTTACAGAACGGCTGCATTTATTTCCTCCCATTCTGTAAGTTTCACCATCTTCAAAGTGTCTGACAAAGTGGGATTCTCTCCGAGAAAAGCTCAAGTAATCAATAAATTTGTTAGTCTTTAACTGCCACAGGACTCCTTGTTTGTTTCACTGGTGTTATTTACACAACTGCATATTCAGATTATGTCACTGTTTACATTACAAGTCCCTTTTTCCAGGAGTTTGAGATAGTATGGCAACCTGAAACTTTACACACACAAAAAACCCTGAAATGAACAGTTCAGTCAAAAGTTCATGTTGGGGAACAGCAAGAAAACAGGACTGTTCCTATACCCAGGAGACAGGATCCTACTGCTCAATACCAATGCCTGCTGTTTGGCTCTCTTTTTTTTTTGGTCTCTTTATCACACTCAGCCCTACCTTCCTAAAAGGAGGAGGACTTTCTGTATTTCACAGGAAAAACAATAGGCAGCAGAGCTGGAGGAGAATCCATTTTGAGGCAGGAGCACACAGGGGAAAAAGGAATTAAGGAATTAAGTTAGTTACGTTGAAATCAAGCCAAGAAATTGACAAGACTTATATGCCTGTAACGTCCTCAAAATAGTTTGTGTTTTGATCCTTGTCTCATGTGACCTGTTTAGGCTCTGGTCCTGCAAAACATTACATGCATGCTTAATTTGTTGCACATGTGTACTTGGGCAACTACTTGTCCATCTACGTGATGTAACTCATACACAAGTCTTTGCAGGATTGGAGATCCCAATGGTGAGTTCTTTGGAGCATGGTACACACCTCTATTGTTTTGTGAGATGCTGGATTCTTATGTATTAATGCTACAAAAGAATTTAAATTTTTTAAAGACATTTTCTATTTTTAACTCTAACAACAGACTTTTTTTTATTATAATTTGATAGGCATAGTCACATTGTTATATATTATCTTCTTGCCTCAAAGTGCTAAATAAATTGGTAGAAAGAGAGTTATAGTGCACAGAGATCAAACAGAGATAAAGAAAATTGTGCCTCTCAAATCCATTATTAGTATTTGTACTGAAGTAGCACCTATAAGCCCCAGGCTCGCATGAACAAACTGTTCTTCTGAAAGGCTTACAATTTAGTCTACTATAATTCTCTGAGAAGGTCAAAAAAACAATAGATAAAGGAGAAGTGATTGACAATTTATTTGTACTTTTTAAAATGCCTCCAACAAAGTCCTTCATAAAAGTCTATTAGGGAAACTGACTACTCCTGGAGTAAGAGGTAAAAGCACCATTAGCTATTAGTTAGAGGCTTATTTATTTAAGAGCAATTTTTAGCAAAGCATGAAGATCACACTGCTGTGTCACAAGGATCTGTATTTGGACAAGCAGTGTTTAACACACCCCTTGATCTAGAAAAGGGATTGAACAGTAAGGTGATAAACCTCAAGATTAGAGAGACTAAGGGGTATCAGAAGGACTCAACAAAGGTAATAAATGTTCGCTATAAGGCAGTGTTTCTCAACTTATGTGCCACAGCAGACAAGTATGCCCCGGCAGGTGGGCCATGGAATTTTTTGAAAAACTTCTCAGAGTTCTGGATTGGCTCATGTATATTCATAAGTTCATTTGAAGACTGTATGGTGGTGTGCCTCAAAATAATTCAAGCCATCAAGGTGTGTCATGGCAGAGAAAAGGTTGGGAACCACTGCTATAATTATGGAGATGAAATTCAGTTTCATTAAACAGTAGGTAATGCACATCAGAAGGAAAAAAAAAAAGCAGTGATCATTTGGAAAAGGGGGGAGAGGCTAAATAGTGGGCTTCGCTGAAGTCAACACCAAAACACTCACTGATTTAATGGGGCCAAGATTTTACCTCTGGACATTACTGTGGATAGCTCAATATACAGCACTGGTCAAAAAGGATAAAGAAGAGGATAAATTTATAAAAGAATGGGATAAAAAATGATATTAAAAATATTATACGAATATATGGTCCTCACCTTTAACACCACACTCAGGTCTGGTTGCTCTGCCCCAAAGTAGGCAGAAGGGGACCAAAAAGAAGCAGATGGGGACCAAAAATTGGTGACAAATGATTAGGTATGTGGAACAATTGACATACAAGACTCTGAAAATACTGGGACCATTAAGTTTAAAGAGGAGATAAAAGAGAGGACATGACAGAACTGTATAACAATGAACAACACACACACGATAGGCTAGGCACTTCTATTTACTCTTTTCAAAAACAAGTTAGCATCCAATAGAAGGTAAAAAAAAAAAATGTGAAACTGAAAATATTTTTTCTCTGTTTAAATAAAGAACCATAATGTACAGTTAGCCTATGGAAGTTACCGTCACAAGATCCTGAGTAAAAGGGGAAAAAAAGCAAGGAGTCTTCTGGCACTTAAAGACTAACAGATTTATTTATCACATGAACTTTTGTGGGAGAAAATCCCACTTCGTTAGACGCTTCCCTCTTCAAAGCATCTGACGAAGTGGGATTTTCTCCCACAAAAGTTCATGCGATAAATAAATCTGTTAGTCTTTAAGTGCCACAAGACTCCATGCTTTTTTGCTTTACTAGACTAACACGGCTGTCCCTTTGGAAACTGAGTAAAAGGAAGGATTAGACTTCACATGGGTGATAACTTCTATTGTTACATGAAGTTTTGTTGGGGTTTTTTGAGAGGCGGAGGAAAACGAGTGTGTGTGGGGGAGAGAGTATGGATGGAAGGACTTAAGGAATACAAATTCTGAGGTCCTTGCTGACTTCAGGTACTTGGAAACTGGTTTATGCTCAGAAATTTCCCCTATGGGAAAGTTATTCCCTTATGTACATTCTAGTTTCTTCAATTTGAATCTGATTCCTCTAGTACAGACCAAGTATAGTCAACTATCATTAAATTATATAAACATTTCCCACAGTCACTTAAAAAAAATGTGGCTGATGTATTACTTATCAAAGCAAACAGATCGGATGGATTTATTTACGTCACAGAACTTTTTTTGTTTGTTTGTTTAAAAAGAAAATCTTAATGACAAACATCAACGTGTCAGCCTATATGCTTTAATATGTGATACTATCTATTTAAGCTACTATTGCTATTGTTAGTAGACTCCTTGTCTGAACAAACAATTAGATCGTTTGGGCAAGAGTCTCTCACTCTCATTCATCCCTATCCACTGAGTCAAGAGGCTGCAGCAGCTTAAACAGGCTCTAAAAAAGTGATGCAGCCGGAGAGAATTCACATGGTGCAGGAGGAACTGAAGAGAACCCATGCATGTTGCTGCCCATACCATAATTAACAGGAAAAAAACAAAGAGTCCTGTAGCACATAAAGACTAACAAATTTATTTGTTGCATAAGCTTTTGTGGGAGAAAATCCCATATTGTCAGACACTGACGAAATAGGATTTTCTCCCACAAAAGCTCATGCAACAAATAAATGTTAGTCTTTTATGTGTCACAGGACTCCTTGTTTGTTTTACTGAACTAGACTAATATTGCTGCCCCTTTGGAACTTAACAAGAAACAAGCTGACACAGGGCCTTAGGCAGCCTCCCAAGAATATACAAGTTACTCAAGACTCTTTTGCTCACACACAGCAACCCAATATTGGGGGGCTGAAAAGGTGGTTTGAAGCCCCTTAGTAGACTGCAAGTTCCGTGCTGCAGCTAAGAGGAGCAGCACGGACTCTGACCTCTGGGATCCATTCAGATTACCCATTTCCCCATTAAGGTAAAAATGAGTGAGTAATATTCCTAACTGCTAGATATTTATTCAATCAATCATCAATACACGTAAGTTCCATTGTCAGAAGTAAATAAAATCACTAAACCCAGTGTGTTAAAATCTTTTTAAAAGAGTGTAGGATCTTTATACATCAGTGTGTGAGTCACACTGCACATACTTCTTGATAAATTTAGAAAAAATAAATAGGTCTTTGCAATTCACTTCAATTAGTCATTTTTCCAGGACTGGATACCTCCTGTCCACAGGTTTAACTAAGCAGTTTAAAAGAATTCAAGTAATGCTTGTGATTTCTCAAGCACGAATATGCCAATTGCTTTTAAAAAACAATCAGCCCCCCGAGAAATTCAAAATTAAGGAACCACTTAAAACCCTTCCAAAGCACAGAAAGAATATAAACTTTCTCCTTTTGTTCCTCAAGCTCTGTGCTCTCTCAGTACAAGACAAATATATTTCAGACAATTATCACAGCTAGCTAACATGTTAAGTGCCAAAAACCTGGGCAGCTCATCCAGAAACCCTGTTTCTAGAGCAGCGGTTCCCAACCAGTGTGCTGCGGCAACACCCGAAGTGTGCTGTGAGAATCCGGGAGAGCTGGAGTTAAAGCTCCCTGCCTGCTCAGCCCAGCCACGTGGGCTGTGCAGGGCTGGGAAAAAGGCAGGCGTTAAAGTAAGGGGGAGCACAGCAGAACACAGGTCTGGGGCCCCCTATTTTTATCCTTGCACCGTTTTGATTCCCCTAAAAATAGAGGAACCCACCGGAATGCAGAGCTAGGGGCAGGGCCTAAAAATAGCATGAGCAGCCGGAATGCAGAGTTCCTGTGACTCTACTTTAACCCAGCCAGCAGAGAGCTGCGGCAGGCCAGGAGTTTGTGAATCTTCCCCTGCACGGCGGATCAGCTCCCAGCCTGTCAGCCAGCCTGCAAACAGCCCAGGTAAGGGCTTGCTGCTGGGGGTTGTGTGGCCCAGGGTGTGTGTTTAGCAGAGGTGGGTGGGAGTGGAAGTGTAGCAGAGGGTGTGTGGTGGGGGTTGTGGGGTGGCTGTTTGGTTGGGGGGCTGTGTAGCTGGGAGGGTGTAGCTGGAGGGCTAATTCTGGCCCCTGCAGTGATGGGAGGGTCCATCACCGGCAGCAGGGGGCTGGAGGAGGGGGGAATGGGACCCACTGGGGTTAGGGTCTGCTCTAGGTGGCAAGGAGCCACTGTGGAGAAGGGAGAAGTGGGTGCTGTGCCATGCTCCCCTGCCTTACCTTCCCACTCCCCAGTTTCCCCCTCGCCCCCCACAAAGCCACACTTTCTCTCTCCTGTCTTGCTACCCTAGTGCCATTCCCCAAATGGCTGCCCTTATCCTCTTTTGCCACCCCTGCCCTGCTCTGCTCCCTACACTCATTCCTGCCACTCCACATGACCCCTGACCTCCCCCTGCCACTCCACATGACCCCATATCTTCCATTTTGCCACCCCTGCTCTGCTACCTGTACCACTCCACATACCAGCATTTCCAAAACACTGTGCCATGGTTCATGAATATTCATTTTATTTTGAGCTAATTTGAATATTCATGGGTTTTTTAATGGTGGTGTGCCTCAAAAAATTTGAAGATATCAAGGCGTGCCACGGCAGAGAAAAGGTTGGGATCCACTGTTCTAGAGGCCTCAAATCGCATACACATCATGAAATGTAATCTGATTCATGTAGATAAGTGAAAGAAGACACGACTACCCAAGGATTCTGCTTTTTCTCATTTCCATCAGAGATGCCATCTATCAGATAGTGGCATCAGAGGGGTGTGTGTGTGTGTGTGTGTGTGTGTGTGTGTGTGTATATATATATATATATATAATAGCTTAAAAGTCTATTTAGGAACAAATATTTTAGGGAAGTTGATCACTTTTCTTGTGGCCACCCTGATATAATGTTGTTAAGTTTGCCACTTCAGCCATTGGCCATGAGTGTCATAGAAACCCAGAGAGACTGATTAAGAATCATGCCAGATCCTCACAGCACTGAAGGAGAAAGTCAGCTAGAATGTTTATCTAAGAAAGAGAACCAGAGGTATCTCTAAACAGAGAGCTAGAAACTTCAGTATACAGAATTCCAGGCTTCTAAGACTGCTCCTTTTCTGGAGAAAATTTACAGTTCTGTTACTCCCTTTAAAGCATTAGAAGAAAATGCTCAAGCCATGAAATGGGGCAAAGCTGACCTCCGATCCCTAGAAGTTAAAGGAAGGATTAATACTGGTGGATTTCTGTTGAAGGAGAGAAGTGGACAACCTAAGTAATTTTCATATATAGTCTTCTCAAATAACTGGAAGTAATGGCTGGCTGCAAATTGACTCTGCATTCAGAAAAAGCAGAACACCATAGTGTCTCTAAATAGTCTCAGGAGTAGGATCTTCCTGTCAATTCCCCTTTCTTCTCTCGATAAACATAGAAATCAAAGAAACGTATTTGTTACTAGGGTCAGGCCAAAGTCAAGTTACATTACTGTTGATAAAGCCCACCTTAAGGCAAATTATCAGCAGCCGCCTTGCTTAAATGAGCACAGACTGTTGGGCTGTTATAGTCTGAGCAGTTAACCTATTGCGATTGCAGCACACCTGGTGGCATATCGTGACCCTATAGGACACACCAACCCACTCATCCCAGGCCAAATCCAGCCATCAGCCCAGCTCTCCATGACACACTTACCACTGTGTGGCGACACAGTAATGTGTCTTGACACAGTGGTTGAGAACCACTGGCTATACAGCATTTTCCCCATCCAGTCTGATTTATGCTGTGTAAATAAAAGATTGTAGTTTTGCTTCTGTCATGAATTCTGGTATGATAATTAAACATATGTCATGCATAACACACTGATTCAGTACAGTGAACTAATATCCTTGGTACATATGCCTTACATAGTCATTTACATGTAAGCAAAAGGGATGAAACACACTACTATTCCATCTTGGTTGCATTTTACATTCACTTTGCCTCCGTATAAATGACTGACTATCTGACGTACAGCAGCAGAAAACTGAATTTGAAGTTTGCCATCTCTAAACACCACATGTCAGGACCACCAATTCCTTCCTAACCCTAGAAGTCAGAGTAAACGGATAACTAATTGGTCTGGAAGGCAGTTCTGTTTGATAAGCAGTCCTGAAATGGTTTCTACTGGGCGGAGGGGTTCCCATCATTAAATACCCAACACATACTAACACAAAACCTCCCTATTTCATTAGTGTTCATTTTAAGACTATCGTTTTAGATAATCCTGAGAACTGCTTATTAAGTTGATTTATAAGGTGTGATTCCCATTCTGAGGAAAGACTTACAATACTTCTCGTTAAACTAGTGTGCTAAAATTGGCAGTGTGGCTGCAGTAGTCTAGCCAAGGTAGCACAAACAGCGGGTTGTAGTGGGAGGGGCTAGCCACCCCAAATACAAAACCAGTGGGCACACACTCAGATGCCTAGCCTGAGCCACTGCCCAGGCAAAGCAGCTACACTACTATTATCATCATGTTAACTTCATGACAGCTAGTGCAAGTACATCTCATTGAGCTGGGAATCACCACTCTATTTCAAGTGCAAGCATGCCCACAGGCTGAAGTGATTTGATAGCTATAGATTAGATGATACAAATTCACCACATGCCTTCTCTAAACTGTAACTCTAAACAGGATTTGATCAGCAAATCTTTAGATATGCTCCTGGCAAGTAGCAAGATGACTAGTGGGAAATACAGTACTTAAGTAAGTGCATCATTTAAGTATTTGGTGATCATCCATAAGAGAGAACAATACTTTAATGCTCTTGTAAAATAATTCCATGTAAAAGCAATTTATATGCAATACAAATTAAGGTTCCAACATCACATACTACAAAGTATCAATGCAGCTAATTTAAATTCCTCACTAATGCATATTTCTAACTAAACTAGATAGTTTACCATGTAGGAAAAAAAATGTACCAAAAATCCTGTCTTAATTAAAAAAAAACAAAACAAAACATCTTATAAGTTATTCCTTGAAAGTGAACAGAATCTCTCTTCCTTGAAGGGTATTTATGAGGGGCAGATTTTATACTCAAGACAAGTATTTCATAATCATCTTTCAAAAGAGATTTAAAATAGTTTCCTAGAAATTTTATTTTAAATTAAATCTATGATACATAGTTTAATAATAAAATACATTTTGCATGCTCTGCTCTGTTTTACTCAGCACGCAACATTAAGTACTGCACATGGAATAGATCCAAAAAAATAAGAATCAAAGCTCTATTCACCTCATTTGCTGCATTTTTATGTACTTGCCAGCTAAAAACAAAACAAAAACCAAAAAAGAAACCTGTTTCAAGCACTAAAAGTGTTATTTCCCTCACAAACAGAGCCAAAAGTCCAATGAAAACCAGTAATTCCTCCTCTTCTCCAGTAAACTAACAATAACAACAACAAAACTGGTCATTACTGGTTTTCCTATGGCATTTCTTTTGTATATTTTTGTCTGATTTCTTTGGTGACTGATACGAGGATTAACAGTAATGGAGCAGATGGCTGTGCTGCATGGTAGCCGATATTAGAAGGGGTCTAATAAACTAGAAAGAAAAAAAGAAATTAAGAGCCAGCAAGTCTCCGTTTAAGCCACTGTTTTTATTAAAATGACCTTGATGTGAGATAATTTTGCTTAATTTTTATTACTGCTTTAAATGGTTACAGCAAATGCCGACTGAAAGGTAGTTTAATTGTCTGGCTAGTGCAGGACTAGTCCCCCTAATCTATGTTGCAGTGATAAAATGCTGGCAAGAACTTGTAATTGTGCCCTAATCATGTATGCCAAAAGGGCAAACCCAGTGTCTTCCCCACTGTAGAGTGGATTTTTTTTTTAAAAATAAAATTCAGACACTTTAAAATTTGGCTAAGAAGGTATAACTACTGCACCTTCCATAGCTAATCCCTAAATTAAAAGGTCCACCTTTTTTCTCTTCAGGAAAACAAGCATCTGAGGAACTGGGATTTTCTCCCATGAGAGCTCCTGCAATAAATAAATTTGCTAGTCTTTAAAAGTTCCACAGCACTCCTTGTTTGTTTTGCTGAACTAGACGAACATGGCGACCCCTTTAGGACATATTAAAAGCTGGTAAGCTTGGTAATGCTGAGAAGGCCACTTTCTATGACAGGCTTTTGGTTGAACTGGAATGGTTAAATCAGAGGTTATTTTCGCTATTTAACAGATTTGTGAACTCAAAAACATACGAGTTACAACATTTTTAATTCTAAATAACGCACAACATCATCTATAGTCACAACAAGGTGTTCTTTTACTCTTCTTTATGTTCAAATCGAAATAAGAAAACCAAAGCAAATAAGACAAAGTTGGTAGGTCACAAGAGTGAAAGTCACAGTCACTTGGCTTCTATCATTCGTGGCTCTGACAGTGACTTGTTGTATGACCTGGAGCCTCAGTTCCCTCATCTGTAACAAGGGCAGTAATACCTAATCACCCGTGTAAAACAATTTGAAATCGATGAGAGACAAGCATTATACAAATCAAGTATATTTTACTGTTACCTTTAGCAAATTATAGCTGCATCTGAAATGTCAGGAGCAAGATGTTTGGAGAGACTTTGCAGAAGGCTGTTAGGGAAGGTGTGTAAGGGAAAAAAGATGTAAAGAAGACTGGAAGCACACAGGTGAAGGAGTGTGTGCCATCAATCTAGCCATACCAATCTAGCTGGAACAGGGAGAGCCACTAATGTATATTCACTGCAATGATATGAGTTATCTTGATTTCAAGACAGAAAATACAGTATCAGGGCAAGTCAATCACTTTTTATATTGATGCAGAACACTCCTGCGTACACAAGGCCTCAGGCAGTTCTCAGGCACTCCAGAGAGGATTAACTATTTTCACTAGAATATAGCTCCTTCTGGCAGCATGGTCAGACAGCACAGGAAGTCTTTTGGTTAGAAAAGAAAACAACAGAAGAAACAAAAGAGCATGAGAATTAACAGTGTGGTTTGGTCAGACCTTGAGGACGTTGGCATTGATGCATGTTCTGCATTTCCAAGACCACTACCATAATAAAGGAACGAGCACACCAACTGACTGAAATTTAATTACTTTCCAGAAATACATAGCCATGCCCCATCTATCATTTTTACTTTAGCCAATTGCCAGACAGCCAGTAACCATCAAAAAAATGTGACTCTAGACATCTAAACTATACAAAGGGGAAACAAGAGATGACATCTCAGTGTAATTATGGAAGTCAGAAGGAACAAAGGATTATGAACAGAGCTAGACTGGAAACCTTTCAGGAATATAATGACTATCTTTTTGGATGAAAATGCTGTACGCCATTATTAGCAATTTCACCTTTCATAATTCTGCAATATACACCATAACGCCTTCTCTTTGGAGGTCTGTTTCTGTTACAAGAACAAGCTTAACAACCTACGTACTGTTGCCAGAACTGCAACGGTGGGTTACTCTTCAGTAACCATCCTTCAAGATGGGCTGCTCGGATCCATTCAGTAATAGGTGTCTCCGTGCCAGAGCGCTGGATTGGTCGGAAAAACTCTGTCCTAGCCTGTCAGAAAAGGGGAGGCAGCCACCGCCCCTCGCGCCACCCGTGGCTATATATACGGCCGCCTCCCCACCCCCTCCTCAGTTCCTTAGAGTCGCCAACACCAGAAGCAGGGATGGAGGGGAGGGACCTGAATGGATCCAAGCAGCCCATCTCGAAGAAGGACGGTTACTGAAGAGTAACCCACCATTGTTTTTCGAGTGCTGCTCGGATGCATTCAGTAATAGGTGACTACTAGCCATGCTGAAAAGGATGGCGGGTGGAGTTGGTACTTCTGCCTACAGCACAGCAACAAGCCCTGTAAGGTAGAGGCCGAAGACAAGAGGCGAACTGGCCTTGGAGGTCCCAAAAAAGCAAGGGCTGACGGTCGACTAGAGCAGGGCAAACCCGAATCGCCGAGGCAAAGCACATGCACAGGTCGGCAAAGTCACCGGAACTGGAGGAAAAAGGGGCACAGCCTATGAAGACAGGTTACACAGGTGCCCCGCCCAGGAAGGGAAACGTGGAATGTGAACGATAGACTATAATGTGTGGCCTAGGTCATGTCACATGGCCTCAAAGGAGAGCACTGAAAACTTGCCAATGAGGCTAGCCATATGGTCGCGTCCCACGCGAGAACAAAAAGCGACAGACACAGGGCACTCGAAAGCTTTGCAGGAGCCCCGTAGTCATGGACTGAGCTGGCAACTACTGAGTGCACAAGGAAAAGTAAGGGGATGGTCATGCCCCTTATCTAGGATGCGGCCAAGCACGCAGTCTGGCCAAGGGGAGGGAAGGATACCAGGTTGTGAGGTGGGCTCGAGAGCAACTGAGAAGACCATGGGGCACTAGCTGTGACATATGGAATCTAGCCAAGCAGGATGGCCTATGGTATGCTAATTCATGACCTGGTAGCATAGGAGCGCAGATTTCAGCTAGGCTGGCACCACGACCAGGCTCTCGCATGAGAGAGGCCGAAAAAGGTACTGACTGCATGGTGGCCTGAGGCAATACTGGTGAAAAGACGGCCTACTAAGGGCCGCGGGAAGCTAGGATGTAAGATAGGGGTCCCGTTGGTCTAAGCTACAGGGTTTTCCTCGAAGCTCTCGCTAGGAGTGAGGGGAAGGAAAAGGGAGACAAATAACTACTACTGTCTAGATAGACCCTCAGAGACCAAGAAATTGAAGGAGGGTAGAGAAGGTCTGTGGACTCAGCATGTAAGGTGCATTCTTGAGGGAGAACGCTACCACTTTGCCATGTCAGGGCTGCCAGGGCGGACAACCCTTCAATACATGGATGGTGAAGAACTCCGCTGCCAAGGAAGTGTGCTTCTTGAGCTAGAGAATGGGCCATAACCAGGTGGCAGGTGCCGCATCTGACCAGGATCAGAGAACCTAACGAAGTTTTTTTTCCCCGGGGAGAGCCCAAGGACGAATAAAGAGGGGGTAAAGCCCCAACTGTTATATGTTGTACAGGCTGGGCTCTGTGTGTCACGCCATCGTAACGGCTTTGGGAGCAAGCGGGTCCCTAAGAAAGGAAAAGGGACCGCAGAAGTGCCCAGAGTTACCAACACGTATGGGGAAACGCTGTAGCATCAGGGAGGTACATGTAGCACAGTGGGATGGTCCCGCAGGGGCAGGCCGGAAAAGGGGGAAGGGGACCATGCTAGGGAGTAAGGCCATAGGCCAAGGTTTGATGCAAGTGCCCTGGAAGTAGGGAACCTTCTGTCTGCTGTAGACAACCATCCAGGGGGCAGAGGGTACTGAAGCGGAAGCCACAAGGGAGGGCACTGTAAGGGATGGACCTTACACAGTTTCCCCACCTATGGTACACGGCGAGGTAATTCCCTTTCAGGGTTAACAAGGGGTGACCCCGGCCGTACTTGGTGAGGTCAGGGAAGCGTGGGCTACCTTGGAGGTGGTAGACCAGCGCGGGGGTTCCTGAGACAAGCCCCTGGTTCCCAGTAGATAACCATAGGGTAGAGATGGGGAACCGTACAAGGATGAGAAGGGGGGGGGCGTGCCCGGGCCCTGTGCAGGGTGAAAACCTTCTGTAAGGGTCCCTTCCCAATGAAGTAGCTATCCAGGTAGCTGAATACCACACAGAAGTGTCCCCTTAATCTACAGATCTCGTCAAAAAGGGGAGAGGGAGGGGTTTATGGTCACAGCACAGAAGACGGTGGTGTGACACAGGCATCCCCTCCCCTTCCCCTAACCCGTAGCGAGGGGGCCTACCTGAGACACGCGTCATGGCCACCGGCAGAGTCTTGTTGCGGGTAGGCTTCGGATGTGTGCATCTCGGAGCCCTGCTGCAGCTGGGCTACAATGAGATGCGTCTCCATCCTTTGACGAGAGGTTGGGGGAAGAGCGCGATGGGAAGTATTCAGGAAAGGAGAGTTGTTAGGAGTAGAAGAGGGGCGGCTTTGTCTTCAGGAAAGTCGCTGCTTAAGGACTGGGTGGGGGGGGGGGGTTGGTGGTGACTATGGTATTGGAATACTGGCACAATAAGTGGGCGTCATACATTGTCAACCATGGCATCCCGATCGAAGCTTTGGTCCTGCGATCGAGGGAGGGAAAGAACGGGGAGGGATCGATGTGGATCCTTGCATGCCTATCTTCCCTATGGGGAAAAGGGAGGGGGACAATGGCGCCACAGGGACCCCCTAGTCCCCAAGGGTAAGAGGGTAATGGTCAGAAGGGCCCCTCCCAGGGGAGGGGTGACCGAAGGTCCTCTTTCCACTGTGAGTGAGGCGAAAAGGGGGAAAAAAAAAAAAAAGGAAATTGTCCTCCCCAGGGAATTGGAAAGCTAAGTCAGGGGGGTGGGTCCAGGAGGGAGGAGGCCAAAATATTTGGCTTCTCCCCAGGGATCCCAGGCCATACCCACCATGGAAAGGGTTTCCAGGGGGAACAGAGCATTTCCCTCAAAAGGCAGGTCAAGGACCGCCTACCGGGCGTTAGGGGGTGTTCTAGCCTCCCTGAGCTACGCAACCCTACGGAGGGTAACCGCCGAGGCCATGGTGCGAGCTGCGGTGTTCACTGCATCACGGGCTCACAGAAGGAGGTCTTGAGCTATTATGTTGCCTTCCTCCAAGAAGGCATCATACTCATCTCTGGCCTTGGGCGGGAGCACATTCCTAAATCTCCCAAGGGATTCCCAGACATCCAGCAGGTAACTACTGGTTATGGTCTGGTTGTTTGCCACCTGCAGTTGAAAAGCCGATGAGGAGTGTACCTTGCGGCCTAACAAATCCAGTTCCCTGGTCTCCCTGGAGCCAGGGAAGGGGTCCCTGGGGAGTTCTCCAGGCCCCACTGCCATCTGGACTACATCCCTGGGGGGAACTGGGTGGCCAGTGAGCGAGGGGTAGTCCGATTCACATACCTGATATTTCATGCTCGCCGTGTCTGAAACTGGGGGGATGGAGCTTGGATTTTGCCACCGTAAGCGTGCGAGGTCCCACATGCTTGGGTGGGGTGGGATTGCTATAAACACCATGAAGGCGAATGCTGGTCCAAACAAGGTATTGGGAGGGAGCTTCAGGGGCTCCATCTCCATACCTAAGTGGGCCATGGCTCGGCGCAACAGATCAAAGTGTGCCGGAAGTTTGCCCATGAAGGACTCTGGTGTCGGAGAGAGCGCAGCACCAGGGGTCCGCCGCGGGTGGTGGGGTGCCCTCAGCAGACCACTCTTGTGGTCAAAATCAGAAGGGTGACGGGGCCGATGTGTGGTGTCAGGGGCGTTTGGAGCCCCTGGAAGGTTTCTCTTCTGGGCTGGAGGCAGGGGACGGGGATCGGGATTCCCGGCCCAGTGCCGTCGGCGGAGTGGTGCCCACCCCCACTGGGGTGGAAGGCAGGGGGCTGGACGGCAAGGGTGAGCGTCCCTTGTGAACTCAAGCCTTTGAAATGAAGGCCAGTTTGCACCTTCTGATTGGGACTGGGGCAGGTAGGAAGGAGCAGCAGGGCTTGTGCTGCTTCCACCGCTTCTGGGGTGGACAGGACAAGAAGCGACTCCACATGGGTCGCGAGTAAGTCCTCGCTAGGGGAGGATTCCCGTTTCCCCGGTACGGGACTTCGCGGTGCCAAGAGTGCGGGTGCCTCGTGCCGAGGCGATGTCGGCACTGGTGAAGCTGGGCTGTATCGTGCCATCGGCACCGAAGATGACCTGGCGCGGTGCCAGGCTGGTTGAGGGCGACCTTGATCAGTGCCATGGCGCCACGTAGGCGCTGCGGTGCTGGAGTCAGCACCGAGGTGGTGGTGGTGCGGTGGCCACCAGTGGCACAGTGCCGTGTAGGCTCCGGTGCCAAGCTGCGTCTCGGTGCCAGGCTCTCACTCGAAGCCTCGGGTGAAGGGTGCCAAGCCTCCTCTGAGGCTAGGGCGCGGCGTCGCTGTTCCCCCTCCTTAATCGTTCGAGGTTTAAAGGAGAGACAGATGGAACATGCCGACACCATGTGGTCTTTGCCCAGGCACCTGAGGCACTTCCTGTGGGGGCTGTCCCGGGGGAAGGCTTTGCCGCACTCGGCACAGGGTTTGAACCCCAGCATCATTGATGCGATGTTCCTGTCCGGTGTTGGGCTCTTGTGGTGGAAATAAATCCACAAGGGATATGTGCCCTGCCGGACAGTGAATCCAACGAAGCAACAGGCTGCTTGCAGTTAGCAAGGAGCGGATGTTCCAGCTCCAACACGCAAGGCGGAAGAAATGAAACTGAGGAGGAGGCGGGGAGGCAGCCGTATATATAGCCATGGGTGGCACGAGGGGCGGTTGCTGCCTCCCTTCTTCTGACAGGCTAAGACAAAGTTTTTCTGACCAATCCGGCACTCTGGCACGGAGACACCTATTACTGAATGCATCCAAGCGGCGCTCAAAGAAGAACTGATGGTACAACAGGTTTCAGACAAAGGAGGCTCCATGTTTTAAAGGCATTCTCAAAAGCACGATGGCTCTGATGATGGAACATTATCAGTAGTTTGGTCTTACCAATGAGCTGTTCACTTAAGGCTTCAAAACAAATGTAAAACTTCGCAGAGATTTCTTACCAGATTTCGAGGTAGCTTTCTGTAATCTTTGTTGGATTTAAAGACAAACTGGCAGAACTGGATATTACCAGTTTGAAGAATAAGAACAGAATCACTGCCACTTCAAGAAATGAGTACATAGCAACAGCACCTTCAGAGAGGGTGATAAGCTATTGGCAAAAGAATCTAATTGGAAAGTTGACAAACACATGAACATTGTCTGAGGGTGGCACAAGTGCACATGGATTTAAGTAGAGAGTCGTAGGACAGCCCTAAATTGCTGAACATCTCTGAAGATTGAGTCAGACACAGGAAATACATAAACACATCTGCTTTATGAAATAGTTTGTTTGAGAAGACAGAGGTAAGCATTTTTTCCCTTTTAGCATCTTAAAGTTTTAAAGCGCTTCAAAGAAGCCAGTAATAGTTCAGAGATCTTCTAACTGCCTCTCAACCTTAAACAATTTCTCACATGGCTGATGATAATTATTCAGCCACAGGATCCAATTCTACAAACACATCTATGCTTAACTTCAGAAGTGATTAGTTCCATAATGGGTCTATTTATAAGTGTGAAGGCAATACTTGCTGAGTCAAGCCATAGCACTCATATTGGCAATATGACCCACAAATTATCACTATCCACAACTTTTAATACATGAATTTCAAGTTTCTATAATTGTTTAAAGAGCAATAATGTCAGTTAAAATCAAACTCTAATTAAAAAGAGTATCTGCCTCAATGTGAAATTAATAATACACCAACTTTTAAAGCACTTACAAACTACTGATATATAGTTGTTCATACAACCAGACACAATCTTCATGTAGAAGCAAATAATTAAAGACTGAAAAATAAACCCACAATAAGCTTTCAGAACTAGACAAGAGCAATCTAGAATCTACACATACAAGTTAACACACTATTCAAGACAAACAGCAATGCATATTTTTAAATAGGACTGAAGGTCACACTTGCTATTGTACATTTCAATCACTACAAAAATAACTTTAACTAGAATGCTAAGGGAGGATCTGGATGGCAGGGGGCATACTCTGGACAGCTATTCTTTGGAAGGAAAAAGATATTTAAAAAAGCGATTCATGTCTTTTGCAGATCAAGTCCACTTTCTTAATGTGTCACCAACAGATGGAAAAAAGACTAATAAATCAAATAATCTGTCATTAGCTTGAAGAGAGTACTCTGAAGCAGTTAAGCAGTCTTGACTAAGCAGCCTTTATTAAACTTCATCAAATGTTTGCAATCTGAAGTGTTTTATGACAAACTCTCCAAACTTATCAAGAGCTGGGGTAGAAGACACCACTTTATTTATTAGAGTGGAGTGAATTTTTTCAGACTAATAGTTTATTTGTGGGAAAATGAAGTTTCAAATTGACCAAAAGCATTCATGAATTTGACTCAAATTTACTGAATACTTTCAGCCAATTTTCTTTTTCAGCTTAGATCACAAGGGGGACTTAAGCCTTGCCTACACTAGACAAATACGACAACCTAACACAGGTGGACTTACAACCACACAGTAATTAATTTGATGGTTGATGTCCACACTATTCTCCTTGGGTCAGTGTAGTGTGTTCTCAAGAGGAGCACTTCCACTGACCCAAGAGCAGTACTGAGGGGAGCTGAGAGCCCTTTCCACACTCCCCGCAGAGAGCCAGCCACCAGCTGCTCCCCTTCTTATTTCACTGTTAGAAGCTGAGAGAAGCCATCCAGGGCTTCCCTTTTTCTTGTTCCCATGGGGAAGCTGCTCAGGGCATCTCACCTCTAGACAGTGGGATCCAACAAAACCAGCTTCTTATCTTCCCCCACACCCGCTGGTCTCCAAGAACAAAGCAGCCTTTTCAATTTCAAGGCTTGGCGTGAAATTGAGCAGGCTACCACTGCTGGAGCAGGCAAAAGCCCAGGGACCGCTCCTTCTCTCCCCTGGAAACCAGGGAGCCATGTTGATTTAGAAGCTCATCCTTGAAACTGACAAGGGTGCCCCATTTCCCTCCCAGAAGAGAAACCTGGGGCCCCAGAGAGAAGATTAATTGCTCAGCTCTCTGGGGGGCTTTCTTGTCAATTTCACTGCTCATGAAATTGACAAGAATGACAGCTCCACAGTCAATGTAAGGGACATAGCATCTACATTGACACTGCAACCAGCATAAACACTAAACTTCTTATTGGGATGGTTTTATTTTGATGGCACAGCAGAGGAATTACATTAATGGGAGAAGAATTTAAATCTGGACATATCCATTGTTTTATCAACAAAAGCTGACTTTTTGTCAACAAAACTCTGTGTTGTAAATCAGCCCAGAGGTGCTATTCACAAACCTATCAGAGAAGGCAGTGTTAATGCTACCCCTATAGCACCATATGTCATGCTAGGCCTGAAAAGGCCAAGCCATTTTTGTAAAATACATGACCTAAGTCTAACCTTTGAAGACATATTATATGGAAATACAATGTACGAGTAGGCTAGGGCTTTGATATGCATTTGTATCCTTAGTGTTTCTTGATAATATTTACAGGTATCCTGTTAGAGGTTAGCAAGGTGAATGAAGTGCTCCTCTATCTGTTACCATTATTCTATTGGAAGGGGTCAAGAGGGAACATTAACATCTAAATGGACCTTTGATGTACCAATTTAAACTGTCTGTTAATGGCGCTAATGCAGTTAATTACCTGGGGTGCCCTGGAGGTGAAGGTTTTCCTTCAAAGGACAATATGTATTGCTATGCTCCACTTAAGAAAGTACCTGGGAACTGTCATCAAAGCCCACATGAAGAATTGACCTGCAAACGCCCACCTTGCTAGCTGCAACTATAAAAGGACATTGGGAACCGAATTCCTTCGTCTCACATCTGTCCAAGCTTCTCAGGGAAAGTTTGGGCTGCAGGATTGAGATCCCAGCCAACACTGGCCTGGAAACTGCCCTGCTAATTCTCATGGGGGAGAATTAGAACAAACTCTACACTTGGATTATTTGGTCTCTACTCCTATAAACTGGATTACTAACAACTAAAGCTGTGAAACAAGGACTTATCTTCATTGGACTCTAAATCTTTTGTATGTATGTGATTCACTTTGACCCTATAACATCTCTCATTTTGTTTCTTTGCTTTTTATATTAAACTTTTAGTTGTAGTTACTAAAGGATTGGCTGGCAGCATGTTATTTTGGGTAAGATTCAAGACTATATTGTTCTGTGTAATGTGGCTGACCCCTTGGGGTCAGAAGAACCTATTTCTTCAACAGACCTAGTGGCTGTACTGGGGACCAGTAACTGGAATGCAGTAAAGGGTGCTGGCTATACTATATGGTGGCTTCTTGATATCCATTGTTGGGGGATCAGAAGCATTGTTTGTGACTGGTTGCGGGAGTTTATCTTCGGGTAACCCACGAGTGCTGGGAGAATCTGCTCTCCTTTTTGCAGCTTGCCCTGATCTTTGCATATTCAGGTGGTTATCCCAGGAGGCCCGGGTCACACCATACATGGAGCTCTCATCCATAATACAGGAGACCTGGGTTCAAACTATCACTCTTCCTTATTTAGAGCAGAAATCTTAACTTGGGTTTCCAACAGCTAGACCAGTGTGCCACAAAATTTTTTGAAAAACTACTGAAAGACTTCTGGATTGGCTCACGAATATTCATGAGTTCATCTGGAAGCTACATCATGGTGTGTCTCAAATTAATTAAAGGTAGCAAGGAGTGCCATGGCAGAGAAAATGTTGGGAACCACTGAGTCAGACCACAGAGTATTTGGGAGTGAATAACAATCTCTCTCACTGAAGCTATTTCACTTTGGATAAATAATTAAAATATTCACTGAAGCAAGAACTGAAACTCTGGTGACACCCTCACTAATCTTGGTGAGTACTAACAGCCATTCTCTCTCTATGAATATTTACGTTTTTTCAATTGGGGAACAGCTTCGATAGTGAGAGTCATATCCTAGAATACTGTATAATCTAGGGGTGAAGGCATTTACCTACAATACCAGAGACCCAATTTAAATCACTGCTCTGAATCAGGCAGAATAGAGACTTTGTACACAGGTCTCCCACATAAGTCTTCTAACCACAAGGCTTTTGAGTATAATTACAGCAGCAGGAATTCTAGTTTTATGAATGGCATTTCCAAAGTTTCCATTGCTTTTAATTAAACAATAAAACAGCTAAAATGCTTGGAAACAAAAAACTGTCATTTAGCCAAAACCTAATTTTCCTCCAGGTTTTGGTTTTCCAGAGAAAACAAACAAACAAAAAAAATTATTTTGGGTCAAGGCAAGATGATGATGATGATGATTAATCCTTTGATCAGCAAACAAAAAACCCCTAAAACCATAATACTTACACAACTCCTCTGCCCCCAACAATTATTTGCACAGATTTGCTCTTTATACACTCCATTATATGAGATGTCAAGGGCCCCAATCCCCCTGACTTTAATGGCTATAAAAAGGAAATGTTTAAGCTTACATTCCAAAATGGCACATCAGACCACAGTCCTGCAAACACACATATACTTGCCTAATGAAACCAGAGGGATTATGCACATGGTTAAGGTCAAGCATGTATCTGTGTAAAGCACTGGGGTTTTCCAGCCAAATCCTGTATACCATTAATCACAAATCATTCGCATTCACATGAAACAATCCAATTCAGCTCAGTAAGATTACTCACATAAGTAAGGGCTTGTAATATTGGGCCCTGTAAATGTGTCAGTCTATGTTTGACTGATTTGCTTTGAGTGAAAAATTAATCATTGTTACAGTCCAATGAATTTCCTGATATCAGTATCCCTGTCAACATCCATGGATATTCTTCAGAAATTCTTTACATTAAAGCAGAGTCATGGATAACTAAATATAGAATTCTTAAAATACAGTTTTCTTGTCACTCTTCGTACTCTTTACTTTTGAATTTTTCTAGAAAATGAAATTAGTTCAGTTAAACTACAGCTATGTCTACATCACAAAGCTTAGTTCAGACTTCATGAGTCTGAACTAAGCAGTTCCCACTTTTTAGTTTGAACTAGTCAGCATGACTAGTTTGAACTAAACCATTAGTCCAGGTCTACCTCACAGTAGTTCAAACCAAGCACTTAGTCTGGACTAAGCAATCAAACTTACCAGTTCAGACTAAGCTTTGCTTAGTTCAAACTAAGAAGTTTCTGAGTTCAAACTAGGCAAAGCCTACTGGAGACCTGGACTAAATTAGTCTGGACTAAGTTTGCTTAGTCCAGACTAATTGGCTAGTGTAGACATAGCCTCCACTCTTTGCACCACTGCACTGGATATGTCAACGGTAATCTCCCTCTCACCGCCTAGAACTTCAGAGGAAATTTTATTTAAAAAGAAGTAATCATGGTAACTGTTTCTATTGGTTCAGTTTTGTAAGAGATTTGCTTGGAAACAGATCTTCATCCCTTAGGAATTCATCTACACATTCCTCATCTGATAAATTGATAACACTTAAGTGTATACATTTTCTTCTTAACATCTTTTTAAACTGATTGTCCTTTATCATGACCGGTGCAGAACTAACTAATATAGACTGCAGTTTTTAAATTATGGACAATGATGAAATGAACTCCAACACAATGGATAGGCCCTATCTTGGAGAATTCTCTAGGGGTAAAAAGCTTTGAAAAGCAAAAAAAAAGAAGCAAGAAAAAAATAGATTAAAGGCAACAGAAATAGACCAATATCCAACACAAATTTGACTAACTTGTTTCATAGGCTGTAGGCAGGCCAGCCAATCATACTTCAGAAGACAATGACTTTCATTCACTATCAAAGTAGGTCAAATTTGAACCAGTGACCTTGACGGGAAAACATTTATTTCTCTCCAAGAGCCATCCGTTCTCTCTGCAGCTCTGACATTACATAGATTTTAAGCTACACATGTAACTTTGACCTCCAAAAATCATTCTTCTTCGCTATAACACATGCTTATGATACTACAAGATCTGCAAGATGTTGGTTTGGGAATTTGTTTACCAGAAGCAGTTAAAAAAGTGATGGAAGAAAGTTTGTAACGTATCATTAAAAAGCAAGGCAGTAATATAAAACTATCATTTGTTTGCCAGTTTCTGGTCACATGTGATAAAATATGCAGTGCATAACATTATAGTACTTTTACCCCACATTAGTATAATGAACATCTGTAATCTAATTTTATTCCCACTTGTAAGGGATTGCCTTTGCCTCTTGAAATTATTTTTCAGTTGGATAAGATGCATGAATTATCCATGTACATCATTTGATGTATTACAGTGATATAAAAACCTATACAGCAGGCAGAGAGTCTTAGCTCAAAGAGAAATTGAGAAGAATTATATATTGCCTTCTTCAATGACTGAATTTATATTAAGGCCAATAGGAATGTCCATATGTGATTTAAAGGCAACATTTTAACTCTTCTGGGGTCAGTTTTAAATCTGTATTTTTTCTCTTATGGAAGAAGAATTAATTTAAAATACACACGTTACTAGTTGCAATGTTTGTATAGCTTGTTCGTCCAAGTATATTACAGAGAAGGTGGGTGAGTAATATCTTTTATTTTTATTTTTAACTCATTGTTGCTACATTCGCATACATCAACCTTTCTACTCTGTTCCTCCTGTATATTTGATTCATTCTGTATTAAACTACTCTTCAGAACCTTTAGCATATTAACAAAGAATTTGTTGAATTCTAAGATCAAGAACACTGACTACCAAATAATATTATTCAGGAATTTTCGCATTAGGCTGCATTTTACAATTTGGGGCACCTTCATGTCCATAAAACTCAAAACAAACAAGGAGTCCTGTGGCACTTTTAAAGACTAACAGATTTATTTATCACATACGCTTTCATGGGAGAAAACCCCACTTCATCAGCCACCTGTTGCCATGGGATTTTTGTCCCACAAAAGCTCATGTGACAAATAAATCTGTTAGTCTTTGAAAGTGCCACAAGACTCATTGTTTGTTTAGCTGAACTCTAACACGGCTACGCTTTGGCTATGTCTACACGCAAGGTTTTATTTCGAAATAAGTCATTCCGAAATGACTTATTTTGAAATAAAACCTTTATTTTGAAAAAACAACATGATTTGAAATTCCTCCCAGGGTGCTTAGCACCCTGGGAGGAAAGGCCACCTCCTCAGCACCCTGGCCAGGGTGCTGAGAGGAGACAAGCCGCAGGGCACGGGGAGCTGCCCCCAAGGCCAGCGGGGAGCCCCTCAGAGGGGTGCCGATGCCCCGCTCTTCCCGCGCTGGGGCTGCTCAGAAGCCCTGGGCAGGGTGCCGGGGCTCCCCGCCCTGCCCGCTGTCAGGGCTGCTGCCAAACCCCACAGCGGGGTCCGGGGGCGCCCAGCTCTCCCTGCCGCCAGGGCCGGCGGCAAACCCCGCGGCAGAGTGCTGGGGCTCTGGCTTTTCCCCGCCGCGGGGGCTGCAGCCACGGGGAGCCGGGTCCCACCGGCCCCTCAGGCCCTGGGCTCAGTGGCGGCAGCGGCTGCGAGCCCCGCGGCTCCCCCGCCACCAGCTCGGGGGCCTGCAGCCGGGGCGGGGTGGCCGCAGCGCCCCCAGCAGGGCATGGCATGTGCCGCCCTGGTTGTGGCCACCCCACTGGGGGCTGCAGCCCCCGCAACAGGGCGCAGGGTGAGCTGTCTGGGCTGAGGCCACCCCACCCGCGGCTGCAGGCCCCCGAGCTGGTGGCGGGGGAGCCACGGGGCTCGCAGCCGCTGCCCCCGCTGAGCCCGGGGCCGGAGGGGCCAGCGGGACCCGGCTC
>ML682066.1:1685063-1717171 GCA_007922195.1 Podocnemis expansa
CGAGCTGGTGGCGGGGGAGCCACGGGGCTCGCAGCCGCTGCCCCCACTGAGCCCAGGGCTGGAGGGGCCAGCGGGACCCAGCTCCCCGTAGCTGCAGCCCCCACGGCGGGGAAAAGCCGCGGCCCCGGCACCCTGCCGCGGGGTTTGCCACCAGCCCTGGCGGCAGGGAGAGCCGGGCGCCCCCGGACCCCATGGTGGGGTTTGGGAGCAGCCCCCACAGCGGGCAAAGCGGGGAGCCCCTGCACCCTGCCGCCGGGCTTCTGAGCAGCCCCAGCGCGGGGAGAGCAGGGCATCAGCACCCCTCTGCAGGGCTCCCTGCTGGTCTTGGGGGCAGCCCCCCCGTGCCCTGCGGCTTGTCTCCCCTCAGCACCCTGGCCAGGGTGCTGAGGGGGTGGCCCTTCTTCCCAGGGTGCTAAGCACCCTGGGAGGAAGTTCAAATCATGTTGTTTCGGAATCCATTTGTTCTGAAACAACATGTCCAAACGGGTCTAAAGCCATTATTTCGAAACATCCATTTCGAAATAACGGCTATTTCGAGGGGGGGGGGTAGGTTTAACTTTTTCGAAATAACGATCGTTATTTCGAAAGGACAAGGTCCGTCCTTTCGAAATATCAATACGTCGTGTAGACTAAATTTTTTTATTTCGAAATAACGAGTGTTATTTCGAAATAAAAGAGCCGTGTAGACGTGCCCATCGGATGATAAAACTCAAGACATTCTAGAAAATATTCTCCTTAATGTACATATATATATATAATGCTTACATAAGAATATACAGACTTGGGAAACTAATAAGGGACGGAGGTTACAGCAGATATTTTCCGTGGGGGGAATCAACAGGGAAGAATGATTGTGGGGTAAAAATGACCCATGGAGAGATTATCCTGAAGAATTGCTTGTCCCCTCGGATGAAAATAATTATCCCCCCCCCCAAATTAGATAAACTAAGAATGTATAGAAATGACATCAGAACTGTTTCTTTGGCAGAGGCATGGATGCCAGCAATGTAAGGCCAGAGAAGGCTTAGCCCTCTCTGACAGCTAGGCATGGCCCTACCCGTTCTCCTTACCAAAGCCTCACCACCCCCTCCTGTAGTACAGCTGCATCCTGCTCCCCTAGGACCAGTGCTGCCCTCTCAGCCGGCTGCCCCTCCCCTGCAGTGTGTGGGTCTGGGTATACAGGCAGTCCCTCAGCCAGAGGTATTTTGGATGGTTGGGGCCCATGCTCCAGGGCTGGGACATTGATATGCTGGAAAGGGTCAACCCATTTCAGCTCTTTGGGGCTAGTCCAGGCTCAGGCTGCCCCACGTTACAGTGCTGGGGTGGACTGGTGCTAGGGCAGGCCAACCTGGCACTCCAGCAGTGGCACAGAAAAGGGTACAGATAGTAGTGTGGTGCTCATGTGAGATGGCACTGGTATAGAGACTGGCCAGTGCTTGGGCGCAGGCCTGCAGTTCTCCACAGTCGGTGGGCAGGGGTGGAGGGGAGGGTCGAGGGAGACCTTTTGGCACATAACCAAGGGTCAGCAACCCCTGGTACGTGCGCCGAGAGTGGCAAGTGAGCCCATCTGGAGCAGCACCCCCCCCATAGCACTCCCAAAATTGCTGCTTTAGGTAGCTCCTTTTGAAGCAACTCTGTCGAGTGAGGTCCCTCGGCACACTGCAGAGGAGCCACTTAAAGCAGCATCTTTTGAGAGCATGCCTCAGAATCCCACCCCCCATTTCCTATTCCAACCGTGGCAGCCGCAGAACTTTAAGGCAGTGCCTGCTTTTTTTCAGCAGAGGGGGCTGCCAGCATGGGCTGATGGGCAGGGGGGCTGGCATGGGGGTT
Source organism: Podocnemis expansa (assembly GCA_007922195.1). Classification (NCBI taxonomy): domain Eukaryota; kingdom Metazoa; phylum Chordata; order Testudines; family Podocnemididae; genus Podocnemis; species Podocnemis expansa. Next base: position 1,686,894 of record ML682066.1, read on the forward strand.
GGCAAAGGTTGCCAATGTCTGAAACCATGTGCAAGGAACTTATCTGAGAACGAAAACTGTGCATCCTTCAAGATACTGCTTTGATCTGACAACAAAGAATGGTAATATATATTTTCTTCCTGCATTGTGCTGTACCCCTCTGACTAACGTCCTTTGATTAATTAATTCTCACTGAGCTTGTTATTCGACAATCTTGAGTCATCATTATCTCAAATGTAACACTCTGTTGGTGAAAGAGGCAAGTTTTCCAGTTTACACAGAACTCTTCTTCAGGCCTGGAAAAGAGAATGAATGCCACACGTAACACAGGTTGGAACAGAATATTTAGAATAAGGAGTTAACATGTGGTAACAGACCATTCAAGGTGAAGTGGATAGTTAATACCCCTACAGTTGTAGGACAAAGGAGGGCTAGAGGGACACAAACTGTTGTACTGAACCATAAATCCAGCATCTTTGAGTCCATGGGTTTTACAGTCAAGAAAAGTTATGAATTTAAGCTCCCAAGTTCATCTTTTCTGAATATTGTGCAGTTTTTTGAGGATGAGGAATGAGAGGTCAGATATGGAGTGGGTGCTTTGTGAAACATGTCACCCAGGGGTGACACAGTCTTTTGTCTTTTACTATTCCGTTTGACTTCTGTTGAGAGTGTAGTGCTTGTCTTATTTCACCCACGTAGTTGTTACTGAAGCATTTAGTCCATTAGCTGAAATATGCCACATGCTGTGACAGGCACATGATGGATCAATAGATCTTGAAAGCTGTGTTGTGTGGGGAGTCCTGAAAGAACCTTCATTATAGAAAATATCCTTTGATCACACACCCACAGCTGTCACTTTTTACAATACTAGAAACCGAATAGGGTATCATTAAACAATTAGAACCCATTCTCAGTGGGGACCACATCCTGAAAGAAATCTTTCCCAAACCCCATCTTCTGGCCTTAAAACAAGCCCCTGACTTTATCAGACTCATCAATAGAAGCAAGCTACCCACAGATCAGGACACACCAACCAAAAGCAGCACCAGACCCTTCCAGAATAACAAAAGTGCAAAACCCGCACACTTCTACAGCTTAATGATCAATACCCCACAAGATGGCTTTCTATATCCACTCTATGGAGGGAAAGAGTAGATCCTGAAGAAAGCATTAAACTGAAATATATATCTAATAATGCGTTCTTCAATCTAGCCGAGAAAGGTCTGATCCAATAGTTGAAAGCTGAAGCTACACAAGTTCATACTAGAAATAAGGCATACATTTTTAATAGTGAAAGTACTTCCATATTGGAACAATTTACCAAGGAGTTATGATGGATTCATCATCAAAAGCGATTTTTAAATTAAGACTGGATGTTTATCTAACAGACACACTCCAGGAATTACTGTAGAAAAGTTCTCTGGCCTTTGCTGTGCGGTAGATAAAATTAGATAACGGTGGGCCTTCCAGCCTTTGAATCTCTGAGTCAACTAAGCAGATTTTATTTATGTATCTCTCTCTCACATGCACTGTGTTACCCTAAATAAAAACTGGCAACCTTATTTTAAATAAATATGTCAAATTCACAAAATAGGGTAAAAAGATGTCACTACTAAACTTGGTCATTTTTCTGGTTTAGATCAGTGGTTCTTAACCTTTTGCAGCAATGAAGAATAGTATTAGGGGCTTGACGGAATACTAAGCTCAAAAGATGGAAGGAACACAGATAAGACACAAAGGACTTTAAAATCAGTGTTTCCCCACAATGACATTAAAAGCAACGACAAAGAGATGTGTGCATAAGTAGACACATGCAGTGGGGCAAAGAGAAGAAGTGACATGGTCAAAACAAAGACGATTATTACAGCAAGGTTCGGAATGGATGTAAATGTGAATCTGACACTTGAGGATTAACAGTGGCAAATGTGTTGTGGAAAGCCACGGAAATGGCTGGATTCGGTCTGCGGTGCATCCTGTAGGGTCATGATATGCCTCTAAGTGTGTTGTGTCCCAAGAAAGGTTGTGAATCACTAAACTAAGGAAGCAAGGGCAACAGGCACATAAGGTGCAGCAGGCTAATGTATCCTGCAGAGGATGCACAGTAGGAGAGGCCCACGCCATGCCCATGCTGAGCTGTGCACGCAGTGGAGGTAACACCTCACCTTAGCACCCAATAGCAATCCCAAGCTGGGTCCCTTCACAGCCCATCCCCACCCTGCAGCCTGGGCCTGGAGCAGGAGACACCCACACTTCAAGTGAAGAGTGACCCAAGACAAATGGCTGTGGATTGCTCATCCCAACCACCTGCTGCCCACAGGGCCTGAGATCAGCAAAAGGAGCCAAAGTAGCTGGGACAATGCATCTCAGCCTTCTGCAGGTCAGAACACATTACTGTGTTACCACAGTGCTAAGTGTGTAATAAAGAGCCAGGGTGATGGCTGGATTTGGCCTGGGTGGGTGGCTGTTTCGGCTAGCGCGTCCCATAGGGTCAGGATATGTTGCCAAGTGACTCAAGACCTGAAAAATGTTGAGAACTGCTCAGCTAAGGAACCAGGGGTGACAGGCACAGCAAGGTGCAGCAGGCTAATGTTTTGAGCCCTGCAAATAGGCAGATATCCGCAGACATCTGCATTATACCCGCATCCGCAGATCCATCACGGATACCTGCGGACCATTTCTTGTGGATGCAGATGGGATACAGGTCCACATATTATCTTCACAGACCTAGAGCCTTGCAACTGTGCAGATATCCGTGGATATCCACATATCTGCATCTGCAGATACAACATGAATACCTGCGGACTGTTTCTTGTGGATGCGGATTGGATACAGGTCCACATATTTTTATATTCACAGAGCTAGAGCTCTGCAAATATGCAGATATCCACATTATATATCTGCATCCGCAGATACAACACAGATATCCGCGGACCATTTTTTGTGGATGCAGATCGGATACAGGGCCACCTATTTTTATCTTCACAGAGCTAGAGCCCTGCAAATATGCAGATATCCGTGGATATCCGCATCCACAGATACAACACGGATATCTGCGGACCATTTCTTGTGGATGCAGATCAGATACAGGTCCACATATCGTTATCTTCACAGACCCAGAGCCCTGCAACTATGCAGATATCCGCATCCGCAGATACAACGTGAATATCCGCGGACCATTTCTTGCGGATGAAGACTGGATACGGATCAACATATTTGTAGCCAGGCAGGGCTCTGCTAAGGTGACCTGCAGGGGCATGGTTACCAGCTGTCAGGCAAAAGGGGGACATCTCCTCCTTTTTACCTTCACATCCTGCCTCCGGCAGGCATTTTCAAAATACGCGATTATGTCCGGCTTTTTACTGACAGGGGTTAGAGTACGCTGGAACACTCCAGAACACCCCGTTTTTAGGGGGAAGCGTTCCAGGGCCCCTAAAAACAGAAGAACATGACATTAACACTACGTTTTCTCCATGGGACCTCCAGTGGCCTGCTTCTCCTCCTTCCCCATCCTCCCTCCCAGGCTTTGGTGTCTGGTGACCCCATGCAGGGCATGCCCAGCAGGAGAGGCCCGGGCTATGCTCACGCACGCAGAGCAGGCGACACCTCAGCTCAGCGCCCTCCAGCGGGGCGAGGCCAGGCCGGGTCCCCCCGCCCCGCAGCCCGGGCCCGGAGCAGAGGCCGCGCCGCCGCTCACCGCACGGTCCGGATGACGAAGTAACCGATGAGGGCGGCGCTGGCCACGACGAGCACGACGAGGGCGCGCTGGGTCATGGGCGGGGTGGGCGCGGTCGGGCCCGACACGGCGGCCCAGGTGCTGCCGCTGCCGTTGCTGCTGCGCGTCGCCTCGCCGGGGGTGCCGCCGTGCGGGAGCGGGGAGCCGGCGGGCGGGTCGCTGATCGCCGCCGCGCCCAGGAGCAGCCCGGCCAGGAGCCAGCGCAGCGGCCACGGCATCGCGCCGCGCCCCCTCCCTGCCGGCCTCCCGGGGAAGCCGCCGCGGCCTAGCCGCCGCCGGGCCCTGCTGCTGCGGCAGAGGAAGCGGAAGTTCGCATGGCTCCGACCGCGGCCGGCCCCGCTGCCATGGACGCTCCCCGGCCGCGGCGGTTGCTATCACGTGACCGCGGCGCCCAATCCCCCTCCCCGAGGCGGCGGGAGCGGCGCATGCGCAGTTCGAGCTCCACAGGAGGCGGGCTGGGCGCGGGAGTGCTGCTCTGAGAAGAGTCACGTGCACACCCGGCTTCCTTTTCCCGCCCTGCCCCCCAAAGCGTGGGGGCTGGCTAGGGCTGGAAAGGAGGCCGTTGGAGGAGACATGGGGAAAACGGAGTCTTAATGTCCTATTCCTCTATCTTTAGGGGCCCTGAATTGCTTTCCCCTAAAAACAGGGTGTTCCAGCATACTTTAACCCCTGTCCATAAAAAGCCAGACACAATCATGTATTTTAAAATGGCTGCCCCTGAAGGTACAAAGGAGGAGATGTCCTCCTTTTGCCTGACAGCTGGTAACCCTAGGCCTGGAGCCCCTTTCACACCGCCCCACCCCTTTGATTTAGGGTTCCCAGATGTCAGGCAAAAGGAGGACACGTTCTCCTTTTTACCTTCACCTCCTCTGTCCAGCAGGCATTTTACAATACATGATTTTGTCTGGCTTTTTACTTATGGAGTTAAAGTAGCCTGGAATGCCACAGAATACCTTATTTTTAGGGGAAAGCGTTCCAGGGTCTCCTAAAAACAGATGTAACCCTTCTGTGAGGGCAAGCTGGCAGAACAAAGGCTGGGCTTTATACCTAGGGGTTTCCCAACAATGTAATGCCACCAACTGGCTCAAGCCAACACCCAGATTCCTGGGAAATCCTCCACTGTCCCCTGGGCACCCCAAAGGGGTAAAGCTTCCCCCCTTGCAAGCACAAGTTTGAGTGTAGTAAACAGAGCTTTTCATAGTAGTAAAGCAGAGTGTAAAAAGGCCAAATAACAGAAATTAACACTGCCCTAGCACATCAGTACAGTTTCCAACAAGCCACACCGCATAACAATATACAAGATTTAATGGCAAAACCGGCACTGTTCTGGGGAATCAGCACTAATCAGACTTCCAACATGATCCCACATAGCATAACAGCAAAGGTAAACTCACTAGCAAAATTAGCACAGATCTGCAGAATCAGTGCTAACTAGGCTCCCAACCAACCCTCGGGTTCATATAGAGTGTCTTTCATGCCAGCTATCCACCGACGCCACCCACCAGCCACTCATGCCGCCCAGCTCACTGCTAGCCAGTCTCACCATCTATCAGCTCTGCCCGCTGGTCAATCACCACTGTCAACATTTGCCAGCTCCCCCACTGGTTACTCACATCGCCCAGCTCACTGCCAGCTACTCTCACTGTCCACTGGCTCTACATGCTAGTTACCATATCACTGCTCTTCTTCAGCTCAGAGAGAAGGGGTTCTCTCTAGTGATTTCAGCACTTAAACCTTAAGTAGCTACAAATAGCTACTTCCATAATAAAGAACAAGCCTCCAAGAAACCCAGCCAGATCTATCATTCAGCAGAGAAGTAGAATCCCTCAGACATTTTGCTCCAAAAGGAGCTATGCAAAATTCCACTCCTATCTTAAACCTTTCAGGCTGAAATAACCAGTGGACTCTCTTATAGGTCCCTTTTCTAACTCAGGGTAATTTTTACCCCTTAAGTAACCCAAACAGATTTGGAACAAGCAGAGAATAGCAATTCACAAAGGACAATATTTCATATTTCCCTTTAGTTGAATTACAGATGTTGATAGATTTGTGAGCAGACTAACACCAAATACCATTACCCACTATGCCCTGTACTGAGTATGCTAATCAGCTAATTGTGCTCTTTTTATTCATTCAGGACAAATGCAGATTAGTTCCCCCCCCCCCCGAAGCTGTTAAGTACAGCTTCTAAGCCTGCCTTACACAAAGGAATATGACATTAATACTACATTTTCTCCATATGTCCTCCTTTCCATACTTCCCTCTCCTCCTTTCCAGTCTTTGCTATCTAGTAACACTATCTGTGATGCATAATGATCTAATAGCACTGGGAAAATACTCAGTTGGTACCTACATCCTGCTGGGCTTTTATGCCAGTTTTTTATCTCGATCCCCTAAATATTATCACTGAAGTTAAAAGAAATAGCATAACTACTAGTGAACACCTGTTGCAAACAGTTGGCTTTGGAATGCAAAAACACCTTGGTTACAGGCCCAGCTACTTCCTTTATCTTTATTCCCTACATTTTACCAGCTAAATCAGGGGTCACAAACTCAAATTACCACGAAGGCCTCACAAGGACTAGTATGTTACCCTTAGGGCTGGACCACTGAAACCTTTTCACACAACGATATTGCAAATATCTGTAAAATAGTGTCATTGTGGGCTGCAGGAAATAGCTTTTAGGGACCACATGCAGCCTGCGGAGCATGTGTTTGAGACACCTAAGCTAAATCAACAAGTGCAGCTTCTTCAGTTTCTTGGAAAAATCTAAACTTTGATGCAGCAATCCCAGTTTTGTTTTTGTGGAAGCCACATTTCTTGTTTTAAAAAATGCATAAAACTTCCAGCAAAACAAACAAGGAGCCTTGTGGCACTTTCAAAAACTAACACATTTATTTATCACATGCACTTCGGTGGGAAAAAATCCTACTTCCTCAGATGCTTTGAAAGATTTTCTCCCACCAAACTGCATGTGATAAATAAATGTGTTAGTTTTTAAAAGTGCCACAGGACTCCTTTTTGTTCTGCTGAACTAGACTTGCATGCCTACCCCTGTAAAATTTCCAGCCCCTTTACTCAAGATAAACAGAGATTAAAGTGTCAGAAGACTCCTGGTTTGTTTTGCTAAACTAGACTGACATGACTACCCCCTTTGATGTTTGCTGCAGAGATAGCAAGAAATTTCGAGTTTCTTAAGTTAGTTTTCAGAAATAAGAAATTAGGCAACACGTAATAGTTTTTTTAAATCCTGACAACACTATTGACTGCTTTCTGATGGCTGGTAGATTAATGTGTTGTAATTTAAAAAAACTGACAATATCAGAAGGGTTTCATCTGTTCTTTGAATAGAGATTTTTGAATGGGTAAGTCATTACAGAAGGTGATTTCCCTTAAAACATCCTTTTCAGTTCTTTCTTTCAGCTCCTGCCTCCCTATTCCACAGTTTGAGCAGCTTGTTTACTTTAAAGAGATAGGCTAGCAGTTTATCCCTTTAGATGTGTTCGAATTAACTTAATGACCCACTCTTCTGTGTATTTACAGCTAACTTGTTATATTTTCCATTTAATTCATCTGACAAAGTGAGATTGTGCCCACAAAAGCTCATGCAATAAATAAATTTGTTAGTCTTTAGAAGTGCCACAGAACTCCTTGTTTGAAATGCTCTTTACTTTTCTTTTCAGTCACAGATTTCATGGTTCAATCTCATTTAGTAGCTCTGGCTTCCTTCTGTACATTTTTAGGTCTTTCTGAATGTGCCAAAATCTGTGATAGAGTGTTATCATTAGTCTGGATTTTTCTGGTCAAGCACGAGCAACAACATGTATTTCTGCTTTTAAAAGTACAGTTTGGAGACCCTGCTCCAAAAAAATGCTAAGGTACAACAGGCTACAACAGAAGACATATCTTTGAGATACTACTGTTGTTCCTTTCAATAGATAATGTAGCTTCTGCAAAATAAAAATTTCCCAATTTTTTAAAATTGTTCCAAGTCTTTTTTTATTTAATGTTGGGAAAGGCAAAACTTCTTATTAAATTTCAGCTAAGGTTGTCCCAGATTGAAACATATTGTTTTTCTAGACAAATAGAAACATTTACTTTCAGCTCAATTTGTTGTTGTAAGTTCTCTACCTGAACAGCTGTGGCAACTCACTGGATTTGTAGTACAGGTGCTTCATGCTCTGATTATACACTAGGGTCTGGGCTCCCTTGAGGGACTACATCACCTATGATGCACTGCAGAGGCACTGTGGTCTCTCCTTTTGCAGTTGGCTGGACTGCCATGATGCATCATAGAAGTCCATGACTGCAGTGTTTAACAGACATTTTGAAACTTTTATTTCCATCCAAATGTCATATTTCAACCTTTTGTCAATTTCCAAAGGGATAGCTGTGTTAGTCTAGTCCAGCAAAAAAAAACCAAGGAGTTGTGTGGCACTTTGAGACTAACAGATTTATTTTTTGCATGAGCTTTCGTGGGAGAAAATCCCACTTCATCAGATGCTTCGAAGATGGGTGAACTTGCAGAATGGAATGAAACTAAATGCAAGGGGGTGTAAAACATAGGATCAGGTCATACAGTAACAGCAAATCAGAGCAGTTGTTTGGTTCAAACAACTGTGAAGCCTGAAGTCAAATTACCTTTTGTAATGGGAAAAGAACCCATAGTCTCGATTAAGTCCTGCTTTCACAGAATTTAGCTTGCATATTAATTCGAATTCAGCTGTTTCTCTTTGAAGTCTTGATGTCCCAGCCACATCTCTGGCGACAGTCGTTAACAAATCATTTATCGAGTGATTAGAAAGATGGAAGTGCTCAGCAACTGGTTTCTTTGTTTTGTGATTTTGGATATCAGCTCTATGTTCATTTATTCTTTTGTGCAGGGATCGTCCTGTTTGTCCAATGTATAAGGTGTTGGGGCATTTCTTGCACATGATGGCATAGACCACACTAGTAGATGAGCAAGTAAATGAGCCTTTGATGGAGTAGCAGGCTTGTTTAGGACCTATAATGGTATCTGTTGTGCAGATAGGTGGGCAGACTTGGCAGCTGAGCACTTCCATCTTTCTAATCACTCGATAAATGATTTGTTAACAACTGTCGTCAGAGATGTGGCTGGGACATCAAGACTTCAAAGAGAAACAGCTGAACTCAAATTAATATGCAAGCTAAATTCTGTGAAAGCAGGACTTACTCGAGACTATGGGTTCTTTTCCCATTACAAAAGGTAATTTGACTTCAGGCTTCCCATGATTTGAACCTAACAACTGCTCTGATTTGCTGTTACTGTATGACCTGATCCTATGTTTTACACCCCCTTGCATTTATTTTCATTCCATTCTGTAAGTTCACCCATCTTCGAAGCATCTGATGAAGTGGGATTTTCTCCCACGAAAGCTCATGCGAAAAATAAATCTGTTAGTCTTAAAGTGCCACATGACTCCTTGGTTTTTTTTTTTTCAACCTTTTGTCCTGACTTATTATGTAATCAAATGTAGAAATTGTGGAACTTCCTGTAAATTTTTATTTTTGATCACTTCTAATCTTGAGCCCATCTCAGGCAAGTATCAAGGTGAGATAACATATACAGACTGTTTTGTTCATGCTGGTGGATTATCTCCTTAATGGCAAAGGGGCATTTATGTATATTCACATTATCGGATCGCTTCATAGCATTCATTAAAGATTTTTATAGAATGCTGCTCTCAAGTAATGAAGGGGGTGTACCAGAGTGGACATACTCTATAATGGCTTTAATCTCTCATTGCAGCCTGATTCTAGAGAGGATCATCATGGGCAATTGCTCTTCTGCCTCCAGACTTCTAAATGGCTTAATCTTTTTTTTCACTTCTTATTTAACATGCATGCTAAGAGATGAGAGTATAACTTTGACAAAACTAGCACTGCGCTAGTGACAAGCAATTCCAATTGTCCTTTGTATTAAATGTTAAGAACCATATTTCCAATATACTCCAGTGGCTGAGTAAAGAGTAACTGGATGAAGCAAAACCTGAGAAAAGTGAAGATGATGTTAGTAGAAAAATGGAAGCACTTGACTGAAGTGTTTATACTTCATATGATTGGGGCTGAGATGAAGGCTAGTGATTTGGTTAGATTAAGATAATCTGAATGGATTAAGATAAAGATAATTCCAATTAGAAAAAAAAAATTATTTTGATCTAGCGGAATTGGAAAATAAATTTATATTTCTGTTTAAACTTAATTGTATTCTAGTATGATTTAATATTATTTTATAGTTACAAAATGTCTGTCCTAAGAAGTTGGTGTGGCTTCTGATGAGGTCCCGTTCACAGAGAAATTTCTGAGGTGGAGAGTTTGGAGTGACAGAAAGCAGTCACTACTTTCTGTTCACTGGGAGGCCCAGAAGTATGCAACAGAGACTTAAAAACAAATGGTTTATACTAGCTAGAAAGGTAAAACAACCAGGGAGAACAAGGTATGTGTTCTTTTAATGTATCTTCAGACATCTCTGCCACTGGGGCTTTTTCAGTGCCATAGCCACAATTTTAAAATGTTTTCCTAAACAAAAACCCTCAGGGAAAGAAAGTGGAACATTGCCTGTCTTACCGCAAAGTGAATCCCTCAGGGGTCTGTGCTGGGGAAGAGGCATATAATGTACCATGCCAGTCTGAGTACATCGATCCTGCTGATTCTAAATTCATGCGGTCAGGTTTTGGAATGCCATTCAGACCAGTGAGAGGTCATGTTACTGTCCGCCTTGTAATGCTGGGTGCCTTAAAGCACTGCTGTTGTGGCTCACAGCCTAGACACCAACACCCCACAGACAAGTGTGCTGTTTCCTGAGCCTCTGTTTGTTGTGGAGCTCTGGTTCAGTACTCCGACTCCAGCAGCCTGGCAACAGCACAACAGTCCCACCATGGTTTCCACCTGCCACAGTTACTGTTTGCAGAGTGACCCCAACACTTGTCCTGAATTTCCCTAAAACCATCAGCCCTGAAGTATCCAGCCCTCTTCTTGAACACTTAGAGAAGTAATAAAGTTTGTTGCTCCTTTAAAGAGACAGAAGCTCACTTTATTACTTTAACTGGAATTAATCAGTTCAAAAAGAGCAGTTGTTTAGATTAACAGAAAAACCAAGTTTATTAACAAAGAGAAGTTTTCAGTAAGTCCAAATACAAGAGAGAAAAGACAAACTGGTTACAAGCATATAAAATACTTTTTCTAGTGGCTAAAGACTTAAGCTACACCCATGGTTCAAGATAGATATCATACCAATGCTTTTCTTTCCAGCCCTATCTGACTTCCTCTTAGCCCTAGTCTACACTTAGGGCTTTTCTCAGCAGCAGTTAACCAGCATGTACGCAAGCCATGTAAAACACCTGAGGAAAGGTGGCCGCAAATCACCGGTGGTCAGCTCTCCACTACATCTCCTGGGACCAGGACTTCCAGCACCAGCTTCCAGGAGTGCAGCAGCGAGTTTAGACTCACTGCTAAGCACCCCCAGAATGCTGGGCTGCTGTCAATGTAGACATAACTTGAGTCAGGACCTCCTACAGAGGTACAAGGTTCTGCTTTTCCTTGTCTGCTTAGGTGAAAGATATTTTTAAGCAGTTTTCTCAGTTATATTCAGTTCCCAGACACTTCAGACCTCTTCGTGGACAGACCTATCTTTCTCATTCTGCAAGAACTCTAGCCCCTAGTGTCTGTTCAGTGATGCATGCTAAGATGGCTTCTTCTGTCATTTTATATATTCCAAAATTCCTGTTTTGGTTTGTCCCCAGATTAAAGATGATCTCATGCTCTTCTTTCTTTCCTGGGGCTTCACCTCCCCCTATTCATTCAGATGTAAATTGGATTTCTGTTGTTTGGGGTCATGCCTTGCTTAATTTCATTCAGAGAAAGGTAGATTGCTGCCTTTTCCCCTGTCTAGAGGTGGGGGTGGGGCCAAGGGCCATTTGGCTTGTGAGGGGGTCCACTGGGGGGGTAGAATGGGCTGGCTCAGAGGCCGGGCCACATGCTCCCATTCCTCCCCTGGTTTGACCCTCCCTGCCCCCAGGGTGGATCAGCCGACCCAACGGTGGGGGGGGTGGAGCCCGGCCCCTGAGCTGACTCGCCCTGCCCTTGGGCTGGCTGTTCCTCCCTCGGGGCAGGCAGGGCCGGCCCAGAGGCCAGGTTCCGCACCCCCACCCCAGCACCTTCAGCTTCCTGCCGAAGGCAGTGGGGCAGGCGGGGGACAGTGTAGCAGTGGCGGGGGCCCCCAGAACCAGAGGACTCAGGGCGGTTCCCCCTCTCCTTCCCCCCCTCTGGGGATGGCTCTGTCTGTAAGAAAACCTGTTTCTCTTCATTTGTTTGGGGGTTTTTTAAGCATAATATTAGATTTTAAAGCTTTTAAAGCATATTAGTATGTACACACAATTCCTCATATAATTTTAATAAATATCATCCTTTCACAATTAAATTAATTATCATTGTCTCATTAGCTTTCATAAAAGCCCTTACTTGATGAACTGCTGTAGTACAGTAGTGTAATACTTTGCACACCCATGATCACTCTTATAGTGTAAATGTGTATTCTTTGATGCTAAGTATGTTACATAAAATGTTTTTTGAATGCTCATAGTACACTGAGTATTATGGTGTTAATGATATGTTGGAGTGTAATTTGTTTGGTTATGAGGCTTCACTAAATAATAGTCCCAGAGATGTGACCTCATGGTTTAAAACAGATCCGGGTAAAACTCTGCAGGAGCAGAGGGGCAGTTCACACCACATCAAGGCTTGTGTGGAACAAACCCAGCTCAGCTTCTCAGAAAAAAAGGACTGACCTAGACACCAACAAAGATTCTACTGACTCTTGAGGGGGTCCCCTTTCTTCCCTTGCAACCAGGATGAGGTAATGTTCACTGAGTCAGGGGACATGGATGAAACCATATGAAGACACTGCTTGTTATCTGACTAGGAGGGAGGGATGGCAAACCCACAAGGGGGGAGAAGGAATATTTTTAAAAGGGAAGACATTCCCAGTAAAAACTCTCATGCACTGCTTTAGATAAAACAAACAAACAAATCTATTAGGTCTCCAGAATCACTTAGATGCTGCCTTACATCCAATAACCCCTTCTGGCTAGCAGCCAAGGCTCTCTAAACCTTCAGACTGTCCCCAAAAGGCATGTGGTGATAAGAATGAAGACCCGATCACAGACCCTACATATCCTCTCCTGGTTCCACCAGACCACAGCAAATTACATCAGCAGCTCCTATGGGTGCTGCAATTGCCTACTACACAAATGGAAAAATGAAGGACAGCCAAATATGTGAATGTGGAGAAAACAATCAGATCATGAAATGTCTAGCAAATCACTGCAGATCTTAGAGTTAACTTTGATTCAGTCCATGTTACTGGAAGCCATAGAGTGAATGATAAACTTGGGCATTGACTTTGAATTTGCTCTTCAAGTTCTCCCATGAAAGAAAAAGAATAAAGTCCATGTAAAGTGATTTACATAGAACCATGAGAAATGAGGAAATATACTGTGGAAATGGCACTCCTTTAATCCATGCCCCTACCTTCAGTTAGTATTTGCAGATGCAGGCTCCCTTGACAGGAAGAGGTAATAGGCCATGAAACAACACATACCTCATCCAAATTTTAACCATGATTATTTTATTATTTCTGAGGAGTTCACTCTCTAAATTGTCATGGCTTTAGGAAGATAAGCTGCATTATAAGAATCCAGTATATGTTTTTCATCTGACTGCACTGTACACCTGAGAGCATTTTGTCAAAAATAGGAATAACTGGCAATTTAATTAACAGTTCTTTACAAGGAAGGAAACTATTTATTTATTTTGCCTCCATAATAGCCTTTTAAAAAAGACTTATGTAGATATTTAGCATTGCATTTGTAAACTTTTTCATATTACAGTGTTGACAATACCTTAGTCCCACTGTGATGTAAAATCATAAATGGGCTCATTTCAGGATTCCAGTAGAATACTTAGTGTTGACAAGAACAAGACTATATAAAAAGGTACGCAGCATAAACAAATGAATTCCAGTGAAAGCTCCAGCCTACCATGCCCGCTCCCAAAATGTCTGCATTTTTAAAAGTTAAAAAAAATTAGATTCTGTACCAAAAAAGCACGCACATTATTTTTATTTAAGATAGGCAAGGTACCTTCAGTTCAACCACATTTTACTTCAAATTGCAACTGCACATACTTTTGAATCATGTAGCATATATGTTCTATCAAAAATTGAAACATAAGATCATGTTAAATATAACATGAGCTACATTACATAGCTATATGTAACCTTTCTGCCAGGCCAAGAAGGCAGCAGCAAAGGCCAGGTTCCCTCTCAAGGGTGTCCTAACCAGGGGCAGCGCTGGTGCTGGGCATGCCCAGGCACATGCCCCAAGCCCCAACGCCAGTGCCCCAGATCAGCTGCGAGCGGCCACGGAGGCCTGGTCCCCAGCCCGTCCGCCGGTGGCCGTGGCGGCCCGGTCCCCAGCTGGGGATGCGGGGCCTGGCTGTCCATGGCCACAGCGGCCCCTTCCTCCACCAGGGATGTGGGGCCTGCCGCTTGCGGTGGCACTGCAGCATGCAACCCTGTCCCCGGCCAGGGGGCGGGGCCTGCAGACTGGGGGCGGGGCCTGCGGGTCAGGGGTGGGGCCTGGGCCCATGCCCTGGGTCCCTTGCTCCCCCCAGTGACGCCCCTGGTCCGAACAATGTTACTACACCAACTGACTCGAGCCCTCACCCAGTCTCCTGGGAAATCATGCACTATTTGCTGGTCACCCTAGAGGGCAATGCTTCCCCTCTTGTAAGCACAAGTCTGAGGCTTTTAATTGTAACATAAAGAAAATATGTAGAGGCAATATCAAAACTAGCATTGAATTTGGGGAGACAGTGCAGTGTAGAAATCACTCAAAAATAATAAGTAGAAGACACCCCACCCCACTGTACATACAGCGTGTCCTCCACTCCTCCATTACCTCCATATTGACCATCATAGTTTTAGTGGCCACCTCTCAAAGGGGGGGGCACTCAGCCACTCTACTCCAGTTGCCCTCTACCACTTCTGGGTCTGCTTGCACTAGCTGTTGGTCACTCACGCCATCCACTGGTGCAGCTCGCTGGCAGCTCACACCGCCCACTGGCAACTTGCACTACCTACTGGCCTCTCATACTATCCACTAGTACCACCTGCTGGTGCTATCCACGCTATCCACTAACCGCTCACACCATCTTCTGGCACCATCTGCTGACAGGTAGCACTGTCTGCTGGTGCCATCCACTGACTTCTCACACCATCCGCTGGTCCCTGACACTGTTAAGTGGTGCCATCCACTGGCCCATCCACTCACACCATCTGCTCCTGCCAGCTGTCTACTTGAAAGATACTCTCCTGCCCAGAGGCACCAACTTCTGCTGGGCCTAAGTCAGCTATTTAGTGATTTCAGCTCTTAGAGAGGTTTACAACCCTCTATTGATCTCAGTTCTAGACTTCAGCTTTTAGGACAGCCAAAACCATTCTCTGATCAGAATAAAAAAAGACTCAACAAAGAGTTATTAAGTCTATCATTTAACAATGGTAGGGACATTAGGCACTGCCCAAGGCACAGGTCTTCAGCAGCGGTGATACCGCCCCACCCTCTCTTCCAACTCTGAAAAACAGGGTTGGCCACTCTTCTGAATTCTGTACCGCTGATGGTGACATTTCCATTAGAGCAGGCTAAACACAGTTTATACAATCAAAGGCCAGCATATCATGAAAAAGACAATATTTCATTTCCCCTTTAGTTAAAACACAGGATTTGTAACCCAAACCAGTCACACATACTATTTCCCATCACACCTAGCACCTGCATAGATTCAGCCATGTACAGGGTAATTTAATTGTACTAATGCAAATACAAAGTCCATGCAAATAGTGTGATCCCCTTTTAGCTGCTAGACAAGAAAAGTGCCCAGCCTCTAGACCTTGCTTGTATCTATATAAGGGGTTAATGCATAGATATCTTAATGCTCTAGTTCTACATACATTCTTGTGTTATATTAATATATTTAATTAATTATCCTGATGAACCTGTTGACTAAAACATGCACATCTTCTAAAACAGTGGTGGTTTTCAACCTTTTGAAAGTCATGACACACTTGGTGGCATATTGCAACTCTCCCGGATGCACCAGCCCACCCACTCCAGAGTGAATCCAGCCATCTCCTCAGCTCTCCATGACATACTTACCACTGTGTGGCAACACAGTAATGTGTCCTGACACACTGGCTGAGAACCAGTGCTCTAAAACACAATCCTAAACTTTGACTGTGTGCTGTTAAACAGCTGTCATTTTTTCTTTCAGCCATGATTACATTTTGGTAGTGGAAGAATGATCCCTTCCTTCAGGTAACTGTTATGTTAATTATTTGAAGCAAATCTGTCAGATTCTGATTGATGGAACCAACTAAGGGACAAGGGTCTTAAAGTTATTGAGGTGCCTGAAGATGCAAATTGGAGCCTAGTGAGACTTTTCAATAGCACATAGGACTAACTCCCATTAAAATTAATGGGAGTTAGGTATCTAGGCACTTTTGAAAATCCCAGTAGGTGCCTATCTGCATCTTTTGGTGCCTATATACCTTTGCAAATTTGCTCCTAATGACTAACTTATTGTTTTGTTTTTAAAGTTTGCAGAACTGCTGTCCTTGTAATGAGAAATGTAAGGAAAGCAAAATGGGAAGAAGAAAATTCTACTTCCTGGCTACAGAAAATAGACATAGACAAAGTGAGGTAAGGATCTTTCCTCAGGTTTAGAAAATGTCTAAAATAGTCCATTGTTTTTCCTTAGAAGTTCTAGACCAGTTGCCTTCAAGCAATTGGTTTCTCTAACAATTTTAGTATCACATAATTATGTGTATTATCTGTTACAGTAGTGCCTAAATGCTCAAGCCAGGGTCTGCTTCCCACTGTGCTCAGCAATGTACAAAAAAATAAGATCTGACCTTGCCCCAAAAAGGAATTATACTACTCAGGATATGTCTATTCAGCATATTCGATTGAGCATCCCAGCCTGGGTTGACTGACCTAAACTGGCAGGGCTTGATCTAGCACTCTAAAAATAGCTGTGCTGACAGCATTTTGAAATTGTGGTTTGGACCCATTCCCCCTTTTACACTTCCAAATCTGAGCTCCAGCCAAAGCCATAACTGAAAAGCACTCTCTAGACACCTATTTTAGATACAAGTGTAAGGCTTATTAGCCCTAGTCTTATCAAACTGGGCTAGGAGGCTCACTCTAAATGTAGACATAGCCTAAAAGTTTGCTTCTTGTGCCTTTTATTGTAGTACTTAAGAGCACACCATAATAATGTAAAGTGCTTTTCAGATGAGTGGGTTTGGGAGATTTTTTTTCTATTATGCTGCAATATGTTATGCATTGTCTGTATTTTGCTTTTTGTCTTAACGCTGCTCTGTTACAGAGATTCTGTAGAACTGGGTTGCAGAATGCAATCTGCTTTTTGTGTAATGGCATATTGCTGAAGATAGGGAAGCTAGTTTTATTTGTTTCAAAGAAGAAAACTTTTTATATACACCTATAAAAATTCCAAGCATTACTACTATAATAGTTTATAGGACCCATAAATTGGCTTAAGCATTGTAAAAATGAATTCTGATTATTGGTCTGAACAAGTGTTGATTTGTAAAGTTTTCAGCTAACACCAGTTCCTTCTAGTTCTGTCATCATTCTCAGTCCTGCAATATGCTCACATGAACCTCAGATTTAGATCACAATCCTTGGAACTGACAAAGCCCGACTGAGTGGAAGGAAGAGTGATAAATCACAATGTCAGTATGACATCTTTAGAATCTTTTCATCACCAGTACCAGTTAAAGCAGTCTTTGGGTAGTAGTGATACTACCCTGAGGGGCTATTATATTTGCTAGGGATCACTGGAGGTATGGCATCTCCCTTGCTTTTGCACATCTCTGACACATAGGTCCCAAAAGGGAATGTGTAGAGCCAGGGAATTCACAATTGCTTGATTAGGGCAATTTTATGGTCCCTTTGTGCTATCAGAGCAGTACAGAGCACCACACCAAAGTCAAGGATCTGGACCAGAAACAAAAAGGAAAACATTAGGGCCCCCTTTTCCCCCTGCTTTTACAATGGTTTTTCCTCCCTCTGTCATGTGAAAACTAGGGGCAGAGGAAGACCAAAAAAGTATTCTAAAAAGGTATTATACAGAAATTGGGTTTTTTTTAAAGGCATTTTAAAGAGACTGTGCTACTGCATTCTGAGTCAACTGTACATTTATGTTTAGGAATGTAGGAAGAAACTGACATGTCAAATCACACCAGTGATCCATCTTTCTGACATCCTGTCTCCAATGGAGCCCAGCAGCAAGGGTTCAAGACAATGTGTAAGTCCTCCCACCCGCATGCACCTCACATGTCTACAGTGAAGTTTCTTTCTAACCCTTATTGTTACTGGTTTTCTTGAAGCATGAAGATTGGCCTTCCTTATACATTTTTATCCTAGTATAGCTATGGTCGATAGAGGTCTTAATCATTTAAATGTATAATTCTTTCCAAAATCCCACTGAATTTTTTCCATCAATAATAATATTCACCTGCAAAAACAACAGAAGTCCTGTGGCACCTTAAAGACTAACAAATTTCTTTGGGCATGAGTTTTCATGGGCTGCAACTCACTTCGGCTGATAAACCCATATGCATCTGATGAAGTGGGTTGCAGCCCATGAAAGCTTATGCCCAAAGAAACTTGTTAGTCTTTTAAGGTGCCACAGGACTCTTGTTTTTGCTATATACAGACTAAAACAGCTACCTCTCTGGAACTAATCTTCACCTGTAAAATTCACTGTCACGAAACACCTAACTGTGTGAAGAAGCACTTATTTTTATAAAGTTTGAATGTGTTACCTTTTAACTTCTTGAATGGGCCTTTCTTTTTTATTCTGAGAGTGTAAATTGGAAGTTCCAATTTACCTTCTCAATATTAAAAAAATCTCTCTATCAGCCCCCATTTGCCTCCTTGCTGAACAAAACTGCCCTAGGGTGTGATTCACCACAGGCTATATAGCCTCTTAGGAGTTAGTGCTCTCGGAGTTGGGACAATGACAGAAGTTGCCCATGTTCCTGTTTCCCTAAGACCTGGAGCAGCCTTTTAACCCTTTAAAGTGGGCAGAGCCAGGCATGAAAGAGTGCTGATTCAGTACATCTAGTGGAGTGTGTACCACTAAAGAGGTTTCTCATGGGATCCCAACCATGTTGCTTCTGGGCATTGAACAGAGATTTCAGTGTGCTTTGCAAAATGCCTCACAAGTCTTCCTTCTGAGCTATTCATTTAACAACCAACAGTAGCTATTAGCTCAACCGATTCTTTCATTGGGCATTATTTTATATATGTCAGAACTGAATTTTATCTTTCATCATGTTGAGCACTCACTGTTAGCTCCCTCCAAAGTCTTTCACATTCCTCTCTGGACTTGAGCAATTTAAATAAATCAGGGCCACGTTCTCCCGTGTAGTCACAGCTGGTTTGGGGAAGACAAAAAATTTCAGCCAGCGTATTTTGTGCTATTTCAAAAAAAGAATGGAATTTGATTTGCTACTGATAATAAAAAAAGTTTTTTTGTTTTCACTTCCTGACTGATGGGGTACCCCTAAAGTTCTACACAGCTCTTGTGGAACCTTGAGGAAGCAATGGTGCTAACACAGACTCTGTTTTTTGCTGCCCATCTTTACTGTCTCTCACCAACACCTAGACAGCTTCCTGCTACAGAAGTCACATTTCTAAGGGTTCCTCTACTTTGGCTGACCCTGAAATAGCCATTAAAGGTAAGTTCCATAGCACAGGATAATTAGCAAACATATTTAAGCTTTTGGTGGAGCTATGTTGATTATGCTAACTAAAGATTTGGTATCTGTACATATTAATTTCTACTGGTTTTTCACATGCATTTGGCACAGGAAGAATCTGAAATAATTTAGCCAGTGATTTTTGCCATTGATTTAAATGGGAGACAGACTGAAGTCTAGTGGAGCACTCAGTGACCATGAAGACAAACATTCACTTTTAACCAAAGCCCAGCTAGAGCATAAATCAACTTGGGTTCCTTGGTATTCAGCATCATGTATGACTTTTGATACACACTGCATACCCATTTATAAGCAAAACCCCACTTATAAATATTTAAGAATCAGATGAGAGTTTTGGGCACTTCGGAATAAAAAATATGGAAATGTCTTTCCTGGGGATGTCTGGTTAAAATTAAAGCTTCTACTGTAGAGGGACTTGACTGTTTATGATTACGATTTTTATTAGGTATGAGCCTCTTCTCAGTAAATTCCACACAGATTCATGGACTCTGGGCTTTCATTATTATATTTGTTTTGCAAGTTGTGTATAAGTCTGTTTCTGATTTTTTTTTTTTTTTTTTGCATTTTTCCTTGCCAAAGTGGTAAGAATTCAACGTATTGACATGTTGGTTGAAATGGAAAAGTATATAACAGTGTTTTACTATATTCTCAAGAAGTGATTTCTATTGTCAAATTATTAAGCCAAACACAAAGAAGGTGGTCTGCTTTATTGCAAGCGACATTAGTGCAAGAAGCGTCTGTGGTAGAAATAATAAGAATACAAGTAACTACAACAGTCCATTTTCTCTCTCTTTTTTATACTGTGCAATGATTCATGCTTAAATGTAGACTGTTCAGGAAAAGTAAGCAAACATCCTAGTGGACAGATTTTCAGGGGTGTTTAGTTGTCTAAAGACACAGATAGCTACCTCACTCTACATTTATACCTAAAACAATGTTGAAAATCTGTCCCTAAAAATAACCAAGACAATGTCATCATTCATTATTAAATATCATCATTATAATCTTAAACGGTAACTTTAAAAAAATACAATTTAAGACCTAGTTGATTAAACAAATGAAAACGAGTTAGACCTAGTTTACCAGACCCCATTTATACATTTTAGTTAGTCATCAAGCTCTTGGGACCCAGCCTGCACTCGGCTTACCTTCCAGAGAGTGTGTTCTCCAGCAACCACAGTCCATTTCTCCATCCACTGTGAAATTCCTATTCTTCAAAGCCCTGCCTTCCCTTCCCTCTTTGTTAGGGTGATCATACTTCTAAAAGGGAAGACGAAACACTGCATGGGACTAGCTCCAGCTGTTTGTCTGAGTCCCTCCTTCCCCCACACTGGTCAGGGCTGAGTTGCTTGATCAATCCCTCCTCCTTAAGTGGGGCTGGCCAAAGCCACTAACATGAGCCCTGGCTGCCACCTCCTGCACAGTGCTTGCATCGTTGCTCACTTGAGACCAGCCTACTGTTGCTGCTCACCCAAGCCCTGCCTTCCCCATGCTGGGCTGGCATTCCACATGTCCCATCCCCACCTTACCACAACACAATCTTCCCCAGGCAGGGTTGCTTACCTTGCATATTAGCTCCTACTGACAAAGTTGAGGGTGATTTTTTGTTGTTGTTGGGGTTTTGTGGGTTTTTTTTTTTTTTTTTTTTACTGTCAGTAAGCCTTTTACTGGCAGCACCAAAAATAGCTCCCCCCTCCCCCCCAAGAAAGTGGCCACCACCACCACTGAAAGAAAATTGCCACCACAGGCAAATTCCATGGCAGGACCATTCACAGCCAAGGGAAGCCTACCTTTGTTGTGTGCACTAGGTAGCTAACCACTCTAGTAAGAACATAGCTATAGTAAATGTAATGTTTATGAACAATTGATTCAGCTGAAAAAAGTGGATGTGCTGTGGAATTATTTGTCCCATTGAAGTGTGCTGTGCTACTGTAAAGTTTGGGAACCACTGCCCTATTCTCTGCCTACCCAACCAGGGTGGGTGGGGAGCTCAGAACTCCTTCCCTGTGGTGGCAAGGTGGTGGAGCTAGCAGCTTCTGCCCTGCAGGAAAACAAGGTTTAGGGACTTTAGCCCCTGGGCAGAAACATGCTAGAGTTCAAGGCTTCACTCTGTAAGGTTAAAATACCCAAATCCTCCTCCCTCCAGAGCACAAGCCCCAAGCCCCTGCTCCAGTCTGGTAAGTAAAGAATGGTGCGAGGGAGCATGTGGAGCTCTACAAGCAGCACTTCAACCAGGAACGTCACTACCCCCAGGAAAGACCCAGGGCACAATCATGGGACCTGCCCCTGGCTGTGGGCCCCGGTCCCCAGCCCTGATTCTGCACCAGGGCCCAATCCAGCCTCGGGCTCCTGCTGCTTCCAGCCTGGCTCCGGATCCCTGCCTGCGGACAGGGCCAGGAGTGGCAGGCAGTGCCGCGGATGGCCTGGCCTCAGATCTTCGGCTGGGGATGAGGACGGGAGAGGCAGGGGCTATGCCAGGCACTTGGGACACTGGCGCTGAGACTTGGGGCACATGCCCCAGCTGCCAGGTGCCAGCGATGC
This sequence comes from Podocnemis expansa, assembly GCA_007922195.1. Classification (NCBI taxonomy): domain Eukaryota; kingdom Metazoa; phylum Chordata; order Testudines; family Podocnemididae; genus Podocnemis; species Podocnemis expansa. Next base: position 1,709,034 of record ML682066.1, read on the forward strand.
CTCTGAGTTCAACTGTAAAAAGGGCACATATGGCTCATCAGCCATGGTTTGGCCGTGGCTGCCATATAAGATGATATGTGATTGCTCCGCTGTTTGGTAACTAGACCCATTCAGCCTTAATAGGTTGGCATCCTGGGACTTTTCTCTGATGTTGTAAACCCACAAACACAGTTTTGCATACAGATCAATGGTATCTATCAAGCACCCCCACATTTACAGTTGCAAAATATTAGAAGGGTAAACAAACTTAGCATTGTTAAAGAGTTTCTATGTGTGCAATATTTGCATAGCTGAAAACGCTGCATTAATGGCTGAATTAGGATTCAAAGTACAGATGTTAAACATAAAACCTAGACATTAAATGTTTAAGATGGGATACTTCCTTTGCTTACTAGAACAGCATACAGTAGTGTCATAGCTGTGTCAGTCCCAAGATATTGATGACAAGATGAATGAGGTAATATCTTTTATTGGACCAACTTCTGTTGGAGAGAGAGAAGGTTCTGTGCTTAGGACTGAAGAGCTCTGTGTAAGCTCAAATGCTTATCTCTCTCAGCAACAGAAACTGGCCCAACAAAAGATAATCACCTCCCATACCTTGTCACTCTAGAACAGTGTAATTATTTTCCTTATTTCCCAGAGAGTTGGAAGTAAAAGATGGCATTTGCAAAAGAAGATGAAGCTATTAAACAATAAATAAAAATTGCAAGTTCCAATAAAATTATTGCCCAAGAGAATCCTTATGATTATGAATTTCCATTTATACAGGAAGGCCCCAATTCAGGGATGCATAGCAGGATATGCTTCTTAAATACATCCCTATTTAACAAAGTATTTCACATTAAGCACCTGTTTAAATAGTGTGTTGCTGAATAAGAATACTATCTTGAGTTGGGATCTATATTCTCTGCTTGAGAGCTAGCTGGTCTTCTACCTGGTTAAGAAAACAAAACAACCTGAGGTAGGAAAGGGCCCAAGAAGTTTGATTCTTTTACTAGAATGCATGCTTTATGTAAAAAATTGGGGGGCAAGGTTACAGTGCTTCTGTAGTTTAAAAACTGCAAAGCACGGAAGAAAAAACCATACCCCATGAACAAACAACTCCCCCTACCTCTGCCTCCCACAATATGGTCAGGAATGACTTTCCTTTTACAGAGAGGGTAAAAGAGGACAGCTAGCTTGTGCCATGCATATCACTGTTTTTCTCTCTGCACTCAGCTTTTCCACCATAACATATTGCATTCTCTCTTTTTTTCTGAGATACCCTTCAGGAATATAGCAGCACTCCCTATCTGGAACAGATGGGCAAGTCCGTGCAGTTCTTTGTGTACCATGTCATTCAATGAGATTGTGCCAAGGTTCTGCTCTATCATTTGCCACTCTCCAGCATAGCTCTGCATCTGTGGATCTCCATTCTTGAAGAATTCAGGCTATGGTGTTTGGGGCAGAGAGCATGTGGCTGCGTGATTACATCTTGAATCCATGCTCACATTCCTGTCCCTATTTTCAGGCTGCTCTTCCCCACTATACACATGAAAGTGGATTGGAGCATCACTTACAAGTCTCCGTTTCTAACTTAGTGTCTCACATACCATGTAGACTAGACCTTTTCAGTAGAAAACAGGAACATCTGGTAGCAGATTGTTGCCTTTGAAAAGGGATTAGGGTATAGGCAGTCTCATCTAGAAGTCAGCACTAGGGTGTAGTCCACATGTCAATGAGAGTAGTCAGTGAACAGGGATCAGGGGAATTCCTAGAGCAAAGTTTCAATAAGTGAGAGTCAGAGTCAAACAAAAACAGGCTGGAGTCAGAGGCCAAAAGGTACCACAGTTTGGAATAGAAAAATAGGAGTCAGGGTCAGAGTTAGGCCAGAGTCAGACTGATGCTCCGAGGCAGTACGAGGCTAGAGTCAGGAGTCAAATTTGGATCAGAAGCTGGAGATCTGAATAGAACAGGGCTGGCCAAACTTATGGAACTCAAGAGCCACACAAGTCGATTATTAAACCTTCAAGAACTGCACTGAGACATATAGCCATATTTTACCTACTCCAAAATTACTAAGTTTAAAATTCACTGCACACTTTAATTTTATCATAAAAAGACAGCAAATATTGATTCTACTAATTGCAGATTCTAATAATTACTTAAGGTTACCATGAAAACTAGGCCTACCTATACAGTAAAACTTAGCTTCTCCCCGCTGTCCCCGACAATCCTGCTCTTCTCCCCGCCATCCCCAGCCATGCCTCTGCTTCTCCCCACCATGCCTGGCCCCCTCCTTAACCCCTAGGTCCTGATGCTGGCTCTCCTGGGCCAACCCTCTCCCCCTCTCCAGGGCCCCTTTACCTGGCGACTCCGGTGGATAGGGACAGGTTGCAGCTCACTCCCATTGCTTTAAGCCCTGCCCAAGCTGAGAATCCAATATGGCTGCACTGGTGGCTAGGCACAGGCTGGAGCTGTCCCAGAGCATGCACAGGGCAGAAGATTTAAAATGCCAATGCTGCGGCTGCTTTCCTCTGGTTTTCTTCCGCAAGCCGCACTTTTTCATTCAAGAGCTGCATGCAGCTCCTGAGCCACAGTTTGGCCACGCATGGAATATAAGGTGCAGTCTGGAGTCACACATCAGACCTGAAATCTGTGTTGATGCCAAGATAACTTTCAGGGTGCCCCCCAGGATTAAATAGGATGCTAGGCCAACCAGAGGGCTCCAGGGTACTGTCTTCTGGCTGCCTTGGCATTACTTCCTGCAGTGTCTGTCTGTATTAAAATAGCCACAAATAGCCTTCCTTTCTCCTGACATCACATTTATCAGGGTTCATTGTCACACATAGGAATCACTTGAGCTTCTCTTTTCATCAATGAGCTCTATTCGCTCCTCAGTGCACATACATAACGGGTGTTACAAATGCTCCATGAGGGAAGAACTCTTTAGATATCAATCAGAAGTATCAAAGTAAATTCTCATTTTAATAGCAGCCTTTTCACAAGCTTTCAAATGGAACTGCTTTGCAGTGTATTAGAAGAACACAACCCCCTCCACCAGCCATAAAGAAACCTGGGGGTGGGGGGAGAAAACAGAAAACCCTGAAGAACTTTATGTAAGCTTGCCTCTCACCAACAGAAGTTGGTTCAATAAAATATATTACCTCACCCACCTTGTCTCTCTAATGCCCTGGGACCAGCACCGCTATAACACTGCATACAAAACAAAACCTTTAACTTTTTTTTTAAACCTAGCAATTCTTCAGGCAAGTGCAACAGCAGTTCTGGTAATAAGCTTGTCAGGTGTTCTCTGTTGTAAAGGCCAAGACTCTGCTTAACTTTGCGTGAACTCATTCTTGCTAGAGATTGGCAGCCTTTTACTTGGACCCAAGTAGACACAGATATTTCAGGTTCTCATGTTGATGGAAACCAGACACATTCTTGTGGCATTTGTGTCAATACAGCAGGAACAGGGGGCATGGCCCTCTGTACCCATGTGAAGGACAAGAATCCTGAGCAGGGGTGGGGAGGGGAATCAGATAAATTACAGGTCATCTGGAAAAAGGGCCTTCTCCATAGGTCAGCTTCATGTCCTCCCATCATTGCCATAGGAAGCATATGACATTGAATTATCTCAGGAGAGGAGAGGGGCAGTGGGGAGGATTCGTGAGATAAACTGGAAGTAAACCACAGTCCAGAGTCCCATCTGTAAGACATGTCCTGCTGTTATCAGCATCCAGTGGTCGTAAGTATTTTTGAGAGGCCAAAAGTAGCATGTCCCTGATAAACCTCTCCCTGCCCAACTACAACTTATGGTTTTCCTGGAAGGAAATCACTGATGCTACCCCCACTGGCTCCACCGCTGAGATCCTGCTCTGCTCCCCAGAAAACATTGACAAGGGCCAAACTCTAGTGACCCTTCACTGAGGTAGAGTCCTTGCTTGTTAGGCATGGTCTGGAAAACTAGAGCCATGGCTCAACCTCTGACAGCAGCAGTGAGGCAGGGAATGTCCTCACTGTTCCTGGGTCTTGCTCTTTTTCCTCCAGCTCATGCCTCATTTTACTTTGCTGTGCTCTGTACCATGAAGGATACAAAGCTCAAAGTTCAAAGGTTTTCTGTTATGTTAGTATCATAATATTTATTTCCCTGTAAAGTTACAAACCAGAAGATACAAATCAGCTCTTTTGCCAAGGGGATTTCATGTTTCCCAGGAGCCACGGATGTTGACAAATTTTAAAAGTCACCTATATTTACTGCCAAGTTTAAAGTAGTTCAGAAATGTTACCTATGGGCTACATAGCAGCAGTGGATTCCCTATAAAGGAACTCTAAATAAAGCAGTACAAACAAAAGGAGAAAACTAAAGTGAATTATCTAGCAATATTAGTTCCAGAATTTCAGAAGAATATTGCAAAAACCAACTCTTAATGCACTTGTACTACCAATACTGGGTAGTACACTGAAATCTAGAGTTTTAAATATTGGGCCCCACCAACTGAGTATACATGTGATGGTTAATCATGTGTACACACAGAGGTTCAGTCAGTCCCTGCACATACCTCTGCAGCCTAGTGTTGCTTGCTGAGTATGCCTCATCTTGATTATGCCTGATTGAGTAGCCATATATTTATCTGAACCATCCATGGCAAGGCAAAGCCATTATACGGTAAACCAAATAGCATGTCCCTTCTTTTAATAAGTCTTCAGGAGGGGAGTAGTTACAATGAAAAGTTGATAAGCTCCTCATCTCAGAATTCTACACAAAAGTTTCCCAGTTTAAAAATAAAATAAAATAAAATAAAAAAAAACAGCTCTGGTAAAACTGGTCCCCAAGAGCCTGAGAGGAAATAACCACAGTAGCCTGCATGACTTCTACTTCTTTCACTCACCTTCCTGTTCCTGTTTAAATAGGCCAGTTTTAGGATGGGGCAGGGTCCCCTTGATTAAATACCAGGATGTCCCACTTGTAGGGTGATAGTATCTGTTACATGGTGGATAAGATCAAATAACTACAAAGGAAACTTGACATTTACTATTTCATATCTGTGCTACCACATCAGAGATCTCATTACATCTCCATAATTAAACAAATGTTAGAGCAAATATTTGACAATATAACAGATTGCTCAGTCATAAGTTTACAGGTTTTAATTCCAAAAGCTGGATAAGTTGCCTATCATCCAAAGGACGAAATATCAAAAAAAGCCTAGACTGCAGAAAAGAACAAAACAAACAAACAAAAAAAATATTCACTTTTGATAGGGTCCCCATAGCATGTTTACTGTTTTAACTGCATTTTAAATCATCATATTACAGTACATTGTTAAAACATCCTTGCATGCAGTTAAGCTAGTTGCCTGTAGTTACAAAGTCACATTTTGTGCTGTAGTAACATTAAAAGCATTGTCCATTGTATATGCATGGATTTTTCATAGTTATGCAGATTGTAAAATAGTCAACAAAAATTGCAAATATGGTATTATGTGGTACTTAAGTCCTGATGACTTATCAGCTTTGATAGGCATGATCCGCCATCTTTATAAAGAGGAATTAAATCATTCACTAGAAAAAGGGAAGACAACTAAGCTTTACTGACAACAGTGGATAATTAATCATGTCAAAGGCTTTACACAAATAAATATTGCACTACCCAAAGCTCGATGGGTGTCACCTGTAATTTTAAACAAATTAATATTTGCTGACTGACTTGATAACAGAAAATCATTTATTATTTCAAATGCTCATTTATGAATATACTTAATAGCTCCAATATTTGAAGGAAAAATTGAGTTGTTTGGTTTGGTACTATAGATTCCTTTTCAGCCCTATGAAGTGAGCTGATTCTCACTAGTCTCCTGCCCCTGGGGATCTCAAGAGGTTTTAAAGATACATTAAATATCTTAGTATCTAATTTTAGGGATATTTCCCTGCCTGCCCATTTAACAAGTGTGATTCTTTTATTAGGTCGGTAGGAAACAGAAGCCTAAAAACAAATGTCACTGTCTATAGGTCAATTTAACAAATCAGTCTTATGTAAATGAAATTTAATCAATCTGCTGACAATCCTTAAAGGAGACACTATTTTTCACTTTAGGCAGAAGACTGGAAATATGACTGATCTTTACCTTTGGAAGAATTTTCAGTTGGAGTAAGGGCTGGTATAACTAAGACCATGCTGATAGACTCTGTCACAGAGGCTGTAACAGCACTGAGAGGGGCTGTGTTCAGCATACACTGTGCTCGAGCAATACCTACTGGTAGACTGCTGCATGGAAATTCTTGCAGCAGGGCATAGTTCAGAGCAGTCCTAAGGCAGATCTAAACTATGGTTCTGACCCAAGGATTAGGGAGCTGTAACTATCACCTTAGTGTATGTCATCTGTTGCATTAACTTAGATGTAATATGTGGGCTCAAAGATTTAAAAATATAACTGTCCAACATTAAAAAGTTTAAAAAAGGTTTGGTACACAGAGGTTTCAGCCTGCATACTACCATGGCAAACATAATATTCAGAATCTTTTAACCTCTCACTAAATATAAAACCTATCCAAACAGTTAAATTATTTCTGTAATGTAAAACATTAAGTAAGCCCACTTTGTTTTACACAGTCCATTAGATACTAACAAATTTATTTATCACATGAGCTTTCACGGGAGAAAATCCCACTTCCTCTGACACTTTGAAAGATTTTCTCATGCAAAAGCTCATGTGATAAATAAATTCAGTAGTGTTTAAGGCTATGTCAACATTAAGAAAAGTTAGTTCAAAATTGTTAGTTCAAACTAATAAGTTTGAGGTTAGTTTGAACTAACCTCAAACTTATTAGTTCAAATTAACGACATGGACTAGTTCAAACTAATGTTAGTTCGAACTAGTCCACTTCATTAATTCAAACTAACTACCCTTAGTTCCAACTTATTAAGTTCGAACTAAGGATTAGTCCTGGTCTCCACTGTACTTAGTTCAAAATAATGCTCAAAATAAGTGCTTAGTTTGAACTAGCAAGTGGTAGTTACTAATTTGAACTCAGCTTTCCTTAGTTCGAACTAAGGACTTACTTAGTTCAAACTAAGGAAAGCCTGATGTAGACAATTAAAAAGTTAGTTCGAATTAAGCCTCCTTGGCTATGTCTACACTACAGCAACTTAGTTCAAACTTGTAAGCCTCCTTAATTCGAACTAAATTGGCAGTGTAGACATAACCCTGAATTCGAACTAACTTGTCAGTGTAGACATAGCCTAAAAGTGCCACAAGACTCCTTGTTTGTTTTGCTGAACTAGACTAACACAGCTACCCCTCTGGAACTAGTCTTTTAGATGATAATACCTGTCCTTTATGGAGAAAAAAGGATGAAATTAGTTGAAATAAGTCAGAGCTGTTTTTGCTGCTAAAGTTCAATCCCATTTCCTAAGAGATAAAATAAGACAAACACACACAAAAGGAGAGTGAAAAAAATAGCCACCTTTGTGATGTTGACACTTATTTGCAACCTTTCTGCTGGAAAAACATAAGCATTGCAAACAATCTTGTTAGTCATACTGGGTATGTCCACACGAGTCTTTTATTTCAAAACAACACAGGATGTTTTGAAATAAACTGAATGCCCACATGACGTTTTCTTATTTCGAAATGACAGGCTTTGTCATTTCAAAATAAGAACCGTAATTTCGAAACAGCTTAAACCCCATTCATTTAGAAATGGCTTTTATTTCAAAATGGTTATTTCGAAATAACGCTGTTTGGACACATTGTTTCAAAACAACACCATTGTTTCAAAACAACTGTTTCAAAACAACATGTCCAAATGGCCTTATTTCGAAATAACCATTTCAGAATAACAGCCATTTCAAAAGCAGGCTTTCTCTTAATTCAAATTAACATTTTCTTAATTCGAATTAACTTATTTCAAAATAAGGACTTTATTTTGAAATAACTCATTTTGAAATAACTTATTTCAAAATAATGATGTATGTGTGGACATAGCCACTAAGACCTGGCAAACTTGGACCTGTTTGGGTATTTACACATGTTAAAGTCAGTGGCATCGCTAGCGCTGGGCACCCGGGGCACGTGCCCCAGGTCCCAACGCTGGTGCCCCGGGTCTCCGGCCCAATTGGGCCGGGGATCCAGGGCCTGATCCCTGGCCGTCCGCGG
>ML682066.1:1717271-1737178 GCA_007922195.1 Podocnemis expansa
CGGGGATCCAGGGCCTGATCCCTGGCCGTCCGCGGCCATGGCGGCCGCGTCTCCGGCCAGGGATCCGGGGCCTAGCTGGCCTCCCGGCAGGCACCGCCCCCTGGCCTGGGATAGGGCCAGGGGGTGGCCATGCCGCTGCCGCCAGCTAGCCCTCGCTGCCGCACGGCGCGGCTCAGCCTAGCTTGGCCCGGTGTGGCCAGAAGCGGCCACTGGAGGCCGGGCCAGGCTAGACTGAGCCGCGCTGCACAGCAGCGCGGCCTAGCTGGCAGCGGCAGTGGCGCCGCGGCCTCCCCCTGGCCCTATCCCGGGCCGGGGGGTGTGGCCTTTTGGCTGGGGGCGGGGCCTGCCCTCCGGGGGTGGGGCTGGGCCCGTGCCCCGGGTCTTTCCTCGCCCCAGCGATGCCCCTGGGTAAAGTATAATTTGGTGGGCCCCAGAAACCTCCTAAATTTCCAGGTCCACTTCCCATAGGTCTGGGTCCCCTTCCCCCAGGTCCGGGTGCCCCTCACACAGGGCCAGGCCACCCTTCACCCACCCCAGCTACTGCCCCCCAAACATTTGCCCACTACCCCTGCTATTGCCGCCCACATGCCTGCCCCCATCCCAGTGACTGCCCCCAAAATGCCTGACCCCAACCCCAGCAACTATTCTCCCCAACACCTACTCCTCACCCCAGCTACTGCCCCCCATTCCTCCTCTCAGCCCCCATCTCAACCCCTTCTTCCCACCCCACCCTCAGGTGCTTTCCCCACTGGCTGCCCCAACCCCCTAGATCCCCTTACCTGTGCCACCAAGGTGGCCGAGGGGCCTGGCCTGGGGGAGGGAGGCTTTCTATTTTTAGGGGGCCCTGGAACACAGTGTTCCAGGGCATCCCCTATTTTTAGGGGCCCCAGAACGCTGCCTCCTAAAAATAGGGGAGCATTCCAGCACATTCCGGCTAACTTCAACCCCTGGTTAGGACTTCACATTTTACTGCCTTTTTGTTTACAGGCTTACTTCAGTGTTTCAAATATGTAGTCTTTGTCAGCTCAGCCACACTCTCGTTAAACAGAAATAAATAACTAAATACATATATTAAAAAAAAAAAAAACCTAGGAAAGATGAAATAATTTCAGGGTGGGAGAAAAAGTCCCACATCCCAGATGATGTTCAGGCTATAGCCAGAGCAGGTGGAAATGGCAATGTTGTCTGATTTATCTTTTGCCAGGTCTCCAGATGATGATGAAAGTCCCATGAGGTTACAGTAGAGCCCAGTGCCCCAAAAAATAGTGGGAATAGCAGCTCTGATTCCCCTTCTTTCAGTCAGTAATGGTTGCACTTTGTTTCAGCAATTTTCCTCCCTAAACCATGTAATTCAGACAATGGGGTATGAGTAGCTGTGCACATTTGTGTGCTGTGCTGTAAATGCCTTGAGAGGATGCTGCTAGCATGAACTAAAAGATAATTAGTTTGTATAAATACAGTTCTCTTTTAAGCATAATGATGTTAATGCAGACTGGGTCCCTTTTAGTTCATGCCAGCAGCATCTATACAGGACAGCTACAGTACAACATGTTAGTGTATGCAGCAGTTCACACCCCTGTACCTTGCACTGTGATGCCAAAATGGAGTGATGGGACGAATAGCTCAGTCTCTCATTATTTTGTCCACTGATTAGGCCTAATTTCCGGCATATCAATTTTGATTAACTGATTTCTGGTCCCACACTTCTCTTGATAACCAGACATAATTTTAACATAGTTCTTGAGTTACACGAATAGCCCTTTTCCGTCAACATTTCTTATAGGTTACCATGACACTGAATTTTTAGTCACTTTTCACAGCTGAGTTCACAATTAGGATAAATTTGTAGGTCCTCTACTATACAACACTGCACTGTAGCTGAGAGGCTCCCTCACATGTGCAGCAGAAGGCTAAGCCCTTTGCCTATGGCCAATTATCACAGCACTAATAAACATGGATTTAAATACAAAACCTATCAAATAAATCATATCTAATCTCATCCCTATAACCTAAACTCCACTAGTCCCTATAAACAATGGCTTATGCATCTGCAAAATGGGTACTAACTGGAAGTGTTTCAACCATGTCAGTAAAATCTAATTCCAATACAGTTTCCATTTGCTGAAGAACATTAATGCTATTTTATTGGCACCTCTGCACAATAGATCATCCCCACCTACCCTACACATTAATCTAATTCTTTAAGGGACTCTTCCCTTATTGATCCTCATTTTAATATTATTGTGCACTAGATTTAAGCATCCAACCTACTATTTTCACTCCAGAGATTAAAGGAATTGCTGCCAGTCAGTGATTTCAGCTATTGTTCATGATCATTCACATGCTTGGTAGAATTTTTTTGTTCACTAAAGCCTGACAGAGAGAAAGCACAGTTCTTTTCTCAGATGTGCTAAGAGATGTAGAAAAACAGGCTATTTGATGGGGGATAAATCAACCACTCTCTCCATCTACATTCTCCTTTAACTATTTTTCAAAATGAGGTGCTTTGATAAATAGCAGTTCTTGCCAGTATACAGACACACTGATGTTGAAAAAAATCACTATTACTCTGGTCAATTGGATTTGCAACTAAAAACCAACCAACCATCCCTTATCTGTATCATTATTGTACATTTGTATTTGCAGATTTTGTTTTAAAGAATACTACTTGAATGCTATTTCATTAATTTATTTTTTGTACCTTTTTTTCCTCCCCTATGACTTTTAACAAACATTTGGCCCTTTCTTTAAAGAGCTCACAGTCTAGAATTAGACAAACAGTGGAAAGGAAAATATAGATAAAGTATGTGTGTGAGAAACAGTCAAGAGTTAACCTGTGCATTAATACACAGGGATATATTTTTGATATTGTTTCAACATTACTTGTTCAGGTGTGTTTTTTTAAAGCAATTATTCAATTTAGAAGCTTTCCTAGTAGTGATGTTTTCTTTCATTTGTTTGCTTTTGTAATTTTCTTTTGCTTACCCTCTCTGACACCATCTCAACCAGCCTATTGATCTAATAATGAAAAATTAAAGAGATGTAGAAGGTACTGAACATTTACAATGCAAACTGCAATAAAAACAGTCTACTCTTTAAATAACACTCTGCTTAGATATCTCTGTATTGCTCCTGCTTCTCCTCTCACACAGTTACAAACCAGGAGTAACTCCACTGAAATCAAATGGAATTATTCTTGATTTCTAACTGTGTGAGAAGAAAAGCTGGCTGGCTCTTAATTATTTGAAATCAGTGGCATTACAGCAGTTTAAAACAGGTTACTTTAAAGCAGAAGAATGTCCATTGTTCACTTTACAAGTATTAGAGGATAGAATTTGCTTCCAAAATGACAAAATGTACGAGTGTGTACCTAATGGGGGGAAAGAGGGATGTAGGTGGATGGGATGATGTAGACTTCAGAATTTTTGCACAGATCTTCAAGGCTATGTCTACACTTAGGAAGGTTAGTTCAAATTAACATAGTTTGAATTAATTAACTTGAACTAATTATGGTTAATTCAAACTAAGTTAATTTGAACTAACATGGCCCCACAAGAAACCCAAATCTAACTAGCATGTCTATGGACAAGACTTGCTAGTTTGATTTAGGAAGGGGGCAAAATGGGAAGTGTGGCAACATGACAACTAAGAAGGGCCATGCACCCACCCAAACCATAGAAAGAGGAAGGCACCCTGGGAAGAGGAAGGGCAAACTGCTTTAGTTCGAACTATCGGTTAGTTTGAATTAATGCAGCTCCATTTGGTTAATTCAAACTAATAAATTTGAACTAACCATTACTTCAAAGTTAAGTGAGGTTTTATAACTTCAAAGTAAGTGTTCATTACATTGAACTAAGGACTTCCTTAGTTCAAAGTAATGAAAGTCACTGTAGCCATGCACTAATTTAGTTTGAATTAATCCTAATTAATTTTAATTAAATTCCAAATGTAGGCATAGCCCAAGCTACTTATCATTCTATCTGTATTGCCAAAAGATGGTTGGGTCAAATCAGTATAGAATTTTTATCCTCTTGATGATCAATATCTGGAATTCTTTGACTCAAAAGATACAGGATAAATCTTTCAGGGAAGCAGTGGAGATGAACTAGATCTGTTGAGTTTCAGAAGGGTAGACGTGTTAGTCTATTTCAGGAGAACAAACAAGGAGTCCCATGGCATCTTAAAGACTAAACACATTTAATTGGACATAAGCTTTCATGGAGCTTATGGTCAAATAAATTTGTTAGTCTTTAAGGCTATGTCTACATTAGCAAATTAGTCTGGATTAAGGAGGCTTAATCCAGATGAATTTGCTCCCTGTCTATACAAGGCTTTGCCTAGTTCACACTAAAAAATTTTTAGTGTGAACTAAGCAAAGCTTAGTTCAAACTAGTTAGTTTGAATGGTAAGTTTGAACTAACTGCTTAGTTTGAACTTATTTCAAACTTTAGTTTGAACTAGCATGAGGTAGTCATGTCAGTTCAAACTAAATAAGTTCGAACTGGCATGACCACATGCTAGTTCAAACTAAAGTTCAAAATAAGTTTGAACTAAGCAGTTAGTTCAAACTAACCACTTTAATTTGAACTAAAAAGTTAGTTAGAACTATAAAAAGCACAGCTAGTTCAAACTGAAAAGTTAGTTTGAACTAAAAAAAATGCAGTTAGCAGAAACTAACTTTGAACTGCTTAGTTTGGAGTAAGCAAGGCTAAGCTAAGCAGTTAAATCTAGACATAACCTAAGGTACCACGGGACTCCTTGTTTGTAGCTCTATTAAGTCTTTTTCTTGATTAGCATCTGTGGTGTTCTAATAAGATTGTTTAGTTTAAAGAAAACAAAAATATAAATTAGTTGCCTATGAAACCTCAGAATATGTATGGAGCTGCTGGTTTAACTGTGGTGATCCTTGCTCAAATGCATAACATTGTTCGGATAAACTATCCATGCCAGCACACTAGGACTCATAAATACAGAAGCTGACCAAATAGGCAGCATGCAGGTTGTCTTTTGTTAGGTATTCTACCCTGAACCCATGTCTCTTGTCACGTATCCTTCCCTACCTGATGTCACATATCCCTACAACCCTCCTGCCTACCTTATATGGCAGCTAGTATTCCCTTACCTGTCGAGACCACCCCCTCTCACCACTCTGATCATTTTACTGTGTATAGAGTTGTTTTTTTCCCCAAAGGAAACAAAGAACTGTTAGAAAACCAGTTTAAACCAGTAAACAAGCAGTCTGTGTATATAAGCAATTGCCATGTTACTTCCATTTTGAAGCTGATACTGTTTTGTTCAGTGTTCTCAGTACTGGTACTGTAAATAAACCTCTTCAGTGTTGTCTGTATTGCCTGATCCTTTTTGGAGGGACCTTTCCAGCTTTACAGCATATTGACATGGCTCTCAGTGAGGAGAAGTAAGGGTTGGGCAGTTAACTTTTCTTTGAAGCACTGAACAAAAACTCAAAGGATGCAGTGGGTATAGTCATGGAGTGTATCCCAAATTAATATCTTGAAAATCAGAAGGGTGAGATGAGAGGATACCAGTCTTTCTCCTCTCAGATTTCTGTATGATATGATCCAAGGAAAAAACAAGAGGAATGGAGAGAAAAGGAAATGCTCACAGAACTGTTTTATTCAGAATGATGTTTGAGATTTATGGGTCTTTACATATGGGAAATATTTTCCATCTCTCCAAACTGCTATGAATTTTGACATATTACTGCACACAATTAAATTACATTTCCTCCATATCCCCTAATGCACTAAATTAATGCCACGTGGCTACCCTGGATTGCAGTAATTCTTCTGCTGGCTGTTGCATTCACTGCCTTTCTGTTACGCTTCCCCTGTCATGATGAAGCCTGATGTTAACTTTCCTGAATTTGTTGTAGAATGTCCTTTATTATTTTTTGGATACAATCAATGTACTGTCCATATGAAGTTGACATTTGTCTGTAGAGTTACAACTTGTTTAACTTAGGAACCATTTTCAATCCTTGTTCAACAAATTACAAAACAGGTTTTCAGTAAATGTCACTGTTTTTAGTTGTTTGATGATCAGAAAAGTCTTCAAATTTACTTGTTATTAAAATGATGCAGAAAGTTTTTCAGCAAATGATTTGTAATTTGCATTCCTGTGAACATATTTTTATTTTGCACTTTATTCCTTGATTAAATAAGTCATCCGATATTGTTTCTGTTCTCTGATTAGTAGCATAAATCATCCAATCAGAACAGAGCAAACTTAGAATTTAACCACTGGTTATTTGTGTTCTGGTAATTAGTTACATACTGATAAAAGTCATGTGTTATTGTTCCCTGACTAGATGATCTATGAAACTAACTCATGATCAGTCCTTTAAGGGGGTTGAGACTTTTAGGTATGCACTGAGTACTATAATTTCCAGTGATTTTAATAGGAATTGAGGGTGCTCAGAACCAGTTTTTTGTTCAGCACCTTGTTGCACAGGACTTGTATGTAACGCATGAGTTGTGAAGCACAAATTCTACAATCCAGCCTATCACTCAGAATTTGCTTTCTATGAATATTCAAGCATCCAAGCTTAAAGCTGACATTTACTGTGTATTCACATCAATAAATCTCAAGGACTCAAGTGTTCATGGAAAGTGACTGTGAAAAGTAGTTAATATGGTTGAACTGAAATTCATTTTTCAATAAATAGTCAGACAATTTCTTCCACTATTTGCTCAGCTGTAGTCAGAACATAGTTTAATTAGGATTTGATTTATTCATTATTGCATGCCAAAAATCAGATGGCTGCCTCTTGAAGCTTCATATAAAACATACTTTTTTTTAAAGGAAACGCATAAGTATTTTACCTATATTTTCTTTTATGTGGAAAATGGTTATGTGCTCAGACACTCTGACACAATGATGTTCAAAAGTCCAAAGAAAAGAAAGGGTGGGAGAAGGGGAATTCCTTGTGTAACCGGGAACGACTTTTTAAGCCTCCAGTACACATCAGGGGAAATACGACTGCAAATCGTTTTCAGTCAGCTTTCCCCTATGCCCCCTGAACCCAGGACATCCAGGGTTGAGTTCTGGGAGAACTCGCCATGATCGATTCCTGGAAGAGTAAACTGATGGCAGTGAAATTGCCACCATCAGTATAGATATACTTTTACTTATATAAAGCCAAATATCCCCTCAGCCCTTTTGCTTAAGTTGTGAATGTCTCTCTGTTTACCAGAGCTGAGTATATTGCATATATTTTTGGAAAATAAAATTTGAATTCTAAAAGATTAAATCTCTCATGTGATTGTTCTCCAAAAGGGCTTTTTATTTTTCTCTCCCCAGTTCTGCTAAAATGAAGGTTTATTCATATAATATTTTGGTTTGTTATTGAAAAATATCAGCTAGTGTAGCAGCTATTTCATTTATTGTTTATAATTGAATAATCTTATTGTTAATAAACCTTTGAGCTAACTGAAATGTCATGTTTCTTTCAAATGAAGTATTATAATGTTGGAATATCTGTTCTTTTTTTAGAACAGAATTGTCTTTAAGAGTGAAAGTAAAACATTTCCATGCAGCTGTTTTATGGCTATTGTCTCATTCTTGAAAAAGGATGTTTTTTTCTAAAATAGGATCCTTTAGTCCATCTAAATCTAAAGAAATCAAGTCATATAAGTCACATATAGCTACTTGACTTAGGAACCTAAACTTGTCCTGATTTGCAGAGTTGCTGTACACCCATTGCTCCCATGGACTTCTGCACAGTTGTTCAGGGCATTAGGAATTTGACAAAGCAATGGAAAACAAAAGCTGCTTAAGACAATCTGCCCTTTTAGGCACAACTTCAGTGTACCTTCGTCCTCTAACTTCCTGGAACACAGGTTCTTAGCAGAAGGGACAGCTCCTATCCTGCCCCCATAGTTTGGGCATTAATGTTAAGGATATGGTTTGGTCAAAGATTCCATGACTTCTCAGGATATCCAGAACTTCTGGGGAAGGCTGGAACAACTGTCAGCCTTCATTCAGACTGCCACTGAACTGCTGAGTGACTAGCCAGCCTGCCTGCGCTCTGGAGCAGCTGCAAGCCCTGAGAACTCTGTTTCCTTCCTCTTCCAGGGTATTTTTAGTTAAAGTTGGGGACAGGTGAAAGGTCCATGAATTTTTCTTTATTGCCCACAACCTGTTGCTGATTTTTATTTAAAAAATCCCTATGACAGAATCTTAACCTCAGGTATGGTAGATGGGGAGGGAGGCAAGCACCAGGCTGTAGCACTCTCAGGTTTGATGTGGCTTCCCCTTTATCATGATTGGCTAATGTTAGACCAAATTTGAGTTATGATACTGTGAACTGATCCACTGGGTCACACCACCACTTATGTTTGGCCTGGTTGCCCTGCTGCCTTAGGAGGAGTCTGCCTGTCATGGATACACAGGTCAGCTTTGGCCCAGTCTCTTGGAAGACACCCTTTCACATGTCAGATCCTAAGGATCCTCACTCTTCCTTCACGTAGGCCAGGCAGTTTCCCCACCTCCCGAGACTGAAGCTTGAGGGCTTCAGCCCTCCTTTCATACCATGAGATCTGTTCAGCAAGTTGAGCTAGGCGCACACTTCAAGGATTAATTCACCAAATATTTAAAATGATATTCAAGCAACCATCAAGACTTACTAGTTAATTGGCATAGGACATATTTAAGGTGACCAGGTAACAACAAGAAAAATATTGAAACACATGGGGACAGGGTGACATACTTTTCATACATAAAGAGGTAAAAACATTAGCATTAATGGCAATGGTATGTACATAACCTCAACAATTATAGTAGGATATTGCTAACAATATATTGTTGATGTAATTGATAACTAAGGCATTCTGTTAATGAAAAACAGGTTTGATCTTATCTTTATCTTGGAGCAACAGCCATGGGGATCTGAACCCCTGAGCTACCAGCTGCCACAGGCGGGATCTGGTAGGGGATCCACAAGTCCCAGACTCCATAGGGGCTTGGAGCTGTAAGGCTGCTCACAGCTTCTGAGAACTCAGTTACTACCTGATTTCTGTATATTGGGACAAACGGCATTCCAGTTGTAGTTTAATCAGGAACATGGGACAAAGGATTAACAATGGGGACAGTTCTGATTTTATCAAGCTGTCTAGTTGCACTTCACCACACCGCTCTCTCCCCTGCCCCCACCTCCACCACACTGCTTGCCTGCCCAGAGAACAAAAGCTAATCCTTTTCCTGGCACATAGTAAGAATGTAATGTGTTGAGGAACTGAAGTGCACAGGTATCATTAAATGCTACAGAAAATTCCCACTTCATCATGCTGCCCTAGGCAGCTACCTACTTTGCTTACTTTTACAGCAGCCCATGACGGAAATGATTGGCATTTTAAAGAGATTCTGTCCTTTCTGTTAAACCCAGACTGCAGGTACCTGGATGCAGAAAGTCCTCCTAAGCATGGGTATGCAGATGTGCAGCCACCCAGAACTCCTACTGGGCTGGGGGAGGGTGTATGTAGAGGCAGTTTCCAAAGCAGACACAGTAATTGGTCCAGATATTTAGAAAATGAGAAGATTTCAGATAGAGTTTAAATATACTTCACACTGGTGGAAACCTCCTTTTCAAAGACCATTAAGTTTACTATTGTTCTTGAGCCTTTTCACTATGACTCAGATGGTTGAACTACCATTCAGGGGATGGTATTGTATCTTTTGGAGTTTGGCTGCTGAGATTCTGTAAATTCCATTTATCTTGTAAAAAGCTCCTTGTTGTCTTGTCTGTTGCTGGATTTCTCAGACAGGTTTAGCAATGAGGGTAATTAACTACTGGAATAACAACTTAGGAATGTGTTGGATTGTCCAGCATGTGAAATCTTGAAGACTGGATATCTTCTAAAAAAGTATGCTATGGCTCAAAGTTATGGATCTGAGTCAGAAATTACTGGATGAGGTTCTCTGCCATGTGTTATGCAGGAAGTCAGACTTAGATGATCATAAGAATCCCTTCTGATCTTAAAATTTGTCCAACCAATGAATAAAATCTAGTAAAGTTTGCCCTTCACCAAATTCTGTTATGCTTCTGTTTACCAGATTGCATATCTAACTACTATATACCAAAGCTTCATTTTAAAGTCTACAAAGTCTTTATGTAGCTACATGTTCTTGTCCCCTACATCACTTTGTAGTATTGTATCTACATGCTTATTTAGCATGTCAAATGTATTATTACCAGAAGCTACCCTGAGCTCAACTCCTGGGCTTGACTTGTCTGAACTAGAAAGTGAGGGCATTACAAGTTGGTTCCTAACCACTCATGAGTGCATAACTCAGAGAGATAGTGCTGCCAGTAAGGGATTACACTACTACTTAAGTTGATCTAACTTCCGTGGCTCAAGGGTGTGAAAAAGACACCATTAGTGGTTCAAATTACGGTGACCTAAGTGCTGTTCACACCAACGCAGTGTTCCATGGACATAGCTTCTGCCTCTTGGAGGAATTATGCTGACCAGAGAGTGGTCTCTCATCAGTATACAGCACCTTAATTAAACATGATGCAGTAGAACTGCTGTAGCACTTCTAGTGTAGACCTGCCTTGTGCTATTCAGCTACCTTGCACAGAGTTTGACAGCAGATCTGTTTATTCAAAGCAACCCTAAGAGCAGCTAAGGTGAGGCAACCTTATACTCAGCTCCCCAGAGAGGCAACTCAAGTGAATCAGATAAATAGAAAACAGAACTATTTTTGTTACTATCTGATAGACTCAGAGAAAAAGAGATAGAAGAAAAGTAAACTCACTATTATGCATGCAGGTGCGTGCCCCCCTCACCCACTTCAAAGCACTTCATTTTCTGAAGGCTGTACATTTCCTCATACAGTCTACCTCAACTCCTTACCACCAGCTAAAGCCAGCTTACTGTCCAGTGCAGCTTCACTGCCTGCTCATCCACCAGGACCCTAATACATTAGATGATTGGGTTGTCAGAGGAAACTTCCTTGGTCACTGTGAAGGAGGTCTCCTCTCTAGTTGGAGAAGGCAGCCAGAAAGTGTTGGTGTAGTGTGCATAATCCCCTTGCGCGCCAAAAAGCTGAAGGAGCCACCTCAGTAGGCACAATTCCATCTCAGAATTCCTCGTGGGGCAGCACCATGGAACAGCACTCCCCAGTTAAGACCAGAATTAAATGGACAAATTGGTGTCTATTTTATTATCTGCCTGCCTTCTCCATACAGTATGTGCTAGTCTTAAAACCAATCAATATCAAAACATTCAAATTCCCTTTGGTAGACTACCTATATTAAGTACTTATATGCCATCCATTACCATAGCAACTGAGCACATCACCATCTTTTCTGCTGTATTTATTCTCACAACACCTTCTTAAGTAGGGAAATATTCTTATTTTACAGATGGGAAATGAGGCAAAGATTAAGTGACTTGCCTAAAGTTCTGCAGCAGAGCAGGGAATTGAGTCCTAAGCTAACACCTTAATCACATTCTCTCACTACACTGGATAACCAATGCTTTCATTGAGTATGTGACCACGCACAAATTTCAGCTCGTTTTATTTCGGTGAATGATCTTAATTTCTAAACCCTTTATGTTTTCCTTTAAGTTCATATAGCCTGGTACGATCAAAACACATTTATGTCCTATTTAAAATTAACACAAGTAGATATCCGATTACTTAGAACTACCTAAAACTTCTAAAGTTTAGAACACAACCTTTTAGGCTTGAGAGCCACAGATATAATTTTTACAACATGGAAAGGCCACCAGATTGCACAAGCAGCTCCCCCCCATGCACCCACTGCTGCCATGGACATCAGTAAGGAGGCAGCCACCTACTGACCGCCCATGATCCTGGCTGTAGTATGAAAACTGCATCTGTCCTGTAGACCCATTTGTTCCAGCAGGCAGTGGTCTCCCTCCTACTGGCTGCAGCAGGGACCTCAAATGTGTAGGGCCAGGGAAAGCAACTTTTGTGCCCTCTGATTGACCCAGCAGGAGGGAGTGCTCACCTAACATGGCTTAGAGATATCGTTCCAATATGGAGGGGTCCCCAGTCTACAATTAGGATTCCTATAAGGAGGGATCTGTAGACTAGGATTAGAAGTCCTATAGGGAGGGTACTTGGAGCTAGGGTAAGGGTTCTTAAAGGGAGAGGTCCCCATCCTAGGATTATGGTAACTGTAGAGTGGGGACAAGGAGCTAGAGTTAGTATTCCTCTAGGGGGAGATCCCAGCCTTGGCATAATATTCAGCAAGGGAGGAGACTTGGAGATAGGGCTGGAGTTCCTATAGTGAGGTATCTGTGTTTTAGAGTTAAGATTCCTATGGGGTAGGGTCACCAGCCCAGGGTTAGGTTTCCCATAGTCAAAAATTTATAAAAGAAAATAAAGAGGATTACGTTTCCTATACAGAAGAGACTTGGGTTAAAGTTCAGACTCACAGTGAGGGAAGCTGGAGTTTAGGCTTGGGTTCCTATGCAAAGTGGAACTGGCACTAGAATTACAGTTCTGATAGGGAGCACACACAGAGCTAGGGTTAGTGTTCCTAAGGTAGGATGGGGTCCTGGCCTTCGGTTAGGATTCCCAGAGAGAGGGGCTCCTGGTTGAAGGTGAGAATTCCTATAAAGAGGGGTCCCCACCTAAGGTTATGGTTTGTATAGAGAGTAGACTTGGATCTAGGGTTAGGGTTGCTTTAGGGAGGGGACCTTGAGCTAGATTTAATGTTCTTAAAGGGAAGTAGGGTTTGGCCTTGACATGTGATTCCTGTTGGGAGGAAGCTTGGAGTTAGGGTTCCTATAGGCAGGGGTCCCTGGCCTAGGATTTTGTTCCCTATAGGGAGGAAACAAAGATAATGTTAGGTTTCCTGTGGAGAGGGGTTCCCACCCTAGGGTTAGTATTCCTGTAGGGAGGGAACTTGGGGCTAGGGTTAGGGTTCCCCTAGGGAGGGTCCCTGGCCTAGGTTAGGGTTCCAATAGGGAGATGTAACCCAGGCATCCTGGGATAACAACTTTAATATGTAAAAATCAGGGCAACCTGCAAAAAGTGAAAGCCAAACTCTCTAAACCTGATGGGTGGCACTTAAGCCCAACTCTCAATCACCACAGACAATGCTTCTGATTCCTCACACTCATTAACAAGCATAATAAAATATAAACAGTCTCCTTTATTTCATTTCAACCCCAAATAGCCACTGGATTTAGTGAAGAGATCGAAGTTGCTCATAAACCTACCCCTTTACTGAAAAAGTTTTCTCCTGACCCCAGAGTACCAGCCACATTACGCAGAACAATGGTGGGTTACTCACCAGCAACCGCCCTTCTTCGAGATGGGCTGCTCAGATCCATTCAGTAATAGGTGTCTCCATGCTGGAGCACCGGATTGGTCAGAAAACTTTTGTTCTAGCCTGTCAGAAGAGGGCAGGTGGCCACCGCCCCCCATGCCACCCAGTGGCTATATATATGGCCGCCTCCTGACCCCTCCCCAGTTCCTAGGAGTCACCAAGACCAGATGCAGGGATGGAGGGGAAGGATCTGAATGGATCCGAACAGCCCATCTTGAAGAAGGATGATTACTGGTGAGTAATCCACTGTTCTTCTTCAAGCGCTGCTCGGATGCATTCAGTAATAGGTGACTACTAGCCATGCTGATGGATGGCGGGTGGAGTTGGCTCTTCTGTCTTCAGCACAGCAAAAACACCCCAGATGGGAAGAAGCCCAGAGAACAAGGTTCTAATGGGAGCTAAGAGACCAACTAGGCTCTTGGCCTGGCAAAGGAGAACTGACACTGTGGGCTAACCCAAGTAAGGGGTAGGTCCAAACCCACCGAGGCAAATGTGCATGGGCAGGATGAACTAAGGTCACTTTAACGAGGCAGGATTAATGCAACATGATAACAAGGAAGGATGAGTTTGGTTGCTCTACTTAAGTGCTATAGCTTAAGGTATGAAGACCGGAGGATAAGTGTCTGGCCATAGGACCTTCCAGCATGAGCTACAAAGGAAAACGCTGGAGCCCAAAGGGGTACGGGGCTAGCCATAGTGGCTGTGGCCCACGTAGATAAGGGTATAAGGGATGGATATTATCCCTTGAACTGATTGCATCAAGGCCTGAGCCGGAAGCCAAGGGATCACAGGCCTAGCTCTGATGGCTGCGGTCTACGAGGATAGCCTTAGGAGGGATGAACCTTGTCCCTTGAACCAGCCACGACCAGCCCTAAGGGTGTCTGGTCGAAGGAAATAGGAGTTAAATTATGTAATGGCATTGAGAAGTAGGGACTATTGAGTTCAACTGATAGGGGTCTGGCAGAAGGCACTTCAAGCCAGTACAATGAAGGCTGAGAGCTGAAAGTGATGCGAAGAGTGGCACATGGCATGCCGGCCAAGGGTCCTCAAGTTAAGTACATAAGGTGCACACTTCCAGCTGTGTATAGTACTGGAATCTGGAGTTTTTGCTGGAAGGGTACTTTGGAACGCTGGCACCTACAAGGCAACATGATGGCCTTAGGTGGTGCTGTTGGCTTAGTACTTATAAAGTACCTTGGTAGCATGAGGGCACGTTGAGGCAGGACTACCCCCAAAGATATGGGACACTGGAGGAAGGTCTCCTCCCGACCACCTAGGAAGTGAAGCTATTCTCAGAGCGTCAATCGCGGTACTACAGAGGTACCTTGGGTTTAGAAAAACCAAACAAGGTGGATTACCTCCAGCCGGGGAAATAACCGTGGCATTCCTCATGGGGGATACAAGCCTCTGAATTTCTGAGCACTTTGGAAAACAGGAAACTCTAACCTGTCTTCTCCTCTATTATATAGATATAGATATAGCATATATTTGATCCCTCAAGAATATGAGGGGAGTAACGGTCCTGGTAGAGCCATTACCAGTGTCACATGGAGATGATCCCATGGTTTTGAATCTCAGGTCCCCAAACAGGTGTAACGAGTTGCCGCATGGCCAGGGAGTGGTGCTCCCAGCCAAGATACTTGCAATTGAAAAGCAAGATGGGCTAGGGTGGGACAAGTACAAGCATCCAAGTAGGGGAGACTCCATGCCCGGAGTGCAGCATTGCGCCTGGGCTTGTTGGGGAACTAATGCCACGAAAGCAGAACACTAGTGCAGAAGGCCAAAGATAAGTTCTCCCACTGCTGTTCCCTTGCCTTGGGGAAGAGGTATTGTTTCCCTCCCCTTAAGCTCCCTGATCTGGAAGATTCCAATTCAGGTATACTAAGGTGTTGCTTCACAGGTGGGGGAGAAGGGAGATAAGAGGAGGGTTTCACCACCGCTTTCTGGTAGGGTGGGCCTAAGATGAGGACTCCCCAGACAGGGTGTCCTTATAATAACCAAGAGTACCCGCAAGGGAAGGGAGGCTGTTACAACGCCTGAGCTTCTTTCGAGTGGGGAACAGATAGGGTGCCAGGAGCTAGACCGCTCTATCTTGGCCTTCCTTGGAATGTAGGTTCTGCCATGATAAAGGTGAATCACGTCTCCACTTGACAGGTAGGGTGATGGAGGTTCTCATCTACTGTAAAGGTGTCTGAAGACCCAGGAGAGCTGGCCTAACCAGCATGCTGACCTGTATGTTAGTGAGGGGAAGGTGTGTTTCTCCTCGACCCAGGAAGGAGAATGGATCCTACCTGATGTAGAACAGTTGGGTAGACCGGAGTGGTTCTGCGTGTCCAGATGAGCACCCGTGTCTGTGTCTGTTGGAGCCTCTGCAGCAGTGGCTGGGGCTACTACAAGACGCACTTCTCATCCCTGGCAAGGCTCATCTTGCTGCTTACAAGTGCAGGGCTCGTCAGTCAAGGGGTACCTGGGGGGGCGGCTTTGTTCCCTTTCTACAATAAGTGCCCGAGGTAGCAGCTGCAAATGACGTCTAGGAGTGGGCGGTGGTATAGGTGTCCCAATGTTATAAAGGGGCTTGGGTGATGTGGCCCACGTCCCCCCAAGACCAGGGGGGAGGGAGGGCCAGAACTAGCTCCCCTCTGTTCGCAATGTCAAGGAGGGACTGGTCCCGATAAGTTCCCTATCCCCCCCAATGGGGGGGGAGAGGTATAAGCTGCCCACTCCGATGGTGCACTGAAGCCCTATCATATCCCAGATGTCATGGGAATGGGGTGGCAGCCAATTGGGGCAGGCATCTTTCTTACAGGTGAAGAGAGAAGAGGTTCCAAAACATCGTAGTAATGGAGTGACAGCGGTGGAAGGGGGGAGGGAGGAGGGTGGTCGTTGCCCCGGAAGGTTTATGTGGGGGGAAAAGACCTTGACAGAAGGAGGACAAAGTATTTGGCCTCTCCCCTAGGGTCCTGCACGGTGCCTACCACAGTTAGTGTTTCAGGAGGGAACAAGATGTCCCCTCCAAAGGGCAGGTCAAGGACCACCTGCTGTGCAGTAGGGGGCACCCTAGCTTCCCTGAGCCAGGCTACTCGGCGGATAGTCACCGCTGAAGCCATAGTGCGGGCAGCTGTATCCACCATGTCTTGGGCAGAGAGGAGAAGGTCTTGGGAGATTATTTTACCCTCCTCTAGGAATGCATCATACTCCTCTTTGGCCTCTGGTGGGAACAAGCATTGGAACTTTGCGACTGACTCCCACATGTCCAGCAAATACCTGCTGGTTAGGGCCTGATTATTTACCACCCTTAGTTGGAAGGCTGAGGAGGAGTAGACCTTACGGCCCAGGAGATCCAGTTCCCTGGCTTCCGTGGAAGTTGGGAGGGGTCGCTAGAAGGCTCACCTGGGCCTAGCGCCATTTGCACCACATCCCTCGGGGGGGACTGGGTGATCAGTGAGGGAAGGGAAGTCTGACTCAGGGACCCAGTACTTAAGGCTCACCGTGTCCGAGACTGAGGCAGTAGAACTTTGTCTCTGCCACCGGGAGGATGTTAAGTCCCAGATGCTTGGATGCAGTGGGACTGTCAGGAGCTCTGTTGAGGCAAAGGCTGGCCCATACAGGGTATCCGGAGGGGGACTGGAGGGCTGTACCTCCATCCCTAGATGGGCCGTAGCTTGGCGCAACAAATCAAAATGCGCCAACAGGTTGCCCGTATAGGAACCCGGTGCCGGAGACAGGGCGGTACCGGGAGTTCGTCGCGGGGGAGAAGCGATCTCCTGGGGGGACCATTTTTGTGGGCAAAAGCGGAAAGGCGACAGTGCTGAAGTGCAGCACCGGGGTTGCATAGAGACCCTTGACGGCCCTTCCTCTGGGCTTGGAGTGGGGGAAGGACTTCTGGACTCCATGGGCGGTACTGGCGACAGTAGGGTAATATGTTGCTGTGGGGATGGCCCTACGGGACTGGGGCCCACTGGAGTAGAAGAAGGAGGGCTATATGGTGAGGGAGAGCGATGACACCCACGATGGACCCAGGCCTTGGAAATGAAGGCTGGCTTTCCTCTTCTAACTGGGGGTGGAGAAGGTGGTGTGGGGAGCAGGAGGAGAGCCTGAGCGGCCTCCACTGCTTCCAGAGTTGACGGCACCAGGAGTGACTCTGAGCAGGCCCGCGGCAAGTCCTCTCCCGGGGAAGGGGTCCTGCTTGGCTGGGAGGGCTCTTGCTCCATCGGTACTGGGCTGTACCGAGCCTGCGGTGCTGAGGGTGACTGTGGCTGTTGCTGGGGTGAACTCAGCACCGGCAATAGCGGGCTGTTGCCAGCCAACGGCCCCAGAGACAAAGGCGATTGGTGCCGGGGCAAGCCGGGCACTAGCGGAACCAGACTGTGCTGGGATTGCGGTGCCAGGGATGACCTCAAACAGTGCTGAGGTGCCAAGGTGTTAGGTTGGTGCTGAGGTGCCGAGGTCGGCACTGAGGTTGTGTGGTGGTGGCCACCGGTGGCATGGTACTGTGTGGGCTCTAGTACCGAGCTGAGTCTCAGCACCGGGTGGGAACCCAAAGCCTTGGGTGGAGTACCGAGCCTGCTCAGAGGCTAAGACACGGTGCCTTTGTTGCCTCTCCTTGATTGTCCAAGGTTTGAAGGAGAGACACAGGGAACAGGCTGAGACCAGGTGGTCTTTGCCGAGGCACCAGAGGCACTTCCTGTGGCGATTGTCCCGGGGGAAGGCCTTGCCACACTCAGAGCAGGGTTTGAACCCTGGCGTGTTCAGCGGTATGCGACGTTCCTGCCCAACAGTGGAGGATTCCTGCGGTGGAACTATGTCCACGAAGAGGTGCTCCCAGTCGGGCGAAAAGCTCATAGATGGAGGACAGGCTGCTTGTGTTCACAAGGAGAAGACGTTCCAGATCTGACGTGTAAGGCGGAAGAAATGAAACTGGGGAGGGGTCATGAGGCAGCCGTATATATAGCCACTGGGTGGTATGGGGGGCGGTGGCCACCTGCCCTCCTCTGACAGGCTAGGACAAAAGTTTTCCGACCAATCCAGCGCTCTGGCACGGAGACACTTATTACTGAATGCATCTAAGCAGTGCTCAAAGAAGAATATAGGTTTGGATCTTACTGTGACCCAGGCCTCCTGGTACAGCCACCTAAATATGCAAGGATCAGAGCAGGCTGCAAGAAAGAGAGCAGATTCTCCCAGTACTGGTGGGTTACCTGGAGATTAATGCCAACAAATCATAATATTTCTGATCCCCTACAATGGATATCAGAAGCAACCATAAAATATACTCACCCCCCCTTTTATTATTTCAGCAGGTGGCCCCAACAGCCAGTGGGTCTGCTAAAGAGAGAAGTTGCTTAAAACTACAAGCTCATTACTAAAAAGGCTTCTCCTGATGCCAAAGGGCCAGTCACATTACATAGAAAAATATAGTTTTGTACCTTACCTGAAATACCACATTGCTAGCAAGTCCTTGGACGAATTTGGAATTCAGAGGTTTGTTCAGTTCCTTTGATGTGACACCGGGTCCCTGGGTGGTAATCAGTCCTTTGGGCAGTTTCAGATGAATAGATCCAGACATGGGTGTTGGCTAGGGACTGAAGGTAAAATGGAGTTGGATGTAGCTGATTTTATCACTTCTGGCCTTCCTGATGTGTGTGAAGTTTACCAATCAAAATGGAGTTGAGTCACATGGTCAGTTCAGGTGATTCACTGAGCAGGTTTCTCCCTAGGCACATTGTACCTGTAGTTCCCTTAATGGGCCATTACAGAGATAATGACTGCAGACGTTGTCTGGGGTATTTCCCAGAATCATATAAGTTGAAATACAGATAAACACTGATAACCTCCAATACAGATATGACACCTACATATAAACCATAAAAGCAAGCAAAGAGTCCTGTGACACTTAAAGACTAACAAAATTTATCACATGAGCTTTCATGGGAGAAAATCCCACTTCGTTAGATGCTTTGAACATGGAGAAAATTCCAGAATGAGAAGAAAATAAATGCAGTGAAGTGAAAGTCACAGGATCACATCACATTAACAGTAAATTAAAGCCATTAAGATTCAAACACTGGGGAACAGCCTAGAGAGGAAGATTAGGTCAAATCACCTGTTCTAATGAGAAAAAAATCCAGTCCCTCTTTAATCCTGAAGAAAGAGTCAAATTTGCAAATGAATTCCAGTTCTGCTGTTATTCAGTTGCATAAGCATAGCTATTAACAAATTATCAGAGTGATCAGGATGATTGAAATGCCCAGCTACTGGTTTTTGAATGTGATTTCTGTCAGTTTTGTGTCCATTTATTCTTTTACACAGAGACTGTCCTATTTGTCCAATATATAAAAGAGAGGGGCATTTCTGGCACATGATGGCAGAGATCACATTGGTGGATAAGCAGGTGAATGAGCCTTTGATAGAGTAGCTGGTTTTATTGGCTATGTCCACAGGTAGGGCGTCCTTTCGAAATAAGTTATTCTGAAACAAGTCATTTTGAAATAAAGCCCTTATTTCAAAATGACTTAATTCAAAATAAGGAAAAAAAAATCAAAATAAGGGAAAAGCGGGAATCGAAATAGCATGTCGAAAC
>ML682066.1:1746633-1782800 GCA_007922195.1 Podocnemis expansa
CACACACACACACACACACACACACACACACACACACACACACACACGCCAGAGTGAAGGAGAGCAGGTGTTAGCAAAATCAGTTAGGGTAGAGGAGGCCCATTCACACCAGTTGATTAGAAGGTGAGAATGTGTGAATAGGGACAATTACTTTTTGTAACGTGCTAACCATTCCAAGCCCCTGTTTAGACCCACTCTGACTGTGTCAAGTTTGCAAACCAGTTCTAGATCAGCAGTTTCACACTGGCCTGTTTTTGAAGTGTTTTTTTTTGTTGAAGTATGTCAATTTCCAAGTCTGCTACTAAGTGTCCAAGGAGACTGAAGTGCTCTCCTACAAGTTTATAATGTTGTCATTTTTGATGTCTTGACTCCAGTGATATCATCACAGGTCCCAATCACATCAGCCACATCATCAGGAACTCATTCACCTACACATCCATTAATGTGGTATATGCCATCATGTGCTAGCAAAGCCTCTCTGCCACGTACATGGGCCAAACCAGACTGTCCTTATGCAAAAGAATGACTAGACACAAATTGGCCATCAATAAGCTGGTGTGAATGGGCCTCCTCTAACCTAACTGAATTGATTTTGTTAACACCTGACCGCCTTCATCCTGGCATGTGTCTATATACCTCTCTACTGTAGTTTCTATTTCAAGCATCTGACAAAGTTGGTTGGAGCCCATGAAAGCTTATGCCCAAAGAAATGTGTTAGTCTTGAAGGTGCCACAGGATTCTTGTTTTTACTGATTATCAAGAAGCATAATAGCTCCCTTTATTGCATTTCAGCCCCTGGGTCTCATATAGCCACTGGATTTAGTAAAGAAATAAGCTGTTCACAACTCCTTGCTCTTTACTCAGAAAGGTTTCCCCTGACCCTAAAGGGCCAGCCACATCACACAGAACATAGGTTTGGGTCTTACCCAAAATGCCATGCTGCTAGCCAGTCCTTTAGTTCTTAAAACTAAAGGTTTTATAATAAAAAAATTAAAAAGAATACAAGAAAGTTTGTAGGCAAAGTTTGCAAATGACACCAAGCTGGGAGAGGCTGCAAGTGCTTTGGAGGATATGATCACAATTCAAAATGATATGGACAAACTGGTAAAATGGTCTGAGGTAAATAGAATGAAATTAAATTAAGACAAATGCAAAGTACTCCACTTAGGGAAGAACAATCCCTTGTACATATACAAAATGAGCAATGACTACCTAGGAAGGAGAACTGTAGAAAGCGATCTGGGTGTCATGGAGATGCATCTGATGAAGTGGGTTGGAACCAATGGAAACTTATGCCTGAAGAAATGTGTTAGTCTTTAAGGTGCCACAGGATTCTCGTTGTTTTTGCTGTACACAGACTAACACAGTTATCCCTCTGGAAATAGTCACTCTAGAACAGGGGTGGCCAAATTTATGGAACTCAAGAGCCACACAAGTTGATTATTAAACCTTTGAGAGCTGCACTGAGGCCTAAAGCCATATATTTTTACCTACTCCAAAATTACTAAGTTTTAAATTCATTGCACACTTTAATTTTATTGTAAAAGGAGGACAAATATAAATCCTACTAATGTCAGATTCTAATAATTAGTTAAGGTTACCATGAAAATTAAGCCTATGCAGTAAAAACTTAGCTGCTGATTGATGAAGAAGACTGCAGGCAAGTTTATAAAAATCCCAACCATGCCACACTTCTCCCTGCCATCCTTGACCATGCTGCACTTCTCCCTGCTGTCCTAACCCCCCTCCGGAACTCCTAGGCCAGGGATGCTTTCCTAAATTGATTTGCTGACATTCTTCTAGGAGCCACCACTTTTCATTCAAGAGCCACATGCGGCTCCCGAGCCACAGTTTGACCACACCTGCTTTAGAAAGTAAAACTGCCAGCCCCCAAATTGTATAAAAAAAGAACCACCACCACCACCCCAAATCTACCACAGGTGGCTCCTAGGTGCCAGTCTGCAATATTTAGTCCCCATGGCAGCCTGGCACCCAGGTTCTTTTGAGCCCTGGCTTAGGCTTCCTATAAGAAGGGGATCCAGAGC
Organism: Podocnemis expansa; assembly: GCA_007922195.1. Lineage (NCBI taxonomy): Eukaryota > Metazoa > Chordata > Testudines > Podocnemididae > Podocnemis > Podocnemis expansa. Next base: position 1,748,679 of record ML682066.1, read on the forward strand.
CAAGCTTAGGGTTTCTATCAGTAAGTGTCCCTGGCCTAGGGTTCCTATAAGGTAAGGACCCAGGATTAAGGTTAGGGTTCCTATTGGGAGGACTCCCTGGCCTAGGCTTAGGATGCCTAACAGAAAGGGTCCCTGGCCTAGGTTTTCCATGGGTAGGGGTTCTAGATTTAGGGTTAGGGTTTCCTTAGGGAGGGATTCTGCAGCTAGAGTGCCTACAGGATGGGGATCTGGAGATAGCCTTGGGGAGGCTACTTGGAGCAAGGCTTAGGATGCCTGTGGGAAGGAGTCCCCTGTCTCAGTTTAGGGTGACTAGAAGGGTAACTTGAGCCACTGTTCAGGCTCCCATTGGCAATGGGTCCCTTGCACCAACTTTCAGACTCCTGCTAGCAAGGGGGCTTGGAGCCACAGTTTGGGAATGTAGTACCTGTCTTTGAGGTCTCCAGAAACGCACTCCATGTAAGTCCTTTGGCAGCAGCTCCATTCTGCAGCCAGTATGGGAGCTGCAAGCCACTGAGAAAGCCTCCATGGGACACAGGTTGGGAGCTACTGCTGGGTACCATACATATTGGACTTTTCCACAAGCTAGACTTTTGAAAAATGACAATTAATGACAGTCCACATTACTACACTGTGAGCTGATTCATGGCTTAGGTGAACTGCAGTGAAGTCAGTGCCTTTACACCAGGGATTAGTTTGATTGGGTGAATAATTGGGGTGATTTATAATCCTTTAAAGATCAAAGAGCAATTATTCAGTCCTTTTGTAACTTTCAGTTTTATCCCTTATTAAAATACAATCTCTGAAAATTTAGGACATAACTAAAAGCAGTTTGACCATTGCAGAAATCTTTTTAGAAACTCTTATTCCTAAATTTCAATGATTGAAGTCCACCAGAATGAGCTACAATAGGGTATACGGGAGGCTCTGGAACCAGGAGAAAAAGGTCAAGCACCATTGTTTTGTTTTGCTAGGATCTTGAACTCATTTCTATATTATCTGGAAGTAAGAAGCAACCACAATGATTTGTGTCTCTCTCCCCCTCATTTCCTAGGAGAAATAGGCTTATGTGTTTCTGCTTTTTTCCAGCCTACCCCATCCAGGGAAGAAAGGAAGTAGGGGAAGGAGAGAAAAAGCACACCCCATTGTGATAATATTTTACTCATAGTTTGCACTCAAATCAGGAATGTCGCTGCCCCAGGGAAAGACCCAGGGTATAGGCCCAGGCCCAGGCCCCACTCCCTGGCCACTATTCACTGCCCCAGGCCCAAACTGGCCAGGGATGGGGATGGTAGAAGTCAGTGCCACCATAGGTGGCCCTGCCTCAATTCCCAGCCAGGAGAGGCAGGTGCTGCCATGGGTGACCTGGCCTGGATCCCCTGCCAGGATGTGGCTGGGAGAGGCAGCTGCCACTGTGGACGGCCTGGTCCTGGATCCTGTGTTGGGGATGGGGCTGGGAGAGGTGGATGCCACCACAGGCACCCTGGCCCCAGATTCTTGGTTGGGGACTGGGCTGGAAAAGGCAGGTGGCGCCCAGGGCACTTGGGGCATGTGCCCCATGTGTCAGGTGCCAGTGATGCCCCTGACTTAAATACTACATGAATGAGCCACAATAGAAGGTTCTATGCTATGAAAGATCTTCCCCTAGAAAGAGAGCACATGGTTTTAAGAATGCTATTACTTTCCATTAAAATGAATGGGTGCTACAAGCATGCTCATGGAAAGGAGAGGGTCTGACGAGCTCCCCCCATCTTGTGGGCAGCTGAAAAGGTAAGTCACAATTTCTGCTCTTACACACAGTGAAAAAAATATTCCAAATGGTATTTTACACCTGCAGGCAGATTGCATAAATCTGGTAAACAGAAGTCGCTGCTGTTGACACCATCACTATTCAAAGGCATTCAGATTGCCCATGTGCCCTGGAAACAATGCCTGCAAGGACTACTTCACCTTAGCCCTCATGCATCCCTACAGTAGAATTAAGACACAGCTCAAACCTTAAATATTATTATTATAATATTATAAGTAATATAATGCTGTTTTCATGTACTAGTTTGAAAACTGGGAGATAAGTCTATAATAAAGGACACAAATTCATACACATTATTTTATATGCAAATTACTTACAAGAATTCAAGTCTGCATTCTTGCTACCAAACACCAAACTCCCATAATTCAGCCAAGTTGCAAGTGCAGCCCACCACATATTTTTTCAAGTCAGGAGGAGGTCACTTTAAAAGCCCAGGCATAGAGAATCAAACACACCAACCCAATAAAATATCCTATGTCTAATAAGGCTTTAGAACAGGAGTAGTTACAACAAACAGTGTATAAAATCCTGACCTTAGCATTGTGACTTAATTTCCAAAACTCAAGTCCACAAAACAAACTTCTTGGGCTGATCTGCTGGAATATCAGCATAGAACAACACCCACCCCCTTTCAGTTTCAGCTGCTTCTTTCTTTCTTGATTAGCTTCCTCTTCCTGTTTATATATAGCTCAGTACTAGGGTGGAGCAAAAGCTCCTTGATTACACTCCAACCTGTTTTGGCTATGACCTCCAGCCTGTCCCTGGAAGAGGCAGTACATTACTTCACATAGCTTCCCCACTAGAAACTTGCTTGTCCCTACAGCAAGTTCTGCTATGTGTCCAGGCCCGTCTGGGCATTCTAACAGGCAATCTTCCCAATTGGTGCCACGAGGCTGCAGGCCTATCCAATTCCCCTTCACCAAATCCTCCAGCCAGCCAGGCACTTCCTTCATGATAGCTCCAAAGAAATCTGCAAGACCTTTGGGTGAATTTTTATTCTGATCACTGATGAGAGTAAAGACTAGGAGTTTCATTCCCAAGCGTCCTATGTAGCTCATCTGGCGAAAAAATACTTCTTTTGTGTTTGACATGTCACGATTCAAAACAAATGGTTCACCTTGTAAGTCAAGCCCTCCTGTCCTATTGGGGGAATTAAGAACACTGGGATTAAACCAGCATAAGGCTGCCTCTTAGTTTCTTTGAGAGCAGCTTCTCAGGTACACTGACAGGAAGATCATTCAGAGTTAAGGTAATCTTTCATTTAACCTAAACGGGGGTTGGAAACCCAAAAGATAAGCTCTATTTTTAAAAATACCTTCAAAAACCAAGTGTTTTGAGAACTGCAATGGGTGTAGCCTCCTGATGAGGGGTTGGGGGAGCTGGGTCAGGAAGCTTGCTGGAGGGTCCCCTGGTGGGAGGAAAGAGGGAGCCCAGAACTAGAAGTGAGCCTTCTGTAGTGTCCCCCATTGGTGGAAGGAGCTCAGAGCCTGGTGTGGGCCACTCACAGGGTCCCCCAGTGGCAAGGGGCTAAGCCAGAAGCTGCAAGGTGGCAGCCAAAGAGCTGCATGGGACTGTGGATCAGGTGTGACCAAACTGCAGCTTGCAAGCCACATCTGGCTCTTCAGACAAAAAGTGCAGCTCGTGGAAGAGCACGGCAGGGAAGGGTGGTATGGTGGGAGATGAGGGAGAAGTGCAGCATGTTCAGGGACAGCAGAGAAGCAGCAGCATGGTAATAGATGGCAGGGAAGCAGCAGCATGGTTGGGGCTGGCAGAGAAGCGGTGGCATAGTCAGGAATAGCAGGGAAGCAGCGGCATGGTTGGGGCTGGCAGAGAAGCGGTGGCATGGTCAGGAATAGCAGGGAAGCAGCGGCATGGTTGGGGCTGGCAGGGAAGGGCAGTATGGTTGGGGACGGAGGGGCAGAAGTGCGGCATGCTCAGGAAGAGCAAAGCAGCAGCAGCATGGTAAGAGATGGCAGGGAAGCAGCAATGGGGGGGTGGGGGAGGAGAAGCATGGCATGGTTGGGGAAGCCACGGCATGTTTAGATTTTCTCATAGGCTCTAATGCAGTTTACTCATTGTTAAAATAAAATCATGTTTTATAAGTCCTGAACATAATGTGGAATACTAAGAAGTGAAAATGCAAAGGAGAAAAGTTTAAAACTGAATGTATATATTACTTTCAATTTTGGAACAACTTACTGCTGTGAAGCATTGTATTCCACAATGAAATTTGTTAAATCAAAACATTGTGCAATGTTTAGAGATCAGCACCTGAGAGAGCTTTTACATACTGCATTGACAAGTTACTGCCCAGATTTTAAAAAAAACTTGCCACTAGCCTGCAGTATTCTACATCCAGCAACAGCTAAATTTTTACTGTATAGGCCTAGTTTTCATGGTAACCTTAAGTAATTATTAGAATCTGACATTAGTAGGATCAATATTTGCCCTGTTTTTATGATAAAATTAAAGTGCACAATGAATTTTAAGCTTAGTAATTTTGGAGTAGGTAAAAGTATGTGGTTATATGCCTCAGTGCAGCTCTCGAAGGTTTAATAATCAACTTGTGCAGCTCTTGAGTTTTATACATTTCGGCACCCTTGCTCTGGAGTCACAGATTGCAGATGCCTGACCTAAACAAACAAGAAGTCCTGTGGCACTTTTAAAGACTAACAAATTTATTTATCTCATGAGCTTCCATGGGAGAAAATACCACTTTGTCAGATGCTTAAAGATAGGGAATTTACAGAGTAAATTTTAGATTCAAAACAGTGGAGAACAGTATATAAGGGAGCTGAGGTCAAATCAACTGTTGTAATAATAAGAAAACCTGAGATCTCTATTTAACTCTAAGTCAACAGTGTCAAATCTGCGTATTAATTCAAATTACTGTTGCCCTAGGGTTAAATAGAGATCTCCCTCTAAGCCCATATCTACACTACGAAAGGTTTGCTGATATATCTCTACTATCAACCCCTCCTAGTACAGATGCTACTTATACTGGCAAAAGGGTGCTTTTCCTAGTACAGTTTATACTGGTTTCCTGAACAAAATAAGTTATACTGGCAAAAGCATGGCAAAACATTACTATGCTGGCATAAGTTTCTAATATACAACTGGTAAAGAAGCATCATAATTTGGCTATGACTGGGGTCTCTTTCAAGTCTCTTATCTAGAAAGATAGGATATGTCTACACTGAAAAAAACACCTGTGAGCTGGATGTCCCGTCTCACAGGATCTCAGCCTGGATGCATATGCTGCAGTTTTATAGATCTGCAGTTCAAGCTCTGTGATCTTAAATCATCTGACATAAGCCAGTTGCAAGTATATTAATGTGGTGTTGGCATATCCACAGAGATCAGGATGAGGGCATAACTGGTAGGTGTAAAGCAATCAAAATAGAAAAGCTTCAGTTGTGGAAGTTGGCAAGAATGTTTATGTATGTAATGCTGTAATACTTACCTGCTGAGTAATCCTTTTGGTGATGCACTTGGAAATGTATACTGGTCAGCACTCACCAGCTCAGGTGACCCAGTTTTAAGGGGGTGGGAGTATGGGGCGAATGAGCTGGTCTGATTCTCAGACATTTTAAATTCAAACTATCGGTTTAGGGCTCTCAAAATTATTTACTACTTATGCATAAAGCCACTGAACACTTATCTAGACCAGTGGTTCCCAACCTTTTGTGGGTTGTGACGCACTTGGCAGCATATTGCAACTCTACAAGACACATTAGCCCACTCCCTCCTGACCTGCCAGCAGGTTCAAAAATTTGGGGACCTTGGGGGGCAATCACTGCACCAGTAGGGTACTGGGTAATCTTTATTGAAAACGGGTATGGATGTAAAGTGAGCTGTGCGGTGTGTGTGGTGTGTGTGTGTATGAAGTTTGTCACAGTGTCTCTGCAATGGGGGGGTTTGTGGAGTGTTCAACTTTGTGGGGTGCAGCAGGTTGGGAGGCAATGGGGGTTCTCAGCTAAAACTAGCTTAACTTACAATTACAGACCAACTTACTTAAAAAATGTTTCAACACCATATAAGGAAAGAGGAGGGGTACTATGCAACTTAGTGTGAGGCAGTGACAGAAAACAGTGAAAACCAGTGGGGAGCGTAGGAGTTTCAAGATGAGTACAGAAGGGTCAGAAGGGGGGCTGTGGGAGCGGGAAGGAAAGGGTGGTGGAGCAGTGGCTGGGGATGCTGCAGGGAGCTGGCAGCCGCAGGAAGCAGCGACAAGGGGGGGGGCAGTGCAGCAGGGAGTGGGGGAGCCAGCAGCCGCAGAAAGCTGCGAGCTGGGGGAAAGGTGGAGGCAAAAGGGGAGCTAGAGAAGCAGAGGCAAAGGGGGAGCTGTGTAGAAAAGCGGTGGTGAGGGCAGTGGAGGCAAGGGGGAAGCCGTGGAGGAAAGCAGCGGCGAGGGCAGTGGAGGCAAAGGGGGAACTGCGTAGAAAAGCGGTGGTGAGGGTAGTGGAGGCAAAGAGGGACCAAGGAAAGTTTGAGGAAATAATTTATTTAGTTCAGGGGAATCACAGAGGGGGAAGGTAAAAGTACTTGAGAAAGCTCTAAGTGTAACCACTAAGTGATACAATATTATACACTATCTTAATACTTCTAAGGCTTACAGTAACAATGTTGCAACTTACAATGACACTTAAAACAACTAGAGAAGAGAGAGATAACAATCAATATAAGGCAGCAGCACACAACTGAGGACCCAGGAACTTTCTTAAACAGCGAAGAAGAAGCACAGTAACTTAAGACGAGTAAGGAAAGACAAACAAGCCTGCTCTTAAGAGCATGGGCTTGGAGAAGCTAAAGGAGAGCAGTGGCAAAACAGCAGCAAAAGGTGAGAGAACTTTAGGAAAGCTACAGAGGCAGGACCTTACCAATACCAATAGCAGCAGCAGCAACAACATTACAGGCAGGAGAGAGAGAGAGACTCGTTACTCGGCCGGCAGTTTCAATCGTGATAAGCTTGAGGAAGAACTTGTGAGCGGAGGAGGTCAGCATCTGGGTGATCAGGCCAGGCAGGATGTCAGGAACCATCCTGCCTGAGCCCCCCAAACTCTGAGCTTTTAATTTTTTCATCCCACCATTTCCCTGATTACAGGGAATGTGGGGAACAAAGGTGATGTGAGTCATGTCTTCAGTATTCCAAAGATCTTGCAGTTAGGCAGGGCCCACCTACGCCAAGCCCTATAGAGATAATGGGGTGTCAACGGCCATCTAGTTAAGATGAGGGGGCCATCTGCTCCCCTTACATTCTTTACATGCTTAAGTGACGGCCCGGGAGGGGCGGCCATCAAATTAATTCAATGAGCAACGGACACCTCCAGGCCAAATCCAGCCATCTCCCCAGCTCTCCACGGCATACTTACTGCTATGTGGTGACACAGTAATATGTCCTGACACAGTGATTGAGAACCACTGAACTAGAATAATTTTAACTGAGGTTAATTGGCAATCAAATATGATTGTAAATGTGAGTCTAGACATACCTTAAGAGAGCTGATAAGACAACATGGGCTGAAATGCCTGCAGTTTGTGGATAATATTCAGCCCTTTATCCTTTTTATATCAAATAAAAGTATAATTGTCTCTCAGCTTTCCCTATGTCTACCTGAAGTCAGTGCCTCTCAAAAGAACAGCTTACTGAAGCTGAACCTAGGCCAAACCGAGGTGACGCTCACAGAAAGAGGGAAGCACCTCCAAACACTTTTCTCCTATATAGTAGTCCCCACTATAAAGCTGTAGGGAGACAGCAGAAGGCACGGTGATGGCTTAGCTTAGTGGCATTCATAGCCCTCCCAATGAACATCCTGACCATGAACCACTCCTGGGGTCTGTGCACTGAGCTTTCAGCTGTGGTTTCTTTGTATGCTGGAGAGGCTTCCGTTTAGATGTTTTGTGAGCCTGATCACTCTGCCTCTCCTGAAATGCTATATTTTAGCATAGCCCCGAGGGATGGCACACTTTGCCGCAGGACCAAGTTGTTGTGGGAAACTGCTAAGGGTCGTCCACAGTCGTCCAGGAGTCCTCAGCTGCTGAAGGGACGCAAGCTTCTTGTCACTGTATTCTTGTGCTTGCTTAGGGTTCCTCATCCTGGCATTCGATATATACTTTAAATGGTTTCTAATTGCGTCTGATTTCAAAAGCAAACCTGCATCAGTTTGGGGTAGCAAGAGCATTAATCTACAGACTGATAAATCAGTCTTCAGACTTAGGAGCCTTTTGGATTATTCAGTTTTACTGGATTTCCTCAGAAAGTTGCCAGAAAAAAAACCCACTTCTGTCTCTGACTGAGGTCTGGCCAGAGATTGATGCATGATACATTCATGGCATTCAGGTTTAATTATTACACTTTAGGGATTAAAATGAGGAGGATGGTGGGGCAGCAAAAGTTCCTTTTTCCTTATTAAAGCAGAAAGTTGCTTCTCTTTTTCAATTGGAGTGGTGAAAACGTCCATTGCTCTTGCAAACTGCTTTAACCACTATCAAAAGTTGCATCTGTGTACCTGTTCCAAAAAAACTCCCACCAGTAGAAAACCAGAGTCCAGCTACTTGACAATACTGGTCTCTAAATCACACCACCTGAGTTCTCTGTTCTTTGATTTTGCTACCAATTGAATGGAGTATCTAAGTCAAAGTCATTGTCTTTATATTCAAAAACCTGCATGGGATTGGATCTAGCTGCCTGAGAGTTTACGCCTCTCTCTGAACCTAGGACATCTCACAGCAGCTACATTGTACTGGAATTATGAAACTGTCAGCCAGTAAAGGGAAGTTCACAGTATGGGAGGTGGAGTAGGGGGAGCTGGTCTTAGACATTTCAACTCATTTCAGCAAGAGATAAGAATGATAGTAGAATACACTAAATACAAAATTCACATCTTTGCCTTGGCTTTTCCTATCTAAAGACTTCACCAAATAAACACTAAGCCCCCACAGCCTTCTCCCAACTCTCAGTCAAGCTATTTTTTCTACAGACTGGGGATGAAATAGAGAACAATATATTTTTATTTCTAATTTTAAACGATTGTGGGGAACTTAGAAACAGAGGCCCTTGCAGATACACAGTCAAAGCACTTGTCTACATGTGAAACCTGAGGCTACACCTACACTATAAAGACTACAACAGCACAGTTACAGCACATAATCAGTATAACCCTACACGGGTGACTTACAGGAGGATTTTCTCTATTGCTACAGGATCACCACCTTCTGAGTGATGCGTCTCTATTGGGGGTAGCTCAGGATAGGTATGGCATTCGGGGATATGGATTTTGAACTTAAATTTCAACTATAAAGCAAGCTTCAAGAAAGTGAAGGAAATAAACTAAAGCTGTGAAGTTAAAATACATTAAGCCTCTCTCGTGCCTTGCCCCCTCCTCACCATTTGAATAATATAGGTCAGGAGTAATGGTTTTAGTTCACTTTTAAAGGTGCTAAGGACACTTTATATCTGAATGAAAGCATCCACATGGGGGAAAGGGTTTAATGGGATTTGACTTCACACTTTTAGTTGTTTCATTTTAGCTTGCCTGAATGTTCCTGTGTAAACAAACTCAGATACTTAAGAATGGATTTTATTGAAACTGGAGAAGCAATGTCAGTACTGAGGGGAGGGAGGCAGATGAATGGGAACCAGAAAACAAGAATGCAGGAAGGGTTCATATAGTTTTGAATGAATTTTAATTAAGCACCCCAAATGACTCTTTAAATTGTAGTTAGTCTAACATGCATTAGAGGGACAGCAACTGGAAGTTTGAATTATCTTTAAACAAGATAAGACTCTAACAAGCTTAGTATCTCACATGTCATGTACCGCTCTTGGCGTGAAAGAAGTATTTTACCTCATACTGTGGCATTGTTGATTAGGCCAGTCAAGCAGCACAGCGCTTTCATTTTATGCAAACCTTTCTAAAGCTTTCTTCCTGTTTGAAAATCCATTTTCAGTGAATGCTGCATAGGCATCTTTACTACTGGACGCTGATGGAAAGAGATAATGCAGCAACTCTGATTTTTGCAAAGCACAAAGAAAAATGCTAACACTTCCTTTTATTGAAATGTGTCCAGGACAACTTTTTTTCTTTCAAACACTTCTTATTTTTTAATGTCCCAATCTGCTTCACCAGCAGCAGTATTGCTAATTAAATTTTTGTTTTTCAGTCCCACTATGCGTGAAGCTGTAGCTGGCCTTTCTTTAAAAACCAAAACCAAAACCAAAACAAAAAACTCAAAGCAAAACAGCCAGTTTCAGTAATATAATATTTTTTCGTGGAACAACTGATTTGATTATAAACTTGTCCACCGTAATCAGGCTGCAGCAGCAACTTCCTTCTCTACTTCTTTTTAGATATTTAAACCTTTTACAATTATTTAATATTTAACCAACTTCAGTGGTACTGCTCAAGTCTGCAAAGATTACTTCTGTGAGAAAAGGTCTGCAAGGCCAGTTGAGAAGCTGGCACATCATGATGACTGGACTATAACTGACAAACCATCATGGTAGTAGGAGGATGGTGCAGACATATTGTCAGAAATATACATGCAACTTTTTTCTTTTTTTACTTTCTGATTTTAAAAAATATCTGTTGGTATTAAAGTGGTATATAAATAAGTCCGGGGCAAAAGTGACTGACAGTAGTAGCACTAAAGAGATGATAGACTCTGTTCTTTGTTATTGTAAAAAGACTTAACTGCAATGACTTCGGCAGAGTTGTGCCATAAAGCAGTGGTTCCCAATATTTTCTCTGCCATGGCACACCTTGCTACCTTTAATTGATTTGAGGCACACCACTATATAGTTGCCAAATGAACTCATGAATATTCATGAGCCAATTATCCAATCCTGAGCTCTTTGAGTAGTTCTTCAAGAAATTTTGTGGCACACTTGCTCAGATCTGATGGCACACCTGTGTGCCTGGCACACTGGTTGGGAAAGACTGCCATAGAGTTTAAGGGTATATCTATACTGATGGTGGCAAATTCACTGCCATCAGTTCAGGCTTCCGGGAGAGGATCGCCATGAGTATGAATTAGTTGCGCTGCTACCGGAAGCCAACCCCAGAAGTCCTGGGGGTCAGGGGTGTAGGGCAAAGCTGACCACAAGTGATTTGAAGTCGGCTTTCCCCTAATGCGTAATGATGGCTAAGAAAGTTGTCGCCATTTATGCAAGGAATTTTACGTTCCTTGTGTAAACAGCGGTTGACTGCTGCCAAAAAGTTCTAAGTGTAGACTAGGGCTAAGTCTAGCAGTTTGTTCTCCCAGTGCTTTTTTTTGGCATGTGTCAGTAAATCTTGAGTTGTCTGCACCACCTTGTCTTCTTCTGCATTATAACTTCAGATCCTTTATGAATTCCATCATTTTTTCCAGCTGTATCTCAGATCCTTTGATATTCTCTGCCATGAGCTTTATCACGTAACATTTCATGCATAAGTGACTTCTATCAGATATGCACTCAAAGATGATTTACCTCCTGCAGCTTCTGCATGTGACCATCTTCTTTTGTTTCCTTTCCTTATTTCACTTCTAGTTCTGCCTTAGTAGCCATCATTTGCCTTCTTTTCTTGTGGAATACCTGGAAAAAAAGAATGGGAAGAGGAAAAGAAAATTCCCCCAAACTCCCACTTACAAACTCACATAGCAACTCCACTTTTTAGACACTAACTGCTTGCCCTGCACAAGGTCAGCAGTGCCTGCCCCCTCATTAAGGGACCTCAGCAAGCACAAAATCAAGCCATATATCCGGAATAAACAACTGCACTCTCAGAACACAAAATCACCACTCTGCTAACCAATTTACATCTGCTGAGAATCTGGCCTAATTTCTCTAGAAAGGCTAACAATCATTTTGAGATTGAATTTGTTCTTGGAGCTATACTGAAGTATAACAACTCAGTCTAAATTTTTGAAAATAGCCATATAAGCTGAAGAAATGGATAATTGCAAATACAGTGATACGTTTGTGCACCATGTTTACTTATGCATATTTTGCTGGAAAGCTTCATTCAAATCCTTTGAAACAAGTTTAGAATTTTGGAATGTGGCAGGAGATCTTACTTATATGCCATTCAGCAAAAGTAGAGGTGTCATTTTCTTAGACCATGTGCATTTATTTGAAAAATCTCTGTGTAGTGCCAATATGTCAATATCCTTTTACATGAAACTCCTCATCTTTTTCTTTATCATTATAAGACAATAAATACAATACTAAGATTAATTATAATATCAAAATGAATAAATTATTTACTGTGGATCCCTAAAAAATTTGCAAAGCATCCTAGTTCAATCAGGAATTTAGCTCTCGGCTCGGGGAGAGTTGGGTGATTTTTTTATTCTTATTCATAATTACATTTTCATGGTTAAATTTTCCCATTATGTTTTTGAAATAATTAAAATTGTGACTAAAACCATTTTTGTTGTTTTTCAAGCAGCTTATAAATTGTTCGAAATTTTGAAGAAAAAATTCTCCAAAAATTACAAAAAAATTTCACCAAGTTTTTCTGTGTTTTGAATCCAGCCTTGTGTTTCTTAAAGAGTGAATTGCCCAATCATACTAGTTTGTTTAAATTTGTTCTGTTCCATCTCTGTCCTTGATGACATTGAGAACATTTTGTGTCCATGCCCGCATGACTGTCATGCCAATTTTTGTGTTCACAGATGCAGAATAGGAGTGAATGTGATGAATATCTATGTACATTTATATCTACTTCTATTTTATATTCAGTATCCTGACATCATGGCATTTCTGCCACGATAGCAGTCATTTATTGGTGGAGATATACAGTCAAATCTTATTAGTGATTTCATCATGTCAAAATGGTTCAAGGTCATGGATATTACATTGCTCACAACGGAGCAATCAATAAACCAAGCCATTTGGGAGCTTTGTTTTTTTATATCAAGAAAAACAACCGAACACCTGCAATGTCCAGAATAACAGAAACAATAAGGCATCAGAAAAGAGTCAGAGTCTCTGGCTAACCTTGTCTATATTAGCAAATTGGGAAAACTTCCAAGAACAATGCAATTGAGCAGAATCAATGAAGGTCAAGGAAGTGAGGTTGTAGTGCTTGTACACCAGGTTTGTAGGCATAAAACATGCAAACAAATATAACACTAAGCTGCAAAGTGCTGAGAAGAGAATGTATCAAGATACACTAGGGAGTGGGAGGACTGTGAAAGTGCAAGTAAACAAGAACTTTCTAAGTACACCAGATCAAAGACTTGCAGTATATATCAAATCTACAAGAACTTAAGTTTCAGCTTATCCCAGAGGATTACATGTTGCCCCAATCTTAGTAGTTAGGCATAATATTGGCACCCAAGTGAAGCATTTGTAGAGCACATTGAGTTCACTTTGTGATGTGCCTACAGGAAACAAACATGAAGAAACTTTAGCACTGAATTTCCAGTTTGTTGATCGTGTATATTTCAAGAATAAAACAACCTGCAGATAAACATCCAAGAAAGTCCTTGACATCAGACTAAAATTACCTATACTGATCCAGTTCTGGACATGAAAAGAAACAATAAAAGATGAAACAATGAGAATCCTGTAGCATCTTATATGCTAATAGATTTCTTTGGGCATAAGCTTTTGCGGGCTCCAACCCACTTTGTCAGATGCAAGTGGGCTGGAACCCATGAAAACTTATGCTTGAAGAAATCCATTAGTCTTTAAGGTGCCACTGTTATTTTTGCTGTACATAAACTAACACGACTACCTCTCTGGAAATAAAAGAAGAGATGCTCTGATATTTGACAGAATAGTTACCTGCAGCTGAAGCTTATGAATGAGTTTGCGATGGTGATTGCCACAGCTCCTACTTAACTATCCTTCTGAGCCCTGCACAGTCTCTGTGAGAGCACCACACTTAAGTCAAACATCTGGCCATCACCTTGCTTGTGGCAGACTCCATGATCCTCTCCTTCAGCCAGGTTCTTAGGTTGCAACCTCCAGCAATTCACTTTGATCACCTCAGCAGACGTGACTTAATTTATACACATGCTGTTCTATTTTCTCACGTGCAATGACAAGTATTTAGCCAACTTTCATAAATCAAAACACATTCCATTTAGAATAAAAGCATTTAGGAGAAAACTCATCTTAAATACAATAAACAGCTTATATGTATGTCTAGTGCAGCATACCATGGTCACCCATCTACCTTATGGATACTCAGGTTGGCTTTAATGTACTTCAGGTCTTCCTCAGGGCTTCTTTCTTTTGAACCTGTCATAAGAAGAGGCTTTATTTGACCTTTAAGAGTCTGGATGCAATTTTGAGAACCTCCAAGAAGGGAAACTAAGGTAGCAACAGGATCTGTTTTCGGACTGCATAGGACCCTGGTACAGTATACAGTTGCCCAGTTCCTGGATATGTAAAAAAGTAAAAACAGAATGGTAATATTTTATGTCTATTTTGCATAGGTATAAATGACCCTTTCCTAGATATAAGGCAGCAGAGAAGCAAATCCCATATGTCAAAGGTTATTTGGTATTTAAAAGTCCTTATGCCACACGATGTGCTGGGAAGAGGTCATCAGCAAATATAATATTGAAACTGAGTGCTTGATCCTGCTGTGATAAAAAGAAATACTTAGGATCTGCTTCTAGGTTCACTTTTGCTGATTTTATAAAGGGTGGGTCAGTAGCTCAGCTGGTAGAAATCAATGTCACTCCATTGACTTCAATATAGTTTTGCTGATGTTCCTCAGCTAAGAATCTGTCTCTGCAATGCGACAAATTTCTGGAGCATTATGCCTGGTTTACTCCACTAGAAATGAGTACAATCAGGCCCTTTGTGTTAATACCAAAAGTTACTTTAGGGTGGCCTGGAAGATTTGGTAGAGACAAGTACCAAGGTATCCGAGACTACCATAGTGGTCCTTACGGAGATTTTATTGTTCAAATGATCAAACTCAGCACCAATAAGACATTTACTTATTGATATGTACTCAACCAATGATCTCTTTCTTCACAAGGACAGGAACAAGAATATAAATAATCATTCAGTCACTGTGACACCCTGTGTCTGATAACAACACACCAGAAGCCCCATAGTTACTAGTGTCATATAATTATATGTTCTGTGCAACATATGCCTTTTTTGGTGTTGTTTTAGTTTTGACCTACTAACATGAATATCTTGTTGAAGCATATATGCTTTCATTGTATGAGATGTAAAATATTTCTGTAAATGCCACTTTAACTTGTCGTGGGTGGGAAACACCTAGCAGCTATTCAGGTAAAACTGTTTTATAGCCAGAAAGTGTTACTGACTCTCCCTCATTCATCCAAGAAAGAATCCAGTATTCTAGAGACCTCAGCAGACAATGAGGGATGCGTGATCACATCACAGGCATGACTGTATACAATGAGTGATGCAGAATGACTTACCAATGAGGATGACCAGCCAGTCACAAGCCCTGATGGTTCTAGCAAGCTGGAATTGGTTATGAAAGAAGGGGAGTGATATCATAGCCAGTTTCTACTTCAGTTCAACTCACTGCCTTAAGGATCAGTTGAAAGACATAAAAACTTTAAAAGAGAGGAACCCCAGGAAGGGAAGGCAGCCCAATCTATGTTTAAAAAACTGTTTGTACCAACTGGCTAGGTGAGGCATCGCTTATTCAAATCCTGTTAGTATGTAAAACTTAGACTGCAATCTTACATTTATTTGGTTTCATAACTACTTTTATTCTCTTTACTCTTGCTACTTATAATCACTTCAAATCAGTCTTACTGTAGTTACTACACTTGAGTGAAGTGCTCAGGCAACTCAGTTCAGTAACAAAAGCAGTTACATGTCTCTTCCACTTTGAGGAAAGGGTGGACTGGACAATGAACTTCACTGGTCAGGCTTTGACCAGGGCAGGACACTACAGTCCTGAGCTGGGGAGATAGCTGGAGCTTCTCTATTGTTAGTTTGTGAATGACTCTAGAACATTCACTGAAGTAAGCTAGGTGTGGTTCCTGCCTGTGGATGGCTAAATTCAGTACCTATCAGAGATTTGTGGGCTGTCACAGCATTACAGTGGCAGAGGGAGCCCAAGGTGGTGAGACAGAAGGCTCAGTGGTACCCCTACATCAAAGTTATATTGCAGAGGGTCCCATAAACAACAAATATAGAAACATGTTGTAACAAAGTGGGTACTTGTTGTGCTGGACATATGCTGAGGAAACATGGATACTTCGTGATTGATAAACCAAATGTCAATATACCAGTTTTTCAATATGATGATTTAATTAAGTCAGAATGCTTGTTAACCACTTTGACTTGTGATGTATTCTCTATTCCGAAAAGACAGCCAGATACATTTGTGGCATCAAGACACTGCAGCGAGAAACAGAATCTGTACCCACAGTGAAAAGGATGGGAGCAGGAATTCCTTTTACCCTATTGCCTTCCTTGCTTTAAAGATTGGTCTAGATGGGGACTGGAGTTGATGGGCAACATTTTCAGCTGGTGGAAATGAGCATAGCTCTAGTGGTCTTATGGTGCTGGCAGAAACAAAGTACCTCTACAACTGGTGTAATGAAGATAAGCTGAAAGTGCTCCACACAACATATTTTGGTTCTCCTTTAGTGCTGGAGCACCACAGGTTCTATGCTTCAAACGTAACTCAATAGTTTCATTGAAATGAACTGGCCCAATGTGTGTGACATTGTGTGTGACAAGAGTATCCAATCATGCTTCTTGCAAATGAAAACAAGCCCTGACAATAGGTAAGAAGAGATAGTCAGGTACTCTTTCGATGTTACTGCTAATGATTTATGTTTGTTGTAGATGCTGTTGACCATTGACTCTTTTGAATCAATAACATTATTTATTTAATATTCTGAACACACTTGCCACAACAGAATAAAGCATTGGAGGAAATAGGATTACTGCACTGAAAGTTGATTTTGGCAACTTAATATGCACATGTTCATAATGATTCCTCAAGCTGTTGAAAATTTTGTTTGTATTAAAAATTCCCTCATATTTACTTTAGAACAGAGACATATGATATGCTCAAGAACCAACAGCAATAAATTATATTGTGAGTTTGAGAACAGGCAAGAATTGCTGAGAAGATGATTTCAATGCAATACATACAAATCCTTCCTTTACAAACACAAATTGTAAGTGGACGTTCAAAAGCTGCACTAGATTCAGGCAAAAATCGTATCTGTAAAGTATGCACAGATACACACACACGCACACTTCTTGATACAAGGTTACAAAATCCCAAAGAGGTAGCCATGTTAGTCTAGTTCGGCAAAACAAGCAAGGAGTCCTACATCCCTCGAGCTTTCATCCAAAGCACACCATGCAATCCACTGTCTACAGCCAAACCCTAAGATGTAACTGCATTTGCTCTGATACCTCAGACAGAGGCAAACACCTTCAGAATTTCTATCAAGCCTTCTAAAAACTACAGTACCCACCTGCAAAAGTAAAAAAACCCAACATACTGACAGAGCCCGGTGGGTACCCCAGAGTCAACTACTACAGGAGACGCCCAAGAAAGAAGATGACAGACGCCTCTAGTCATCACCTACAACCCCCAAGTCAGCCTCTACAGCATATCATTAAGGACCTACAGCCTATTCTAAAAGATGACCCCTCACTCTCTCAAGTCTTGGGAGACAGACCTCTCCCCGCTTACAGATAGACCCCCAACCTTAAACAGATACTCACCAGCAACTACAGACCTAACAAAAACATTAGAGCAGGCACATACCCCTGCAACCACTGTTCCCTCTAAGCTGTGTGCGTGTGCACATGCACACTGGTCATGAAACCTGCGCACACAACAAAATAAAGTTTGCACAAAAAAATTCAATAGTGCTAATATTGGTGCTCCCAAAGAAATGTTTTTGCACACACAAAGAAATTGTTTGCGCACACAGTCTACGAGTAATTAGAGGGAACATTGCCTGCAACACACCACTTTGCCCACATATCTGCACAAAAGACACCATCATAGGACTTAATCTAGCCAGCTACTCCATCAAAGGCTCATTCACCTGCTCATCTACCAGTGTGATGTATCCCGTCATGTGCCAGAAATGTCTCCACACCTTATACATTGGAGAAGCTGGACAATCTCTGCACAAAAGAATAAATGGGCACAAAAATAACATCAGAAATCAAAACATTCTAAAACCAGTATCTGAGCACTTCAATCTTCCTAATCACTCTGTTGATTGTCTGTTAACTACTATATTCAAGCAAGTCAGTATCACATCAGGATTTCAAAGAGAAACAGCAGAATTGAAACTGATATGCAGATCCAATTGTGTGAAAGCAGGATTAGATTGTGACTATGGATTTTTTTCCCCATTACAACAGGTGATTTGACCTCACCTTCCTCTATGTTCTGTTTCCCAGTGTTTGAATCTTAACAACTGCTTTGATTTACTGTTATAGTATGATCTGATCCTATGATTTAAACTTCCCTGCATTCATTGTCCTCCATTCTGTAAGTTCACCCATTTTCAAATTGTCTGACAAAGTAGGATTTTCTCTGACAAACGCCCATGCAACAAATAAATTTGTTAGTCCTGAAGTGCCACAGGACTCCTTGCTTGTTTTTCTGTTAGAAAAATCATTCCATTAGACAATTGCTTACACAAAGTACTAACACGTAAGGAACTAATGCTAGCAGATCAGTTATGGGATGCCCTGGTCACTGGTAACGGGTATATGAAGGATCACAAACTTTAGTACTTTGTCGTATGGATGTTCTATATACAGGAGTATTTGATTTGAAGCAGAGATAAATTTTCAGTGAATTGTATGGGGATTCAATTATGTGGCTCCCATTATTATCAATTTATCCATGTCATTTTAAATAGATGTAGGGACTAAATACTGTACTCTTTTTATTGATATGCAAGATTGGATTCCTGCAGCTTTTTTTTTTTTCAATATTAGGCAGCAGTATATTCAGTATATACTTTTAGTTTTCTACTACATTATCTGACAATTTATATTGGTATTTTTATGTGAAGAATTTATTTGTAAAATTAGGGAAAAATCCATAAGAATAAGTGTTAAGACATTAACTGTTCTGATGGTCTTTGAAATCAGAGAGACTCCACAAATTGTATATTCAAGAGGAGTCCACTTCCACTCTTGAGTACGCTGATATAGGAGGCAGAACTTTTAGGATGTAGTCTGGAAGAGGTACCAGATGTAAGAGTATTTCATTCTTGGTATTAACCCCAGTGGATTTATAGGTTCCCAAAAGAAATCTTGGCTATATCCGTTGCTTTTGTGTCATAATAAATATTCACTGCATGCTGACCTAACCCCACAAATATTCAGCTCATATATTAGATGTAGTTTATTATTATGCATTCTTCTATTCCTATCAGCTGTGTTCCTTTGAAGAAGCAGCAGGTGTACCTCCATCCTTACACCTTCATTTCTTTTTCCCTTCACCTTCTTCAGCAGAATACAGTGCATGACACTAAATAGTAAACCTACTGACATTTTCATGATAGGCTAAGTTATTTTCTTCACCTAACAATGTAATGTCATGGTGGGGTAACCTCAGCACACTGTCCATAAATATTCATTCCAGTGTAAAAGCAAACTTCAATTTCCCTTTATTCATAACCCTTTTGTGGTCACTAGCCATGAACGTTTGAGTGCTTCGGCTCTACTAGCATGAATACTCACAAAAGAAGAATGTTGAGCTTGAATATTCATATGAATGATTCAGATTGTATATTTGATTATAAAAGTTGCAGTTTCAAAACTGATCCTTTATTGATGAACTATATGGACATCATCCAATTCAAAAATGGGAAAAATATCATGTGGCATATGCATAATTTGCTAAACATTGCATGAACTGCAAAAAGCAATGAATGTGCTGCAGACCAAGAATTATTCTCTGAAAGAATATGTGAATAATTTAGAATAGCAACACGTCTAAAAAAAACCTTCAAACCTTTTTTTGAACTATTTGCAAACTGAAAAGGGGACAGAGACTAACTGGGAGTACTGCAACTTCCATCCTCTGGAACTATTCTGTTGCACTGAACAAAGGACTAAGACCCACTCAGGAGCTGGGTGTCTACCAGAGGAATCAGACTAACCTGCAAACTGCAAATTCTTCAAGGACTTGCTTTATATGGCCCCTGATATATAACATCTTTGAATGAATATTAAATTGTTGTGTAAATGTAGGAGAAAAGGAGTGAACTGATTGCCTGATCTGCACTTGAAAGTTCAGTTGACATACCAAGCCTTCTTATGTCAACAAAACAATACTAGTACACACACCACAACCACCCTTTTGTTAACACTGAACTGTTTTGTCGACAAAATAAAACCACCCCAACAAAAGATGCGACAGTTTTTCTGTAAGCAGAGGTTGGATGACATAATGTCAGTGTAGATGTGTTCCCTTAAACTGGTGGAGGTGCTGTCATTCTCCTAAAAAAGTGGAATTGATGGGGGGTGGGGGGAAAGGGGTCTGCAGCCTAGTTCTGCAAGCTGCTGAGCTCTGGCTGCAGTCCCCTAGAATTCTGGCAAGCCAAATGGCCAGCAACTGCCTGGGCTTGACAGCATCCCAGGGGACCACAGCCAGAGCCCAATAGCTTGCTGGAATCCCATGGTTTCAGCCACTTGGGGCTTCCCGGCAGCCTGGGACTGCAGCTGTCTGGGGATTGCTGGTGGCTGAAGGTGAGTGGCTCTGAAGCCACCGACCCTGGGGCTCACAGCTGCAGTCCTGCTGGCAGTCCTTTTTGTAGCCTAAGCTTGGGCTGCTGTCTCCTAGATTGCAGCTGGAACCAGGCAAGTCACGAGGGCAGGGAGGTCACTCCAGCAAGCATTCCCATGAAGTCTCAGGAGGATTTCTGGATGATTCAGTGATAACTGCCGAGAGGATCTGCTCTTTCTTCACACCACTCCAAAGCTGACCATACGTTAAAACTACATTCTGACTGAAGGGTGAATACATAGATTCAAAGGCATTAAAAAGCCAGGAAAGCCCATCAAGATGACCTTGTCCTACTGCTCACTGCATAACACAGGTTGTAGAATTTCACCTAGTAATTCCTGAATCCAGACCAATAATGTATGGTTAGCGAAGACATCCAAGTTGACTTGAAATTTTCAAGAAGAGAGGTAATTGGTGAAAGTGAGAAGGATTTTAGAGAGTGAGATATAAGAAAGAAGAAAAAGGACAGTCAAAGGGGAGTAAATAAGTGAAGTTTAAAGATAGGTAAAAACACAAGGATCTTCTGCTGTCCATTGGCATACTGAGGATTTGAGGAAGTTGGGACTTAAAATTTAAACCCTCATTTGAGAAGAATGAGGTTTTTGCCTTTGTGTTTTCTCCTTAAATAGCTTTATAAAACAAACAAAATAAATGGAAAAGAAAGGTGAATCAATTTCCAGGTCTCAGCCTTGACATTGTCCTTTTATTGCTATTTTTGTTGCTCTCTGAAGCATGTTTTAGAAGTAGACATTTGGATATTCTCGGGATTTACATGCTTAAGAACTTGGATTCTCAGCTCACTCTTCATGTTAGAACACCAGAGGACAAAAACAAATGTCCTTAGGCAGGCAATGAATAATGGATTAACCAGAAATGCTATCATGCTTCAACTGCAAAAAATAACTGATTCTGTGAAGACTAAACAGGTAATGCTATTAATAGCCTATTTTCAAAAGCAAGTTTAGCAACCATCTACAGTATTCTGTGTGCATTTTGCACCAGATCATGCAAGATAAAATGGTCTATGAATGGGTTTACATCCATTATCAGGCCATTCTGAAAAAAAGGGATGATAAACTAGTATGCAATGATTGTACAAAGAGCAACTTTATCACTGTAGAACCACTCCACTGGGTAGAATGTTATTGATGATGACCAAGTTTGCTGAGCCAGTAAATCAAATAATATTTACAGAAAACCTATTTTAATATAAATTTGATTTGTTTTGCTAGTCGTGAGAAAAATCTTAAACAGACAGCCTAAACCTTCACTGTTCCATCTGTTTTCTGTGTGGCAGAGAATTCAGTTTCAGGTGATCTTTCTGAGGTACAGAGTGGACACCAAGTTGGTAATATTGTCCACTACTTGTATTTTGATGAAAACATAGCTAATTAAACTTCTTTACTCAAGCTACTTTACACAGAATGCATTCACTGTAGTATTCTAATACTACACTAACAGCAGCAACCACTGTCATTCAGGTTAGTTTATTTAGTTTTTATTTTTATTGCTAGACTGGTATTCTACACAATTTGTCTACAACAGAACAATATTCAATAATAAAATATTTGGCATAAGAATTAAATGGTTCATTCCTATATTAGCATGTGACTATCAAATGTTCATAGTATATTGTCATCCTATATTTTAGCTCAAACCAGCAATTTTCCAAACACCTGGGGTTAGGGGAAAGTTTCGCAGCATGCCTGGGAAACTAGCACAGTGGGGCTCTTCCAGGCAAAAGGAATCAGCAATTTTCAAAGTTAAGATCCTTCATAAAATACAATCCTGCCTACAGCTTCTTCCCATTTAAACCAAGGGGAGTCCAGTCCAGGTCCATTTGCTTATCATATTTATGACAACTCAACAATGAGGAAGATATGATAATTCATATAACAAGATGCCAAAGCACTTAAGATTAGATTTCTCAAGATATTTTAGTGCTTAAAGATGCAAATAGGTGCCCAGTGGAGTATTCAAAGAAGCCTAAGTGATTCATTTATTTCAATAAGTGTTAGGTGTCTATCTCCTTCTAAAAATTCCACAAACCTCTTATCTGCATCTTTGGGCACCTGAGTACCTTTAAAAATATAGCATAAAATTTGTAAAAACACTTGTGTTTTACCCTACTTTGAGTGGCATTTTTTGAAACACATTTACGGTTGACATTTACAATGTTTAGTCTCCACCCAATGGGAGCAGAAAAAGTGATACAATCATTTCTGATAGAGGGAAGATTTTTTAAAATTCTATTTTATTTATTTTATTTTATTTTAACTGTTCTACTATTCTAGTGCCAAAATAAAGGGAACTGGAAAATTGAAATGTAGCATGGTAATAGCCCTTGTTAGAGATAAGAGCCTTTCAGTGTATTGCTGAAATTTGTTTTCAGTTTCACTCAGGTATATGACTCACTGAAAATTACACTCTGCAAATGCACAGTGTAGTTTGCATGGAGTTTCCCTGACAGGCTTGTAAATAGTGCATCTTAAAGAGGCCCTGGGTGGTATGGCTAACTCCATTGCACAGTTCAAAGTTTTATGAAGGACCAGGGCTCTATAGAGGATTCATTTACTATGAAAATTATAAGTAAAAAGCTGCAAAGTTCCTAAAGTTAGCAGGAGATGGTGTCCCTTGGTGAAGGCCTTAGAAGGTGCATGGGATAAGACATTCCACTGGTTGTCCAGCCAAATAAGTGTACATTGTGGAATTAGTGTTTCCTATATTTTTTTTTCTTCAAAATATAAATAATCTAGTATTTTAAGAGAACACTGATTCCATAATTAAGCAATCAAAGGTCAGGAAAAGCCAAAGTCAACATACAGGCAGTCTGGATTAAACCTTCTAGTATATATGCATTTTGACTCAGACCCAGAAAAACACTTCAGCACAAACTTTAAGCATTTCCTCTGAAATCATTGATGTCAAAGGTCTTAGATGATTAAAAGATAAACACAAGCTGTGACACACTGTATCCCATGTACACCCTTATGGTGTGATTGGTTTATCATTGATGTTCATCCTTATAGTGTAACTGTGTACTGTTTAATACAAAGTGTGTCAAGTATGGTGTTTTTGGAATGTTCATGACATACTGAACATTATTGTTATACTGTAATAGTAAGCGTCTTGCAATGTTGCGTGCAGAGCTATAAAACTCTGCTGTGTAATAGTCTAATATGCGTGTTTAACATGTCTTGAACAGATCCAGACAAAACACAAAGCAGAGTGAGAGTTCAGGCCTTGCTGAAACAATGGTCTAGTCCAACCACCACTAAAGTAGGAGCCACTTAACTGTAAGAGGATGTGAGTGAACTGAGCCAGGACCTGAGTGGTTCACAAAGCAGAGCAAGGGCAAGATGGGCTTCAGGAATGAGAGACTGGGGTGACGTAATGACATGCAAGTCCAGATGGCAGAGGAAAATGTCACACATGTTTAAGTACTTTGCTAGAAACAGACTGGATCCTTGGGTTTGGCCAAGCAAGCTGTGCTTGGGTCAAAACAATAGGGAATGCAAGGAGAAAAGCAGGTTTATGCAACATGTGTGTCCTTTCCCTCTTAGGATGATTGGAAGCCCATTGTGACTTTGGTACAAACTTGAATAACCTCATGACTGTTCTCAGCTATACCAGTGGGTAGTGGCCTCCAATGCTCTGCTCCATCAGCAGTGGGTTATGGAATGCAGTAGTGCTCTAGCCATGTTCTAACATGTTCTATAATCTGGTTATGCCACTTCATGGTTTTCCCCATGCCAGGGGAATTCCCATTTGGCTGGATAAGCCAGTTTTAGAATCCATGGGAAATGGCCTGTAGTGGTGTCCAGTAGCTCACCAATCATCTTTATTTAACACAAAATATTGCTTTGTCAAATACTACCATAGATCGGCCTTTTGGTTATAGTTTAAGACACATGTAGCATCTTGAACTCCTTTTCCTTCTTGTGTGCTTCACCACCTTAATGATCTGGTGCATCATTGAGTTGGTGCAGGATTTTCAAGGGCATGTTGGCTACTATGGATACAGATAGGTGCCTCCTGGGATTTTTGAGAGTTCTTGAGTAGGTTAGACAAACTCCACTGGAGTCAGTTGAGGTTTGATGTGTAATCTGTTTAGGCAATTTTGAACATTTGACTAGGCACTTTTGTTTTTCGTTAGGGGACCATATGCCTTTAAAAACCAGGCCTTTAGATTTTGATGTAAAAGATGTACCTATTTTCATACTTCAGATTCTGCTTTAGCTACTCATTCTCATGTTAAGAAGTAACTTCTTTGATTTCATATACTAAATCCAATGCAATACAAAATTATACATTTTCCCTTATATCTTCAGCTACCCTTGTGTAGCATTTTATAATTCTCTTTGCTACTCTGTATATTGTAGTTTAATAGAATTTATATGAAAAGTTCTTCATAAACTATTCTTACTCCACAAACCACAGATTAAATATAAGACAGAGTAATACTAAAATTTTGCTGCTCTAGAGACTGGTGTATAAATATTAGATAGATAACGTCTTCATCCCCCGAATTCTACCTTGTTGAAAATGAAGCATATTGCACATTGTTACTCACTAAGAGCCAAATTCTGCCACCTTCATTGATATCGATCAGTGCCTTACTACATAATTCCTCACACATCTTTGGTACCCAGAAAAATGATTTTTGCAAAAGAGTGCTTGAAAACTTCAGTTTCCTGGTCAATTTCTAGCATAGCTCCAATGCATGTATTTGTCTATAAACAAAAATTAAATAGCTCAAGAATTAAATGAAGGAATGGGATATAACTGGAATTAAAGTATATGTACACACACACACACATAATGAGTGAGCAAACTAGAGAGGTGTGCATATGAATGGGATTAGTCCAGGCCACTGTGGAGTTGGAAATTAAATAATTCATGTAATTGACAATCTCCATTTCTGTTTACAAATGGTCCACTAGCAGCTTCTGATTATATCAAATTGAATTTATTACTTGATTATTGGGGTGAGGTACACAATGGAGTGCAGTAGAGATCAGTTACAGTCGTAGTTTGTTTAACATCTTAATTAATGAACTGAATGAATGGATAGGCAAAAAATTAGACAAATTTGGCAGTGATACTAAATTGGGAGATATCAAAAAAGCCAGTGAAGCCAGAGGAAAAAAAAAATGCACAAAGGGTCTAGAAAGGTAAACATCAGGCTGGTGAGATAAGAGCCTCCAGGAATAAAGAAGGGGCTTCCAAAGGATGTGGCATGGGCAGTTGTGGTTCATGCTGTGTTTAGCCCATGCTATCTCCAGTTGTCAGAACAACAAGAATAATCTTTTCTTCCTTGTGATTTTCCGGTGAGCCAAGCTGCCTCAATGCTTGTCCTTCAATATGCAATGTTCTCCAGCCCATTTCTGTCTTACATCTGAATTTAGAATATTATGCAGAACATGGTAATGAGGTGTTTCAGATCAAATATCATAAAGCATAAAATCGCAGCATGCTACATTTAAAGAAGATGGTCCCTGTTCAAATTCCACCTCCTTTCCATCCAAGACCCACTCTTCTGCAGTAGCAGCCCCTTTCAGGTAGATCTGTGAATTGAAACTCATTTGGGCCCTGGGCTCCCACTAGCTGGGTCTCAAATTCATGTATCAATAAGATCTGTGTTTAACAAAACAATGAGAGTACTGTGGCACTTTAACGACTAACACATTTCTTCTGGCATAAGCTTTTGTAGGCTCCAACCTACTTCATCAGTTTCATGAATTTGAGAGATACATACACATGCCAGGATGAAGGAGAAGCAATGCTGAGAGGAAGTGTTAGCAAAGTCAATTCAGTTTGGGTAGATGAGGCCCATTTACACAAGTTGATTAGAAGGTGAGAATGTGTGAACAAGGGCAATTGCTTTTTGTAAGGTGCTGACCATTCCAAGTCCCTATTCAGACCCACTCTGATTGTGTCAAGTTTGCAGATCAGTTCCAGTTCCCCAGAGCTTTAAGGCAGTGGTTCCCAATCTTTTCTTAGTCGTGGCACACCTTACTATCTTTAATTATTTTCAGGCACACCACTGTATAGTCGCTAAATGAACTCATGAATATTCATTAGCCAATGCAGAACTCTTTGTGTAGGTTTTTCAAAAAAACTCTGTGGCGTACCCTGCTCAGGCCCAAGGGTACACCAGTTGGGAAATACTGTTTTAAGGTGTCACAGGACTCTATTTTTAGTGTATTTAGACTAGCATGGCTATCCCCTGGCACTTGTGTTTAATTTGCTACTTAATGGAAGAGTGTAGAGGAGAGAGACAGAGACGCATCAAATACTGCAGCCTCTCAGGAAACCATCATGTAGATTAGCCCAAGTCTCGGAGGAGTTGGAAATTAAAGTTAACCTAATAATTCATAAAGAATAATTTTGTTAATTAGCAATCCGTTTCTGTTTACAAATGGTTCAAGAACAGTTTCTGATTTTATGAAATTGAATTTATTACTTGATTGATTAATGTATTCACTGAATTTCTGAAAATTATTTCTAGTTGGGAAATTGGAAGAGTAATTGATTGGACATATTTGGTATTCAAAATTCTGTCAAGGTTCATTTTAATTAGAAACACAATATGCGGTAAATTTCTATTTTGTTTGGATGACTAACTTTTAGGATAAGATTACCCATGTGAATACTCAAAATCAATGTTGCTTTCTTCAAATATTCTCCAATATTTTCTTGAATTGGGTCTTCTGAACAAATATTCCTGGTAACAGACTTAGTCTTAGATTATTTGGATAAAGCAAACTCAAATAGGGAGTGAGCAGAATCAAACACAAATGTTCTTGGGAGTGTTTTTTGTAAAATACACCTAACTATATTAGAAAGAGCTTAATCTTAAAGTGTAAGCTAATATGCTGGAGGAAAAAATGCAAAAAACATTGAACCAGGTGAAAGCCCCCATCTCTGGCAATAAAGCCAGACTGAAGATGCCTTTACCATCTCCAACAGAGGTTTTCTCATTTTAAATTTTCTGCTTCCATGTTTAAGCAAAAGACAGTAACTGAGAGCTGCTATGTTTTTGTACTAGGCAACAAACTGATATTTGAATTGGCTTGACTTTTTTCCCTACAGACTGTCATTTAACTACAAAATCATTTGATGCTTATCCTCACTTTTACTTAATCCCACCACAACGTCTATAACCTCTTTGTTAATTGCCTCCTGCACTGTCATTACGTATGTCAAACTATTTGCAAGGCTGAATCAGTTCAGAACTTAATGGAACTCAAATGGTATTACTGTTATTTTGATCGTTCATAATATTTTATGGCAAGGTCACAGACTTTGCACACTGTCAAATCTGCTTTTCAAAATACATTTTTCAAAATGAAAACCAACTGCTGCTTACTTGACAGACACATTAAGGCCTCATCTATACATGTCACAATACTGTCAGCATTTTAGAGGTTTACTCACAGATTTCCAGTTTAATCTCCAACAATTTAGAATCAAACTAACTTCATTTTTGGGATTTTTAACTAAGACAAGGGAGTAGCCAGAAAATATAACATTCCCCTTTCTTGAGATTTCTCCCAAACAGTCTCAGCTTGGGGTAGAGAGGGACAGGGAATATCCATGTCAAATGTCTTTTGATACAATGATGATTCTCTGTAAGAGATACAGTAAACACTGTATATATAACTATTTTTCCTATACCTTTTTAATATAGTTCCTGCCATTATGAACTCCCATGAGATGTTTGCCAATTTCACTTATGCTGCAGTAGGTGGACACATGCTTAAGTTTCTGAGCATCTGCAAACCAGTCCAGCTATGCAACTACTTATTTCAAATAAATTCATGTTTTTTTTTCTTTCATATTTACTTTACCAGTGCTACTCATGCCTTTAACTATCAAAACAACTATTGGGTGACACATACAATTAAAAAGTTCTGATTCAAAAGGTTTTTGGTGAGCAGAGCCATGATTCAGAAAGTAGGCAATGTAATGAGAAGAGAAGCCATCTACAGTCTCTAATTGCAGACTGAAAACACCACATTAGAACAGCATAATTAAGATTCCAAAATCCAGGATGCAAAAAATACAAAATGTCAGAGTTTAGGTTTCCTGGAGACCTTTAATTTGGTCCCCCAGTGCATATACACATGATACAGTCTTTAATTTCATAGTCACAGTGTTTTTTCACAGAATTCCTGCATCATTCAGTGCACAAAGTGGATGGTGCTCACTAAAACACTACATATTCAATAGTGTGTTTTAAACTTATTCAGTGTGTGGTCTGAGGACTTATTTCCTGCTCTTGTCACTGTAGTATCCCAGTGCTTCACATTAATCAATCTGTCTTCACAAAACCTTTGTGAGATGAGAGGATGGTATTATTCCCCTCATTTTGCAGATGAGGAGCAAGGCCACAGAGATAAAGGTCAAAATATCCAAACATTTTGGGTGCTTGGTTTCAAACATATAATACCAGACTTTTCAGAGTATGTAGCACTTTTTCTTCAAAGCATAGTTCTCCTTGACTGTACGTGCATCTGTGAGTTTTCAGTACCTCTAAATCAGATGCTGGGGCCTCACGTTGGACATCCAGAAAATGAGGCACAGATGGTTACTAGAAAGTGTATTGGTAAAAAGAGATCTGTAAAATATTTGGTTTAAGAAGTTTATTTAGCATTGCATTGAAACTCTACGACTGAGGCCTGGATACAATCTTCTCCAGGGTATCATTCATCTGTCTTAATCATGAGACTGTTCTTTCTCTTCCTGCAAGCCCCTACCTCATTCATAATGTACCTTAAAAATTCTGTAACAAATTAAGTAAGAGTCCTACAGAGAACAGCCTCTTCACCACCCAAGTGATTCATCTACAGAACAGGCCCATCCCTGTTTGCTGAATGAGGCAGGGGATAGTATGCAATCATGTAACTGAAGACTGTATCTTATATATAAGCATTGGGGTCCAAATTATGGTTGCACGGTCAACTTTAATTTTGGCATTTCCTAATGTTTCAGTATTTGACTTTGTAACTTCATGATGTTCCATTAATATAGTGTGTTTGTTTTGTTTTTAATTCCAAGGCTTTTGAAAAAGCAAACCAAAAAAGAGAAATTCCATCATACGTCATCATGACCCATGCACCACCATAATGCTTGGAAATTTTAGATCCATCACACAGGCTTCTGCTGGTTCAGCTAGTTGAGTGCGACAAAGTCAGACTGGACAGCTATAAGAGAATGGTCCTATCGTGTTCCAGAATGTGGGCAGGCACAAGTCTGCCCATAGCTGAAGTTCTGTCTCCTCAGCCTAAAATGAGGAGCTACTGACCCTGGGGATAAACTAATTACAGGGGACAACAAAATGAAAAACAGGAACAGGTGTGTAGGTCAAAGGGTCAAAAATAAGGAACCTGAAGAAGACACTGCTTAGAAAATCCAGACAGCACCTGCCGCTTCACAAATGTGTCCAGAGAATTAGCAAAGTGGCCCTAAAGAACTCTGCCCTGATGTGTGAGCAAACAGAGGAATGGAATAGGACCTACAGCTGCAGAGCATTGCCTCACCCAACATCCTTCCGCTGTGTTATAGATAGCTGCTTCGGTCAGTGTCAGGAGGAGGCTGATGAGGAGGCCTTGTTACTTTGGCCCATGGAAAAGGTGTGTATAAATGAGAAAATGTGGGGAGAAATGCAGTCAAAACCATAAAAAGAACATTGTGGGGTAGTTGCAAGAGGGGCTGCAACTTGGTGCACAGATATGTGCCAGGGTCTCCCTCACACTGCAAAAGGGGCAAGTAAACGGGAGGAGGTGAACCATGCCAGATACACTCCTGTGCTCTTGGCTTCATGAGCAAGCTGCCAACTGATATCCCCAGCAGGCTGCAAGACCAACACGGAATAGAGGCTGGCCTGCTTGGGTTCCTCACACTCAGCGGGAAACTTGGTATTCAGGCAGGACATGAGGGTGAGAAAATGTAGAGTGTGAAGCATTAACATGTACAGATGTGCCTTTGCTGTGATGTGGAAATGAATTGGCTGTAGGTCTCATAGCCAATTCAGAGTGGGCAGAGGGAGTGGCGGGGTGACTCACAGAACAGGGACCCAATGAAAAGGTTAAGGAACCTGTGATGAGGGGTGTGAGGAGCACCCTTCCATAGTATGTGCATGAGAGATAAGCAGTAAGGCTGCCAGCACCTTCTGAAGCAAATGCTGTGGTGATTGAAGAGTGGAGAGTCCCATGTGCTGATCTAGTGCCTAGGGATGCATTCAGTCCCCCCAGTTGTCGCCCATGAACTCTCTGATTCTAGTGAGTCCCACCAAGACTAACCTCTGGCACATCAAGGGGGACACTGTCATTTGCACACCAAGTTGCAGATTGTAGAGGAGATCTACCCCCTTAGCAGCTGCCACGGACCTGGTTGCTGAACTCAGCTTCCAAGTCTAGAGGAGGTCCTGGTAGCAGACCAGCAGCACAGAGAAGTTTTGAAGACCTCTCAGATGGAGACAAGTTGCTGCAAGTCATATTGGAGCCCACAGAGGTAGCAGAGGAAGGCATGTATCAGCATGCTCCATGCAGGACTTTTGGTACTGCAAAGTAATCTCTACAAGACGTGGAGGTAGAAGACAGACCTGAGTATGGAGGCAAAAGAGTCCATGTCTTCTTTCCTCCAAGAGAAGGTTCTGAATCCTGAAAGAAGCCAGCGCAGTCCAGGTCAGAAGAACTCCAGAGTCAGCCTCTGGAGACTGGCCAGGAAACTAGGACCAGGCTCAGGTTGTTGAGTCAGTGCCAGAACTTGGACAGGAACAGCTCATTAAGCACCAGCGTCTTCCCCAGCAGTGAAAAGCACTGGAGTAGTCCTGTCCGTCTCCACAGCTGCTCAGCCATCCTGCTAGTTCTCAGATGGGGAGATGGGTAGCAGAAAGTTAAGCCCCCAGATAGAACAGGGAACCTGTGCTCCACCAGATGGTCTGAAGTATGGGTGGGAGGGAGCTCATTTGCCACTCATCCCGGATCATCAGGCTGGAGCCTTCAACCCAGTTGACCCAAGAAGCTGCTGAATAAACAGCCTGACAGGTCTCTATCCACACCAGGTCGCCCAGGTCCTGGACCACAGGAAGTACTTCCTGAGCATTCCCTTACAAGGGATCACTCACAGTTCCGTCTCATTGAGCACCAATCCCATCATTCTCCTATAGATGAGATTCTGGTAGGGCTCAGTGAACAGAGTATACAGCTGGCCTAATGGTAGCCTAGAAGGACTACTGGGAGACCTAGATGACGATACTTATGTAACAAAAGAACAAGTTTTTCTTTACCATGAATTGTTTCTTTATGATTGCTGACAAAAAGAATCGGTAAAGAATATTTTGGAAAAACAAAAATGAAGAATAGATTCAACTCTAGCTGAATTGAAAAAAAGAGAAAGCTAAGAGAAATTAAACCAGGAGAAAAACAAATAGGGCTTTTAAGAAAAAACTTCTGTAGGAGAAGAAAGATATTTTTAGCTGTTTAGGGAGATCAGTAGGAATCTAACTAGATATAGCAGTATAATAGTTAAAAATAGCAAAACGTATGATTGTCAGGAAATATTCCCCATTTGTCACCTATCATCCTGCTCCAACTGCTCTTAAAGTTAATAGGATCATTTCTATTTATTAAAATGGGTGATTAGCTGGACCCCGATACTACAAAAACTTCTCAAGTTCCATTGCTCGAGTATTTTAAATAAGATTGGACAAAGCACTCAAGAATGCAAAGTAAAGAACAAATCTGGGAGATGCACTAGATGATCCAAGATACCTTTCCCATGTCTAATTTATTATTCTAATACCATCACAAAAACTTGGACAAATTGAGCTCCCAGGAAAGAAAAGAGCCAAAACAACAACAACAAAACCAGTGAAACCTCTGTTGAATCCACAATGCTGCAATTTCAGTAATTTATTTATCCATTCATATTATAATCCTGTATCCACTTACAAAGAATTCCCAATTTGTCCTCAAAAACAGGATCATTACAAATAAGAAATAAATCTTATTTTATGTCTCTCTGTAGAAACTGGAGAAAATACATAATTAATCATACATAGATTTTAGAATTTATTTTTATGAAGTACCTAAAGAAAAATGGATAATACTAAAACTAGTCTCAGCAAATAAACGTTTGATGGATTTCTGCCAGCATTTGGCTATGCAAACTTAGAGTGTAACAAGAATTTATTATAGTGGTGCTCTGCAGCATTGTTAGAGGGAATGGTCTATTCAGTTTTTTTCAGCACGTAAACCATCTATTTTAGCGGTTTATAATTCAGGGATGAAAATTCTGTTTGAGCTAAGATTTGAAATACAAAGTCTGAAGCCTTGATTCAGAGAACATGTAAATGCATATTTAATTTCAAGCATCTGAGTAATCTCATTTTCATTCAGCAGAGAGCTTAACCTTTGTCTTAAATGCTTTGCAGAATAGGGTAGGAATTATTCCTGAGTTAAGCATATGCTTAAATACTTTGCTTGATCAGAATGAAATACCTTGTGCTCAAAATTAAGTATGTCCCTAAGTACACTGCTGGACTGGACTCTTGCATTTTCAGGAAGACAACACACTTTGATAACTTGGGTTTCCAAGAGTGATACTGATGAAATAGTACTTCAGGGTTAAATAGCCCTAATACTGGCCCTTTGCCCAAAGGTAGCTTGAACTCTTTATAAGGCAGGTACTCTTGTTATATAACAGGCATGGCCAAACTGTGGCTCAGAAGCCACATGTGGCTCTTGAATGAAAAAGTGTGGCTCGTGGAAGAGCATCAGCAAATCAATTTAGCGTGTAAAAGTATATGGCTGTACATCTCAATGCAGCTCTTGAAGGTTTAATAATCAACTTGTGTGGCTCTTGAGCTCCATAAGTTTGGCCACCCCTGCTATATAACAACGTGACAGATTTGTATACAACTGATAATTGTATTCTACATGAACTCTTAGCATAAGTATATGTACAGGTACAACTAGAAAAACTAATTCAATTAAAATAAAAATATCCTACCTCCCTCTCCACAGGGGTGTCGCTGGCACTGGGACCCCAGATCTGGTGGGGCCACCCCTCTCCTGGTCTCCAGCCGAATAGGGCTGGAGATCCGGGTCCCAGCCGCCGGCAGCCGCAGTGGCCCCATTCCCGGCCGGAGATCTGGGGCCCAGCCACCCGCGGCAGCATCCGCTCTGTCCCCAGCCGGGGATCCAGGGCACGGCTGCCCGTGGCAGTGGCGGCCCCATCCCCAGCCAGGGATGCGGGACCCAGCTGCCTGCAGCCACTTCCAGCCCTGTCCCCAGCTGGAGATGCGGGGCCTGGCTGCCTGTGGCCACTTCCGGTCCCGTCCCCGGCCAAGGATGCTGGGCCTAGCCACCTGCAGCAGCGCAGCGGTTTCCAACCCTGTCCCCGGCCAGGGGGTGGGGCTTGGGCCTGTGCCCCGGGTCCCTCCTCGGGGCAGCGACGCCCCTGCCTCTCCAAAACTTGTTTCAAATCTGAATGAAACATTTTCTGATGTTTAAAAAAGTTCGGTTTACTCTCTTACGAGGCCCTTGGTGACAGAAGGTCAGGTTAGGGACTGCTTAAAGAAAC
>ML682066.1:1783200-1820232 GCA_007922195.1 Podocnemis expansa
TAGATGACCTCGTGGGGTCCCTTCCAACCCTATGATTCTATGATTCTCCCTGCCATCCCCCCACCCCCGCTACGCAGGAGCATAGTTTTTTGCACTTATAGCCTTTGGCTAGGTATGGAAACTGAACTGTTAGAATATCTTGAAAAACCTTTATTTTTTTCTTGGGTGTGATATTTTGACAGAGATTGGACTTTTCCACCCAAATTTTCTCAACAAACTTACTGGCTGAGCTGCACCTCACACAAGATTAGAGGGGCAAAGTGAACTTAGACCAACATTGCAGTCACTTATCTTCTTTCTCTTTCCCTCCTTGATTGTCAGGCAGCTCAATGATGGAATAATCTCAGAACAGATCAGAGCAGCCTGAAGACTTATCTGGTTGGTTGTCAATCTTCTCTCCTACTCTAATCCAGGGCTTCTAAGTCCAGCTGTGGATCATTGGATCCAAGGATCTTCTGGCTACATCCTCTTTTTCGTAAACACATTCTAAATGAGGGACTGGATTTGTGGATAGTGAAGAAGCTATGATGGCTCCTTGTGACACTTAGGTATACTCTGAGGAAATGGCCAGATCTGCCAGGATTAGCCCAAACCAGTGCAAAACTCCCATAAAGGACAAAAACTCTAGCTCACAATCTAGAGGTGAACATTAAAATTCCCAAACCTTTTGATGAAGATAAAGCCACAAGTCCAAGGCTGGTTTCTTAATTTCATTTTTGAATGTTTCATCAAGCTGTGAGTGCTGCTTTGCTTTTTTAAAGCTTTGCACTAATTTTAAATTTTTCAGTTTCCTTGGAAAAACTCTAAAGACCTGATTACAAACACAAATATTTTAAAGTTATGTTTCTCTAATGACTGGGGTAACCTCTCTGAATGAGAGAAGCCATAACATTTCTATTTGACTAATGGATAATGAAAATAAATGATCTTCAAAATTCTAGTACTTTTCTTCATTTAAATGTAATCCTGACAGTTCTCTGCAGTGATAATTTTGGTAGTCTGCCTTAGTTCATCTAGAAAACTACATGGAGCTGTCTTCTTTATCATCTGTTTCAAGAATTATTTCATGTTTCACTTTCTCTTTTTATATAAAATTCCTGATTTATGTACACTGGAGACTGATAACAGATTGTTCTTTTTCCAATGAAGGGAGCTGGATCACATGACAATCAGGAAAGTTCTCAAATGCTATAAATACCTCTATAACAGTAACAACTACTACAATTCAAAGTAAATGCTCCCCCCCCCTTCAAAACAACATGTGTATTGAAGATTCACACTCCCTGTGGATCATGCAGTAACTACATACTACTCTTTTTCTACCTGTTATTTATCTTCCTTTCCCCTAAATGAATGCAGGAAGACCAATATTGTTTTATCTGCAATATTTCTTTCCTTTTATAAAGCTGCAGTGGGGTGCCAGTAGACTCCCGGGACTACTCCTTGCTATCTTTTTTTTCCCTCCCCATATTTGTCCTGCTGCTTCTCTCTCTCTAAGGCATCAGTATAGTATTAAAACCCATGACCAACTTTAATCATGTGGGTTCTCCCATGTGATTTCAGCCAGACTGTGTAGATGTTTCCTACACATGACCCATCACACAGGAACCTTCTGTCAATGGAACTGAGGAATCAACACTGGTATTCCTGTCCAGTGGCCTGTGCTCAGTCTTCTCATGGTCAGGACCTCAGCTCTCCAGGTAAGCCATTCTCAGTTCCATCATTTCCAGGCTAAAGCACAGTTCAACCCCACTTTGTGTCAGTGGTCACTGTTTGTCCATTCACCACCCATTGGTGGTCCAGGGGAGGCAGGAGGAAACAGGCCCACTCACTTCTCTAGGCCCTGTGCACTCCAGCTGAGCACCAGCTCAATACCCCCACACCAGTTCAGCCTGCAGTTCAGATCCCCTGGCCACATCCTCACCTCTCCAAGTACTTGTTCCTTTGTAGCAGGGCTGAGTCCATGCCAAACTTTGGCAGGCTGCAATATGCTGCCCCTGGTCCTGTCTCCTGCAGGCAGAGCTCCAGCATATCTTGGTTCCACAACAGCTAGAGTCAGACTGGCTGAGCTGTGGCTGCAATCTGTTTATACAGGCTCTTCACCTGGCTCCACCAGTCACCAGGCTTTCCCAGCCACCAGCTCCTATTGGCTGTGCCCTTTCCCTGGTTGTTTTAACCCCTTCCCTTCTGGAGCGGGACGACTACCCTGCTACAGGCTACTTATATGCTAAACATAGATACGTCAGTCAGTGAAAAGCTCTAGTGAGGGGAAAGCAGCATGGAGCAGCTTCAGCAACTCCTCACTGCCAGGGTCCTTCTCTGCAGCAAGGGCAGACTCTGGCAGAGGGAGGGCAATAGAGAAAGTCCCAAGCCTGGTGCCATTGTCTTTCCCAAGGAAAGGCAGTGGGCAGCTACTGCAGCTTTTCCCTGTTTCTAGAGTCCTTATCTGTAGCAGCAATGGGCTCCTGCAGCAGGAGGTTCATTGAGTCAGAGATTTTATGGCCCAAATGTTACATCATTGATAATCCAGTCTGAACTCCTGCACTTCTCAAGCCACAGAGCTTCAGTGGCCCACTCCTGTAATAGACCCATAACCTCTTGCTTAGTTACTGAAGTCCTCAGATGATGATTTAAAGACTTTGAGTTACCGAGCATTCATCATTTAAACTAGTTCAAACCTGCTCCAATGCCTCAGAGAGAAATGAAAACACATCAGGATCTCTGCCAAGTTGACCTGGGTGAAAATTCCTTTCTGACTCCAAATACAGTGATCAGTTAGACCCTGAGCATGTGGAACAAGACACAGCAGCCAGATAGCTGGGAAAGAATTATCTGTAGTAACTCAGAAATCTCATCATCTAATGTCCATCACTGGCCAATAAGATATTTGCTGCTAGCAGTCATAGACTCACTACATGCCTTTATAAGTAGTTCGATCATACCCTCTCCTCCATAAACTTATAAAGGTCAGTGTTAAAGACAATTAGGTTTCTTGCCCCTTTGGGTTTCTTCTCTGTCCTGCTTCGAAGCTTCATCTCCAATCTTCATCTAATTTCAAGCCAAAACTTGTTCATGACCAATTTATATCCATTTATTCTTTTGTCCACATCGGTGCTTAACTTTACATAGCTCCTTTCCTCCCTGGTATTTATCCCTCTGATGTATTTAAAGAAAGCAATCATACCTTCCCTCAGCCTTCTTTTTGTTTTGCTAAACAAGTCAAGCTCCTTGAGTCTCTTCTCATAAGGTAGGTTTCCATTCCTTGGATCACCCTAGTAGCCCTTTTCTGCACCTGTTTAGTTTGAATTCATCTTTCTTAAACATGAGAGACCAGAATTGCACCCAGTATTTCAGGGGAAGTCTCACTGGCGCCTTGTAAAGTGGTACTAACACTTCCTTATCTCTGCTGGAAATAGTTTGCCTGGTGAAAATGAGGATTGCATTCATCTTTTTCATGACCACATCACATTGGTGATATCTTGTGATCACATAATACACTGAGGTCTTTCTCCTTCTCTGTTCTAACTGATAGTCCTCATCTTATAGCAAAAATTCATGTTGTTAGTCATTAGATGCCTAATCCTGCACTGTGCACAATTAAATTTTTCATCCCATTCTATTACTCTAGTTTTTATGGTCCACCAGATCTTCTTGATCTTCTTGTATGTATTGGCAAAACGATTAAATTTTGTGTCATCTATAAATTTCTTGAGCACAATCTCACTTTTTGTGTCAGAATCATTAATAAGAATGTTAAACAAGATTGGTCCCTAGACAGATAGCTGAGGAACTCTACTAGTTAGCTCCCTCCAGCCTGAGAGTTCACCTATGAGTATGACCCACTGTAGCCTTCCCTTTAAACAGTTCCCTGTCCAACTTTCAAGTTTCTTTTTAATACCCCGCTTCTCCAACTTAATTAATAATTTCTAATGTGGAACTGTATCAACTGCCTTACTGAAATCTAGATAAATTATTATAAATGATATAAATTATAAATTATAAACTGTATTTCCTTTGTCTATTAAATCTGTTATCTTCTCAAAAAAGGAGAGCACAATATCTGTATGGGGTAAGGCACAATCTGCCTTTTGAAAATCATGTTGTATTTTATCCCAACTTCCATTTACATCTATGCTCTTAACTACTTTCTCTTTTAAGAGTTGTTCCAAGACCTTGTATACTACTGAGATGAAACTAACAGGTCTGTAGTTTCTCAGATCAGTTTCCCCCCCTTTCTTTAAAGTAGGAGGTATATTAACAATTCTCCAGTCATAAGACACAACCCCTGTTTTTACAGATTAATTAAAAATTCTTGATATTTGGCTGGCAATTTCATGCACCAGTTCCTTTAACATTCTTTGATGGAGATTATCCAGGCCCCTCAGTTTAGTCCCATTAAAACTTCCTGAGTTTTACTTTCACCTTGGATATGGTAACTTCTGCTTCCATATCCTCATTCCCATTGGCTACCTTGTCACTACTCCTAAGCTGTTTCTTAGCTTTATTAGAAACTGATGTAAAATATTTGTGTAGGTGTTGGGCTGTGCCTAAATTATCTTTAATCTCCACACCATCCTCCATGCTTCATAGTCCCACTTCTTTATTTCTTTGCATATTTATATGGCTATATAAGTTATACTTCTGGTTTTACTTTCCTTTGCAAGATCCAACTGTGTTTGCGTTTTGGTAACTCTTATTTTACCCCTTTACTTTCTGACTTCGATGACTTAGCCTTCCTTGCTAATTCAGCTCACATTCCTCTCCTTGTAGGCATCCGTCTTTCTCCTAATCACTTGTTTGACAAGTTTGCTCATCCAGATTGATCTACAAGTCTTTTCTATGAATTTATTACTCTTGCTTGGGATGCAGATAGTTTTTGAAACTTTAGCTTGAAGGATTTCTAAGCTTTCTCTATATGCAGATCATTGAACTCGTCAGTCCAGTTCACTTCTCTGCGGCTATGTCTACACTTCCCATGTCAGTTTGAATTACTCAGTTCGAATTACTCAATTCGAACTAATAATTATTAGTTCGAATTGAGTCAATTCGAATTGACATGGCCAGACTAGAAAATCCAATTCGAATTCCCATGTCCATGGACTGGACTTGCCAATTCGAATTAAAGGGGGGCACTATGGGAAGTGTGGCATGATGGCTGTGCAAAACTACCACTGCCACAGCCAATCCTTTGCCAGGCTTCAGCACTCTGAGCCAAGCACAGGAAAAAGCATCCCCTGCCCAGGTCTAGCAGCAGTGCCACTAAAGCTGGGGAGGGGATGCTTTACCCCCATGCCAGGCTCAGATGCTGGAGCCTGGCAAGGGATGTTTCCCCTGCAAGGGGGGGGGAGGGATTGCGCCTGCCCCCTACCAGATGGGCTCCCCTGCCAGTAAGGGAATCGCCCCCCCCCACAGGGCTGGAGCCCCTGTTGCTTGCCAGTGGGGTGGAAGTTGTGCTGGTGGCACGGCTCCATCCCTGCTAGCCACATGGGGGCAAAGCATCCCCTTGCGGAGCTCCTGCAGGGCTAGCAGCATGGTGGGGGGGATGAAGCAACCCCCCATACATCTTCTCCTTAGCACCTGCGCGTGGGGGAAAGCATCCCTGTGTGGGACTCCTGGGGGGCTGGCCACGCAGGGGAAGCAACCCCCCCTCGTGTGGCTTCTCCTGGTGACCCACTCTTGTGGGGCAGCTGCACGGGGGGGGAAAGCATCCTTGCATTTTGTGCAGCTGACCCATGTGGGGGGAAGCAACCACTCCGTGTGGCTTCTTCTACACAGGAGCCACACGCGGGGATGCTTTCCCCTGCCCATGGCTGCCTGGGGAGGAGCCGTGGGGGGGGCTTGCTGCCCCCCGTGCAGGGTCAGCCACACAGGAGCCACGCACAGGGATGCTTTCCCCACATGCGGTTGCTTCCTCCTATGCCACCAAGTGCACAGGAGCCCCCCGCGGGGATGCTTTCCCTCGGGGACCAGCATGCTTGAAGTGCTGGATGGCATCCCTTTCCCCAGCCAGGGGACAGGAACCTCATTCCCCCCCTCCCCCCAGCTGGATCCGGCTGGGGGAGGCAATTTTGGGGATGCCTGCCCCAGGTGGCAAAGGGCTGCTCTTCCTTCCAGGGTGTATGGCACCCTGGGAGGAAAGTCAACCCTTGTCAATTCGAACTCACTGAGTTTGAATTGACATGGCCACATTAGGTCAATTTGAACTACTGGATTCGAATTGACCCTGACTTTGATGTCAAATGAAGTTTGACTAATTCAAAATCAGCTTTCATCAATTCAAACTGAGGAGTTCCTCAGTTCGAATTGATGAAAGCATGTATGTCCATGCACTTAATAGAATTCGAGTTGATGACAATCAATACTAATTTTGTTCTAAGTGTAGACATACCCTAACTGATTCTCTTAATTTTCTAAAGTTTGCTCTTTGCCTGAAGCACAGAAAGGCTCTCTCAGTGGATG
Organism: Podocnemis expansa; assembly: GCA_007922195.1. Classification (NCBI taxonomy): domain Eukaryota; kingdom Metazoa; phylum Chordata; order Testudines; family Podocnemididae; genus Podocnemis; species Podocnemis expansa. The sequence continues at coordinate 1,789,660 of ML682066.1, forward strand.
CTAACAGACCCCTTCCTCACTGCCAGTCTTCTCCTACAGCAGCAAAGGACTTCAGCAGCAGGAAGCTGGCAGGGCTTTTCCTCTCTGCCTTCTCTCTGTCAAAATCTTTCCCCTCCGTTTGGGAGACTTTTTCTGTAGTGGTGGAAGGCATTAGCACCTGGGAAGTAGTAGGCACTACACACCTAAAACCAGCAGCAGAGACAGGAAGGCACATTTTGGACAAGTGGAGAGCTATGTAGGCTGTTTACCTGGTATATATCCACAGCTTTCAGGGACATCTAAAGCTATGCTTCACCACTTACACTGGTACTTAAACTAGTGGTACATGGGCTATACAAGTATATACTTCACATGTTGCTGAAAGAAGCATGCAGTATAGACACAGCTTCAGCCTGAAAAGCCTTCTGCACTGAAGCAAATTTTGCCCTTTGAGCTTTGACCAAAATATGCAATCTTGCCCTTTGAGGTTTGACCAAAATATGCAAGCTTAGGTGGTTAAAAATGGTCATCTACGTCCACATTTAGGCACTTACATAGATGATCTGATTTTCAGAAGTCCTGAAGACCTTCAACGCCCACGTAGGGGCTTAACAGGGACAGCACTGCTCATCACCTCAGGATGTGAGGCCAAAAGACAGATGGAGTTTAGATGTCAAATTTCAGTCACCCATGGTTGAACGTGATGTTTATACATGGAAGAGTTTTTGAAGTTTTAAAAAGCTGAACAAATGGTGGATGGCTGTGACTCAGACACCCACACATGTCTATATTTGATGATATATTTAGACAGTTTGGGACAAGGGCTGTGTCATTCTCTGCAGCTGAAAGTATCTAGCATATGTTGAGGACTATTGAAGGCTAAATAATAAAATATATTTTTGACAGGTTTTTTAGTTTATTGAGACCAAACCTTAGTCTTCTAATCAGTTGGTACAGCCAGCATTTGTTCTTTACTTCAAGAAAAGATAGGATTAAAAACACAAAAGAGGGAAGATTAAAAATAAATATGAGGGGAGAAGAATAATTCTGTGCATTACATTTGCATCAAATTGCTAAAAGCACTCTGGCTTCATATGGACAGGAGCAGCCAAACTGTTTCTTGCATTTCTACTCCCATTTGTGAATAGCCAGGTTCATGACAGATTCAGGAATGACACAACCAGGATCACTGAAGCTGGCTCCAGCTTAGTCAGACATATGGTTACTGGTAACAGCTGTCATCTCTTCACAGAAGGCAATCATGTTGGTCAGGAACAATTTGCCCTTGGTGAATCCATGCTAACTGTTCCTGATCACTCTATTTTCCTCCAAGTGTTTCAGAATGGATTCTTTGAGGACCTGCTCCATGATGTTTCCAGGGATTGAGGTGAGGGTGATTGGTTTGTAGTTCCCTGGCTCCTCCTTTTTCCCTTTCTTGTAGATAGGCACTGTATTTGCCTTTTTCTAATCATCTGGGACCTCCCCCATTCACCACAAGTTTTCAAATATAATGGCTAGCTCTGCAGTCACATCAGCCAACTTCTCCCATACCACTTTTATTAATGTACTTCAAAACCTGAAGAGGGGCCATCTATAGGAAAGAGTTCATTTTGTAAGCCCACTGAATCCTGGGTGTCTTTTCTGAGAATGCCAAGTGAGCTGCCAGTTTTGATGGTGGTTTTCCCTATGCTCAAAACCATAACAGTTATTTCATGAAGGCTGCTGAAGTATCATCTGGCTGGCTGACTGTCCTCTTATCCATTTTCATTGCTGGCTATCATGATAACTGTCAAGTTATTTCTAGTATTAGTAATGCAGGGCCATCTTTTCCACTGATCATAATTCTTATCATCCTCTTTCCCAGAAGGATGATTGTTATGGTCAGCTCCAGGGAAACATTAAACCCTGCAGTGCAGCCCCAGAGCAGAAAGGGCAAGTAGGAAATAGGGACCCTCTACTGGGTAATTAAATATATAAAAGTGAATTTGTAAGCAACAGATTTGAAAGATACTTGGAGATATTCTATCACCTCCCATCAGTCACCTAGAGCTGGGTGACTCTTCAGCATATTGGTCTCTGTTGTGTAAACAGATCTCTTTTGGGGCTTTCAACCTATCGGAGACAATTGGGCCCCTCCCACTGAGAAAAGGGACAGAAACTTACTTTGGAAATGAAGTTATTTTTTGTATACATATATTATAGGTGCTTAGAGCTCAAACAAAAAAAATGAATGCACTAGTTTCAGGAATTCATATACTAGAATTTATTTCACTGCTTTGTCTAGCTTCTGTGCTCAAGGGAATTATGTTTTGCATAAGTTGTTTTCTGTGAGTACTTGACTGTACTCAGAAAGAATAAATGAGGTACACGTATATTATAACTATTCTTCTTTTATTTTATGCTTTGCTCTGAAACAAAATAAACTGACCTTAATGTACATTATCTTCTGTTTCAGAGCTTGTATTCTGAGTTTGTGAGAGACAAATCAGCAGGAGAAGGAGCCTGTTGTTCCAGGCAATCTTCAAATGATTTAGATTAGCCTTTGGGATAGTCTAACATGTTGCTCTGAGTAATGTAAGATCCCAAGGGGACCTTATACAAATGAGGATTGGCAGAATGGAGCCATATTCTCTCACTTCCAATTCTCTTCCTCAGCACGCTTCCTATTATGTGGTGGGAACTGGATTATAAATTTTTATTTTATTCCACAAGAAGTTTCCCCTTTGACAAAAAAATTATAATCAGAATGTGTCACACCGAAGTGGTACAAAGTAGGTTGAGCAGGTACATCAACACTACAAAGGAAGGTGTAAGTGCAGTGCAGGCGGGCACTAGCTTTCTTTGGAACAGTGGCAATGAGGACATGTGGCTTTAGTACAGGGTTGCCAACTCAGTACAAGCCCACTGGAGGATCTGGATATTTACTTTGGTTGCTGAGTCACAGCAGAGTCCATGCTACCCATATCTTTACTGTTGCTATCTGCATTAGTATAAAGGCCTACAGGGCCTCAAGCCTATGCCCATGGTTTCCCAGGCAGCCCTCACACCCTGGCCAGCTCCCATAGGCCGCCTAGAAATGAAGGGCTAATGGAACGCTGTCCCTCAATAGAAGTATGCTCAGGAAGATTCAGACTGGGGGAGGATGACCATCCCCACCGATTTGTTGAATTAAGCTGTTTAAATCAGAAGGAGGCACAATAAGAGATATTTCCTGACTGGTGCAGAACTGGATCTGGATTTTCCTTGTCCCTGGTTTCTGATTCAGACTTTCACTGTTAGCCTGAACTCTGGCTCTAATCATCCTTTCTCAACTACCAGGTCAGAAGGACAGAATGACCACCTCCTGGTCCTGACAGCTAGATTGAAGCTAACCTGGAGATGCCTACCTCCACTTCAATCACACTTTTACTTGTCACATAGATGTATGCACGGAATCTAGCCTGGTATGTTTAGAGGCTTTTGTGTGTTATATGATAATTTTGAAACAAGAGGCTTTCAAACTGCTCTATGCATCTAAAACCATCAGCACTAGAGACAGCATTTAGCCACACAGCTGAAAAGCTGTCAGAGAGGGAGAGAAAAGAAAAGCAACTGTGAACTTTATCTGTTGTAATTGGCATAACAAAGGTGATGACAGTATCATAATGTTTAGGCATGTATTAAAATATAGTTAGCTTCATATTTAAGGCTTTTTAAAAGTAGTAAATAGTGGTAGTTTTGAGTAGGTTTAGCTAAAAATCCAAAGTGGTGGCTGTAATGATTTTATATTAGGGAAGAAACAAAATGGAAGTTGTAAGACAATCAACAGCTGAGGGCCAGACCAGGATGAAATAAAAGTAATCCCTAAATACCTGAGGTTAGTTAGGTAGGAAGTAGGTTCTTAAGGAGGTCCAACTTGAGTGAAAGGTAGAACTAATTAGAACACCAGACAATTGATTGGTGAAAAAGACATCACCCCACTGGGAGGGGACCATGCTAATGACTGGCATTAAAAAAAAAAAAACAACCAGTCAGGAAGGGACAGAAATCATATCTAAGGCAGAGAGCTGACAGGCTTGAGTGTGGGTGGGTTTGTTGGCCAGAGCAGAAGAAGACAACAAAAGACAGGAGCCTCAGCAGCAAGTGGCAGCAAGATCAGTGGTGGGAATGTCAGAGAACAGAGCAGAAAGACCCCCTGAGATAAGTCAGAAAGAAGGAAAGTCAAGTATAACTCTTTCAAGGATAAGGAATGTATGAACATGATTGTAAGTAAACATGGATACTTGCATCTGAAGGGTCTCTTACCCCACACCTTCAATGACTACCTGGGCAATACTTGTAGAATGGTATTTTGTATCAGTGTTATTTAACATATAATACTGTTATGTTACTTTATACATATGTATAAGAGATCTGTGTATTACATTGTAATAGGTTTGGTATTATAGTACAACATTATATTTAGATTTTATAGATACATATGAAAGACCTTCCCTTCTTTGTACTACTGGTTTGTGACTTTGTATATTCACTTCACTGTGTGCCATACCACACTAATTATTAGCACATTCCAGCTTTGTGTTGTAATATATAACTGACAGTTTTGTGTCACATTGTATTCTCTTCTAACTATTCAATGGAGTGTAACTGATTATTACATTCAAACTAAATGCTATTTTGTCCTTGAAGAACTGCTGTTTAAGAGTCAATCTTTTAAGCAGAAGCTTGTAGCTGTGTCCTCTCAAGAGTAAACTGAAGTCAGTTCTGGGTAGTTTCCCAAGGACCTAAAAGGGAAATCTCTGTTTAAACCCTGACAAATCCCCTAGAGTGAGCCACCTCTTCTTACTCACTTATAGAGAAAAGGCTTGTGATTGGTCAGTTAATATTACTAACCTATTATAGGGTCTCTTGGGTCCAAATTTCAGGGTAACAATGTTTTTAATATATATTGGGTATTATTATTCCATGGTGAAAAGATTAGTTATATTCAAAGTATCCTGTTCTTTTGTCATACCAGTTCAAAATTAATGAAGAAAGTAGAATAAACCACATTTATCATGACTTTTATTACTTTTTTTGGCTACAGAATTTAGCTTTCTGAACCTGAAATCATTTAAGCAGTGATGTGTCAACTCAAAGCAAGGTGAAATCCTACTGTGAAAATAACGGGTGAGATCCTCACCCACCTCTCTGACTCCATTATGTCACATAAAGGACCAGACTGTCATATTGGAGCTCTAAAAGCTCTAATTCCATTGAGGAGAAGATTCTCCAATACAGAAATTCCCCCATCTTCAAAGTGTCTGATGAAGTGGGATTTTCTCCCATAAAAGCTCATGCAATAAATATATTCATTAGTCTTTAAGTGCCACAGGACTCCTTTGTTTGTTTGTTTGTTTTGCTGAACTTGACTAACATGGCTGCCCCTTTGGATCCAATACAGAACTTAGTGATAAAGCTGCCTTCCAAAGATTATCTTGCAAGTCATGGCATGCCAAAGAGAGATGGATGGCAGGGCTGGGCAGGGAATGTCAGGTCCATGAACAACCTCAGATCAGGAGGATGCAACTGTGTCTTAAAGCCACCAAAGCTCCCAACCTTGCATGGCCTGTGAGTTCTGTGTGGAAGTTCTAAGAGATGCAGCACAGAATCTCACCCAATTCTTTCTTCCCATCAGATGAATAGACTTAAATATTCTTGATATAATCACATTCTTCATCATACATCTTTTTTTCTCATATACCAGATTTATGCATCTTGCTTATTTCAGCTCTGCTAGAAACACATACCAGTTAACACAATGAAAAACAATAACAAAAAACACTGCTGAGAATATAACAGAAGAAAATTAGATATTGACTGAGGAGAGGAATTTCTAATTGCTTGTGAAAAGTTAATTCACTGTAGAACAGAAAATGAATTTCAGAATGGATTTTCAGAAATGTACAAATGTGCTAAAAACAAAAATTCCCCTCTCATCCCTATGGGTGGTATGTGTCTTCCTCAATCTCAGGTCCTCTACCAGAGGCCTGGGAGTTTGAAGGTTCTGTGCAGTATCTTAGCTGTTCCGAGCACTGCACTCTTCTAGACAGAGAGCTCTGATGTTGTTCCTGGGATCTGTTGGAGCTACTCTCCCAGCTTAGGAGTCACAGCCCCGAGTGCTCCTACCACCACTGGGACCACTTTGGCCTTTACTTTCCACATCCACTCTAGTTCCTCTTTCAGGCCCTGGTACTTCTCCAGCTTCTCATACTCCTTCTTCCTGATGTTGCTGTCACTTGGCACTGCTAGATCTATCACCACCGCTGTCTTCTGGTCCTTGTCTATTACCATGATGTCTGGTTGATTGGCCAGTACCTATCTGTCCGTCTGGATCTGGAAGTCCCACAGAATCTTAGCCCTGTTATTCTCCATGACCTTCTGTAGAATATCCCATCTGGTCTTGGGAGGGTCTAGCCCATACACTGTGCAGATGTCCTGTACACAATGCCAGCTACTTGGTTGTGCCGTTCAGTGTATGCTGTTCCTGCCTGCATCTTACATCCTGCCACTATGTGTTGGACTGTCTCTGAGGCCTCTCTGCACAGTCTGCACCTTGGATTCTGTCTAGTGTGGTAGACCCCTGCTTCAATGGATCTGGTGCTCAGTGCCTGTTCTTGTGCTGCTATGATCAGTGCCTCAGTGCTGTCTTTTAGTCCAGCCTTTTCCAGCCACTGGTAGGATTTCCCAATGTCAGCCACCTCAGCTATCTGTCGATGGTACAACCCATGCAGGGTCTTGTCTTTCCATGGCACTTCTTCTGCTTGATCTTCCTCCCGTGTCTGCTGCTGCCTCAGGCATTCTCTCAGCAGCTCATCTTTGGGTGCCATCTTACTGATGTACTCCTGGATGCTCTGAGTTTCATCCAGGACAGTGGCTTTGACACTCACCAAACCCCACCCGCCTTCTTTCCGGCTGGTGTACAGCCTCTGGGTGTTGGATTTGGGGTGGAAACCTCCGTATATTGTGAGGAGCTTCCGGGTCTTCACATCAGCAGCCTCCATGTCCTCCTTTGGCAAGCTCACTATACCGGCAGGGTATCTGATGACTGGCAGGGTGTACCTGTTGATGGCGTGGATCTTGTTCTTCCCATTGAGCTGGCTCTTCAGGACCTGTCTTATCCTTTGGTGGTACTTGGATGTTGCTGTCTTCCTTGACTCCTCATCGTGGTTCCCATGTGACTGTGGGATGTCAAGGTACTAGTAGCTGGTCTGTATGTCTGCTATGTGGCCTGCTGGTAGTTCCACCCCATCAGTCTTCACTACCTTCCCTCTCTTTACTACCATCCAGCCACACTTCTCCAGTCCGAATGACATCCCAATATCCTCACTGTAGATCTGTGTCAGGTAGATTAACGAGTCGATGTCTTGTTCATTCCTAGCATACAGCTTGATGTCATCCATGTAGAGGAGGTGGCTAATGGTAGTTCCACTCTTGAACTTGTATCCATATCCAGTCCTTGTGATTATCTGGCTGGGGGGGTTCAAGCCAATGCAGAATAGCAGCGGGGACAGCGCATCACCTTGGTATATGCCGCACTTGATGGCCGCTTGTGCTAGCTGTCTTGAGTTGACTTCCAGTGTTGTCTTCCACAGTCCCCTTGAGTTCTTGAGGAAGGTCCTTAGTGTCCTGTTGACTTTGTACAGCACCAGACATTCACAGATCCATGTGTGTGGCATTGAGTCGTAGGCTTTCCTGTAGTCAATCCAGACTGTGCTCAGATTGGTCTGTCTAGACCTTGAGTCTTGGGCGACTGCTCTGTCTATGAGCAGCTGGTGGTTTGAGCCTCTGGTGTTGTTCCCAATGCCCTTCTGAGCTGTGCTCATGTTCTGGCCCATGTGGTCCTGTAGCTTGGCGGTTCTGACGCCTGATAGGACTTTCCATGTTGTGGGGAGGCAGGCTATTGGCTGCTAGTTGGACGGTGCTGTTCCCTTGTGGGGGTCTTTCATGATCAGCACTGTCCTTTCTTGTGTTAGCCATTCTGGGTGGGAGCCTGCTGCTAGCAGCTGGTTCATCTGTGCTGGTAGGCATTCATGCACTGCTGTTAGTTTCTTTAGCCAGTAGGTGTGTATCATGTCCGGGCCAGGTGCTGTCCAGCTCTTCATGTTCTTGACCCGCTGTTGGATGTCTGCTACTGTGATGGTGACTGATTCCTGTTCTGGGAGATTGCTGTGGTCTCTTCTCAGGTCCTGCAGCCACTTTGCACTGGTGTCATGAGTCTTCTCTTTCTCCCAGATGTTCTTCCAGTACTGTTCAGTTTCTGCTGTTGGTGGCTCTGCTGTTATTGTGTTGTTGCACTGCAGTTGGGAGTGCACCTTGGATGGTTCTTTGGAAAACAGGGCATTTATCTTTTTGGCCTCTGCTGCTCTAGTGTATCTGCTTAGCCTGGTAGCCAGTTCTGTGAGCCTTTGTTTAGCAGTCTCTAGGGCTTCAGATGGAGTCAGGCCCTCGTATTTTTTCAGTAGCCGAGTCTTATCCTTAATCTCTACACCCTTCTGTAGTTCCACCAGGCGGCTAACTTCTCTCTGGGTTGCCTTGATCTTATTCTCCAACCTTATCTTCCGGGGGGGGGTATGTACTGCCATTCTTTTTGATCATGTAGCCAAGCATCTCCAGGATTACAGAGGCTGTAGCACATACCAGTTCATTGGTTTTAGTGATGGTGGTAGTAGGAATTGTCATTAGGGCTCCGTTGGCATCTTCTACCATACTATCTGGTGGTACTTCTCCAACAAGCCTTGGTAATCAGTCTCAAGGGTTGACTGTAGCTAGTGTATCCATGATCTTGTGCCTCATATCAGCTGCTGTGCTCTGTAATGGAGGGAGTAGCAGTGAAGTTCCAGCTTCAGGCATTGGCTGCACATCTAGTTGTTCTTCTGGGGCTTCTTCTTGAGTCCAGGCTGTAATGTGGAGTTGGTCTGCCTCAAGTTGTGAGAGCAGCTTCCTCTTTACTATGTTGAAGCATTGGGTAACTAGCTGTTTCTCAGTTAGTGTGGATGTAGGTCTTTTGTCCATCCATAGTTCCCTCATCTGTTTCATATATCCCCTCTTATTAGGTCTACTGTTGTAGCAGCATTCCATCAATTCCAGGTTCTCTTGTCTCATCCATGTATGGTTTGTTCCAGTAGCCCACTTATCATCAGATTGTCCCAGCTCCCCAACATCTGGCACAGACCTTGTTAATCTGGGCAACACCCAAGCCAGTGTGACTCTCCTAGGTCATGTCATTCTTATATTCAAGGTAGGCAAGTGAGGAGTTAGGGAGGCTTTTGCCCAAGGACTCCTACTAGAAGGGTAGATAGGTACTAACCAGGATTTGAACGCTGGTCTTTCATATCAAGGGCAGCACACCTAACCACTATGCTATCAGTCACACACCAAATATTGCTATATTTGGTACTGTAAGTTAGATGCTCCCTTCTTGGTGTTCATTTTTAGTCACTAACTTCTTTTTCAATGCTGATGATTCTGTTTTCATCAGAGAACACTGGCTGTGGCTTATTCTAATTTTAAACCAGACTAATTAAAGACACAACTTTCCTCTCCAAGCTGCCACACAGGATCTGGTTTTCATATTGCATATTCCTGCATATTCTTTGCTTGCTTCATAAGTAAGTTTCTCAGTTAAATCAAATGAAGTTCTGCTTTGCCAGAATGAGTGTGGAAGATGAAATAAAACAGCTTAGAGGGGAGAATTTTACCCAAGGTGATCACCTAGGCTATGTCTACACTTACAAGTTAATTTAAATTAAGGAGGCTTAATTCAAAATTTCCAAAGGGATAGCAGTGTTAGCCTAGTCCAGCAAATAAAACAAGGAGTCATGTGGCACTTTAAGACTAACACATTTATTTTTTGCATGAGCTTTCATGGGAGAAAATCCCACTTCGTCAGATGCTTCGAAGATGGGTGAACTTACAGAATGGAATGAAAATAAATGCAGGGGGGTATAAAACGTAGGATCAGGTCACACAGTAACAGCAAATCAAAGCAATTGTTAGGTTCAAACCATGGGAAGCCTGAAGTCAAATTACCTTTTGTAATGGGAAAAGAACCCATAGTCTCGATTCAATCTTGCTATCACAGAATTTAGTTTGCATATTAATTTGAGTTCAGTTGTTTCTCTTTGAAGTCTTGATGTCCTAGTCACATCTCTGACGACGGTCATTAACAAATCATTTATTGAGTGATTAGAAAGATAGAAGTGCTCAGCAACTGGTTTCTTTGTTTCGTGATTTCTGATATCAGCTCTATGTTCCTTTATTCTTTTGCGCAGCGATTGTCCTGTTTGTCCAATGTATAAGGTGTTGGAGCATTTCTGGCACATGATGGCATAGATCACCTTTGTAGATGAGCAGGTAAATGAGCCTTTGATGGAGTAGCAGGCTTGATTAGGGCCTATGATGGTATCTGTTGTGCAGATATGTGCGCAGACTTGGCAGCATGGTTTGTTGCAGGGGTGTGTGCCTGCTTTAATGTTCCTGTTGTTAGATCTATAGTTGTTGGTGAGTATATGTTTAAGATTGGGCAGCTGTCTGCACAGGCGTCGCTGGCCAGAGGAGGGACCTGGGGCCCGGGCCAGGGACAGGGCCTGGCGCCGTGCTGCTGCTGCTGGTGGCTAGGCCCCACATCCCAAGCCGGGGGACTGGGCCACTGCGGCCGCGGGTGGCCGGGCCCCGGATCCCTGGCTGGGGAGAGTGGTGCCGCAGCTGCAGGTGGCTGGGCCCCGGATTTCCAGCCCGATTGGGCTGGAGATCCGGGGCACTAGCGCTCGGGTTGGGGGCACGTGCCCCAGCGTGCCCAGCGCCAGCAATGCCTCTGGCTGTCTTTAGACAAGGGGAGGTCCATCTCCCAATGCTTGAGAGAGTGAGGGAACATCTTATAGAATAGGCTGTAAGTCCTTAATGATCTGTTGCAGAGGTCTGACTTGAGGGTTGTATGTGGTGACTAGTGGTGTTCTATTGTTTTCTTTCTTGGGCCTCTCCTGTAGTAGATGACTTCAGGGAACCCGTCTAGCTCTGTCAGTTTGTTTTCTAACTTCCCTAGGTGGGTATTGTAGTTTCAAGAATGCTTGATAGAGATCCTCAGGATGTCTGTCTCTGTCTGAGGGATCAGAGCAGATGTGGTTATATCTTAGGGCTTGGCTGTAGACAATGGATTGTGTGGTGTATTTAGGATGGAAGCTCAAGGGATGTCGGTAACTATAACAATCAGTCGGTTTTCGGTACAGAGTGGTGGTGATATGTCTATCCCTGATTTGTAGTGTAGTGTCAAGAAAGTGGATCTCCTGTGCGGGGTGTTCCAGGCCCAATTTGATGGTGGAGTGGAAATTGTTGAAATCTCTGTGCAAATCTTCAAGAGCATTCCTGCCATGTGTCCAGATGATGAAGATGTCATCAATGTAGAGTCGGTAAAGAAGAGGTGTTTTGGGATGAGACTTGAGGAAATGTTGTTCTAAGTTGCCCATCAAGATGTTGGCATATTGTGGGGCCATGCAGGTGCCCATAGCAGTGCCACTGATTTGGGGGTATAAATTATCCTCCAATCTGATGTGGTTGTGGGTGAGCACAAAGTCACAAAGTTCAGTCACAAGCTGTGCTATGGCATCATCTGGGATGGTTCTTCTAATAGCTTGTAATCCATCCTTGTGTGGGATGTTGGTATAACGAGCTTCTACATCGATAGTGGCCAGAATGGTGTTTTCTGGAAGCTCACCAATGGACTGTATTTTCCTCAGGAAGTCCGTGGTATCTCGAAGATAGCCAGGGATGTTGAAAACATAGAGTCTGAGGAGGTAGTCCACATAGCCAGATAGCCCGGCAGTAAGAGTGCCAATGCCTGAGATTATGGAGCATCCAGGGTTTCCTTTTTTATAGATTTTAGGTAGTAGATAGAACATCCCTGGCTGCGGTTCTGGTGGTGTTTCTCTCTTTATATGTACCTATGCCATCTTAGGGAGTTTCTTGAGCAGGCAATGTAATTCCTTTTGGTATTCCTCAGTGGGTTCAGAGAAAAGTGGTTTGTAGAATGTTGTGTTGGAGAGTTGTTTATAAGCCTCCTGGCCATAATCCAATTTATTCATGATGACAACTGCACCTCCTTTGTCAGCCTCCTTAATGATAATGTCAGAGTTGTTTCTGAGGCTTAGTTCAAAGTTATTAGTTTGAATTAAGCCATTTTAAGCCATGAAATAGGCCTAGTTCTAACTAATTTCCCTCTTATTTTGCCTGTGTTCCCATTTCAAATTAGGGAGTCTAGTGGAGACTCTTCGCTTCAACTTAATAAAGCCCACTTTATTTTGAGTTAGAGAGTCTTCATTGGACTCTTAATTCAAAAAAATAACTTCAATTTAAATTTGAAGTAGTTATTTTACATTAATCACTTCAAATTAAGTTTGTAAGTATAGACATAACCATAGTCATCCCATCTATATTAAGCTATTTAGCATGTTGTCGCTGTATGTTGTTGGAAGAGTGCTAGAGACTTAACATACAGGACTGTGGAGAAGACCTGCACTTTTGCCAGTTCTGGCAAGTTGCGGAACATCAGTAGCTCTTATGACCAAGCCATTGTAATGTGGCAATAGTTTCCAGTATCTGATATGAGAAAAGAAATCTTGAATTGATTTCCCCTCACTTATTCTAGTTACAGTGCCCTTATTAATCTAATTATGCTCTTTGGCTATGTCCATACAGTGCTTTTGTTTCGAAACAACGACCATTGTTTCAAAATAAAAGTGTCATGTCTGAACGACATTTCTTTATTTCAAAATAATGGACCCCGTCATTTCAAAATAATGTCCATCATTTCGAAACAATAAAACCTTGCATGAAAGTGAAATAGCCCTTGTTTTCAAATGGTTGTTTCAAAACAGTGCCGTTTGGACGTGTTATTTCAAAATAACACTTTTGCCCTTCTCCTTCCCAGGGTGCCTTCCTTTTTGTATATATTGGGTGGGGGCATGGCCTAGCAAGGGGGGCATGTTGCCACACCTCCCATGCTGCCCCTCTCCTGAAGCAGAATAGCAAGTCCTGAATCCAGACCTGCTAATTCGCTTTGAGGTTTTCCCTTATTTCCATTTAATATTTGCTTATTTCAGTTTAAGTTCTTCTGAAATCAGGATTTTTATTTCAAAATAACTTATTTTGAAATAAGAATTTACATGTGAAAATAGCCTTTGAGCTTTGAAAATAGCCCACCTTTGCAAGAATGATTACTTTATGCAAATTTTGAGAGAAGAATCACAATGGAGAAAAAAACAAAGCTATATAAAGCAACTTCTGCTTTGGTCATTGAAATGTTAAGCATTTTCTCTACTCAATGAATGTGTAGAGTTTCACTTAAGCAAGCTAATCCATTTCCCCCTTCCTGCAGTACAAGGAACATGGAATATGGCTACATATTCATTATGTGATACTATAATCACAGATCTGCTAGCTAGGATTAATTTCACTTCATTCACAAGGCCGATGAGAAAGACAACAGATATTATGGTCCAGATAATAACATGTTCCTCTGGCCTACTTCTAATCTGCATATTCCAAAGAGGGGTTTTCAGGAATCTATGCTGCATCATCTCCATTATGTTTGGTACAAGTGGAGGGAGCTGCATGGTGGGAGATGTCCACTTTTGGAAGGTGCTGAAAGTGGGTTAATAGAGAGTCATGAGTCATCTTTTCCCCATCAGCTGTGGAGAATATTCAGGAAGAGCAATATACTGCCCATGTATGAAATTTTCCTAAAAAGCTCCCCCCATACTTTGGAATCTCCTGGATGCTTCAAAGGCAACCACAGACAGATTAGTACAGTTTTGATAGAGGGCTCCTTAACTAGTGTGAATGGCTTGTGCCTCAAGTGGATGCTCATGATCCTCATGTTTTTGGCAAGGAACCATCTGCTTCCCTTCCTTCCTTCCTTCTCTGTCAGAGTTAACTAAAACTTTCCAGAGGGGTAGCCATGTTTAAATGTGTAATGAGACAAAGTGGGTTGGAGCCCACAAAAACTTTTACCTGAAGAAATATGTTAGTCTGCAAAGCGCCGCAGGACTTTCTGAGTTAACTAAGCATCTTAAAGATTTTCTGCATTGCTTAACACTTGAGTAGCTAATTGTTTCCCAGGTCAATTAAGTTACATGGCAAGGTTCCTAATGGACTTCATGAGTTTTCTCTCCACTTGTAGAAGAGCTTCTGCTACTTGTATATGGGTTTGTCTGGATTTGTTGTGGAGACTTCCCCCCTCCCTTTTAATCAGTTTTTTTCCCCTCTGCAAAAGAGGACATTCTGGCCTTGTAGCTCTGTCTAACCAAATAAAAACCAGACTATTGAGCCCCTTTGCATTTTTTCCTGACATATCAGTCTTTGCATTGTTTCTGAACTTTAAATCAAATGCACACAAATCAAAACAATAATAAAATAACCCACATACCCTAGTAACAATGCTCAATTTCATTATTACATTACCCTTTTTATTAGACTGTTAAAGTGTGTGGTTCCACCCTACATGTGTAAACAGCTTCTCATTATACATCTAAACACCAAAAGCTATATGCATACTGTATTTATTTAATCTGCTGCTTTTATTTGAAAAGATGCCCAGTACATTTCAGAACAAGTGTAGCTATGTGCACACTATGCACTACTTAAATATTAGTAGAGAGTTGGTGGAGTTACAAGTATTGCCAAGTGCCATTTTCATTAAAAAAAAAATTGCATGAGTAATTTCCATTCCACATAGGAAACTTCAGATGTTAGACAAAAAAGCCTTAACTAAAGAAAGTTATATTTCATAAAGGCTTATCCAAGTGATAGCACAAGTTATTCTTTGTCACTGTTAAAATACCTCCGGGGGGTTCAGATTAGAAAACAAAGATACGTAAAAGAATCCAACTAGCCCATCATTATAAATGAAGTTTACAGGAATTGTGCAGTTGTTCCCTTCTAGACTTCATGTGGGACAAATTTTAGATAAAAATTATGGACTTTGTTATATATTCAGACAGGGAGTGAGAATTTTCCTATCATTAAAAGAATATCTAACATTTTTGACAAAAGATATATTGAGTACAATATTACTTCAGAAGTGCTATTGTCAGCAGTCCAAGTCAGAGAAGCCTAATTCCTGCTATCCCTCTGCAGATAAACTGCCGAGTGACTAATGGGAGTTTTGTCTGTGTGAGAACCAAATATATATATTTTCTTTAGAAACAGCACAATATAAAATATAAGCCACATTCTGTTTATACAACTGAAACTCCATTTACTTCATTTAAAGTCATACTCATGTAAATAAGGGCAGAATTTTGTCCAATGTGATTTAATATGCTATGGTTAGATGAATGAACAAGCTTCCTGTAATCCATCATCCAAACAAAACTCTATTATTTGGAAGCAATACACCTAAAAGCAAGTGTTTAAAATAAGAGTATATGCAAAGATTACAATATATCAGACTCCTAACTTTATATATATGTATTTCATATTTAAACCAAAGGACTTTATTTACATATTAACGTAACAGAATGAGCACGCACTGTGACAGCTTATTGAAGGTGAGCATTTACATGAATAAACTGCCTTTTTAAGAAGGTGCGACTAATAAGATCTGAGAAATTGCTCAAAACCAGCATATTGGTGACTCTGGGGGAAAAAAACAACAAAAAACTCACAAGCCCACCCCCCACTTATGTGGGATTGAACAGCGGTCATACCCGCAAACAAATACACAGGGCCATATATCAAACTCTTTGAAACTAGTTTCACAGCTGTGACAACTTTAGAAAAAAGGCAATTACATATATCAATCACACACACACATTTTCCACATATTGCGTGGCAACCACTGATGTTTCATAGATTTTGAAAGAAGAAGGGATTAATATGATTACATTGTTTGACTACCTTTATAACAGACCACAGAACCTCACCCAGTAATTACTGCATAAAGTCCATAGCATCTTTCTGAGCAATAGCATGTCTTTCAGGAAGACATCTTGTCTTGATTTAACATACATTCATGGTTTCACATTCTATATGGTGAAAATGACTTGTGCGCAGTTTCACTTTTAGGTTTGCTCACTAATATCAGTTTGGTGACTTGAAAACTCTTAGGGTATGCCTACAGAGCTCCCAGTGACTTCAGTGGAGCTGGTATTTCATCCCAGGTCTTCTGAGTTCCAGTTGATTGTTATAGTCCCTGTACCACAATGCTCCTTGAAGGTTTCTTGGAATAATTTAACAATCTCTTTCTCACTCAGCTGTTGTCATGTTTCACACTCCTTCTTAGAGACTTCCATCCTTAGTCTTTTCATTTATATTTAAGGTATGTAATTGGTCATTCTTAAAATTCACAATTAAAGTTGTAAAATAAAAAATTAAAAAGGCAGAGGAAACAAAGAGCTAGTTCCACAAAGAGATTTAGTCATAGTCACAAACAAAAGTAAAATGTTTGCAAGCCACACGGAAACTTTTAAAAAATAGGTTTGAAAAACATAGGCTTAAATTAAATGTATACCTTAAATTAATTAAAAAGTATATAATGACAAGACTAAAAAAGGTGCAACCATGTCTAAAGAACAAAGTCAAAGAAGCCACTACAAACACAGAAGCATGTTTTTAAAATGGAGGGTTGAATCTTACTGAGGAAAAAAGCATAAATTCTGGCAAGTCAAGTATAATTAGACAGGCCAAATAAGAATTTGAAGAGCAACGAGACAAAGACAAACCAACAGTAAAATAATGTTTTTAAATACATCAGAAGTAGGAAGCCTGCCAAAAATCAAAGAGCAAACTGGAAAATTAAGGTGCCAAAGGAGTACTTAAGGAAGTTAAGACTGGTGTGGAAAAGTTAAATTAATTCTTTGCATCAGTCTTCACTGAAGAGAACATGGGGGAGGTTCCCAAATCTAAGCCAATCTTTTTCAGTGACACATCTGAGTATCTGTCTCAGACTGAAGTGTAAATAGAGGAGGTTTTAGAATAAGTTGATAAATTAAACGATAAGAAGTCACCAGGACCATATGATACTCATCCAAGAGTTTCATAAGGAACTCAGATATGAAATTTTAGATCAGCTAAGTGTGGTATGTAACCTATCATTTAAATCAGCTTCTATATAAGGTGATTGCAGAATAGCTAATCTGACATCAATTTTTGTAAAAGGCTCTGGAGGTGATCCTGGCAGTTACAGGCAGTAAGGCTAACTTTAGTAGCAGGCAACTTTGTTGAAACAATAGTAAAATGAACAGGATTATCAGACAGATAGGCTATGTCTGTATTAGAAATCTTGGTTCGGACTTGCTTAGTCCGAACTAAGCAGTTCCTTGTTAGTTCAAACTAACCACAGCTATTTAGCTTGAACTAGCCATGTTTTTTGGTTTGAACTAAAAAGATAGTTCTAACTAAAAAATGTGGTTTGTTCAAACTAACCACTTAGGTCGAACTTTTTAAGTTAAACTAAGGCGTCTACATCACCCTAGTTCGAACTAAAGTTTGAACTAAGCGCTAAGTTCAAACTAGCCATCAAACTAACTAAACCTTGCTTAGTTCAAACTAAAAAAAAAAATTAGTTCTAACTAAGCAAAAGCTAGTGTAGATGCAGAACAAATTAGTCCTGACTAAGCCTGCTTAGTCCGGACTAATTTGGCAGTGTAGACATAGCCACAGATGAACACTATTTGTTCGCTATTTGAGGAAGAATCAACACAATTTTGTAAAGGGAAATAAGGTCAGCAAGGAAGTGGGCAAGGGTAACCCAGTGAATATAGTGTACATGGAATTTCAGGAAGCCTTTGACAAGATCACTCACCAAAGGCTCTTAAGCAAGGTGAGCAATTATGGGATGAAAGGAACAGTCCTCTTATTGCGTAGTAGCAACTGGTTAAGACAGAAAACAAAGGATAGAAATAAATGGTTGGTTTTCAGAATGGAGGGAGGTATAGAGTGTTATTCCCAAGAGATCTGTACTAGGACCCATGCCATCCAACATAATCATAAATGATCTGGAAAAGGGTGTAAACAGTGAGGTGATAAAATTTGCAGGTGGTACAAATTACTGAGAATAACTAAGCCTGAAGCCAACTATGGAGAGTTACAAAGAGATCTGGCAAAATTGGGCGACTAGGCAACAAAATGGCAGATGACACTGAATACTGATAAATGCATAGTAATGCATATTGTAAAACATAATCCCAACTATACATATGAAAGTTTAAGGTCTTAATTAGCCACTAACATTGAAGAAAGATCTTGGAGTCATTATGGATACTTCTCTGGAAACTCCCACTCGTGTGTCTGCAGTAAAAAAGCTAACAATGCTGGAACCCTTAGGAAAGGGATAGCTAAGAAAACAGAAAATATCATGATGCCAATATAATAAAGCCATAGTACTCCCACACATTGACTACTGAGTGCAGTTCTCATCACTCCCTTTTAAAAAAGATGTATTAGAATTGAAAAAGGTACAGATATGGGCAACAAAAATAATTAAAGTTATTAAGCAGTTTCTGTATGAGGAGAGATTGGAAAGATTGGGACTGAACAGCTTGGAGAAAAGACAACCAAGAGAGGATATGATAGAGGTCTATAAAATTGTGACTGGTGTGGTGAAAGTGAATAAAATATTATTTACTTTTTCTAATAACACAAGGACCAGGGGTCATCCAATAAATTTAATAGACAGCAGGTAAAAAAGAAAGAAATTATTCTTCACACAATGCATAGTCAATCTATTTGGAATGCATTGCCAGAGGATGTTGTGAAGGATAAAATATAGTGGGATTCATTAATAAAAAAAGGATAAATTAATGGAGGATAAGTCTACCAGTAGCCATTAGTCAAAATGGTACGGGATGCAACCCCATGTTCCAGGTACCTTGAACCTTTGATTACTAAAAGCTGGGAGTGGACAACAGGATGGAATACTCATGATTGCCTGTTCTATACATTCCCTCTAAAGCTCTTGACATTGGCCACTGTCAGAAGGACACCGGGCCCAATGGATCATTGGTCTGACCCAGTATGACCATTCTTATGTTCAGCACCTTTATCCAAAATTTAGAAACTCAGAACACCTGGAGGTGCTTACTTTATAATGATTAAGTCCCCATGGTTCCTAAATTTCCAACTGTGGGCAGACACAAAGGTGTCTGAATCCTGATGCCACAGAGCACCTTAATGTCCATGGCACTGTCTGAATTGTGGTGACCATTTATAATATTTAATGATAAATACTGAAACATTACAACAAATCTCACAAAACATGCTACATAAGGTATCATTGGACAAGTCATGATTTACTGAACATCATAAACTTTATCTATCTATCTATCTATCTATCTATGATTATTGCATTGTAATAAAAAAAATCCTCTCTCACCCACTATGGGTGGTATGTGTCATCCTCAACCTCGGGTCCTCTACCAGAGGCCTGGGAGTTTGAGGGTTCTGCGCAGTATCTTAGCTGTTCCTAGCACTGCACTCTTCTGGACAGAGAGCTCTGATGTTGTTCCTGGGATCTGTTGGAGCCACCCTCCCAGCTTAGGAGTCACAGCCCCGAGTGCTCCTACCACCACCGGGACCACTTTGGCCTTTACTTTCCACATTCGCTCTAGTTCCTCTTTCAGGCCCTGGTACTTCTCCAGCTTCTCATACTTCTTCTTCCTGATGTTGCTGTCACTTGGCACTGCTAGATCTATCACCACCGCTGTCTTCTGGTCCTTGTCTATTACCACGATGTCTGGTTGATTGGCCAGTACCTGCCTGTCTGTCTGGATCTGGAAGTCCCACAGAATCTTAGCCCTGTTATTCTCCACGACCTTCTGTGGGATCTCCCATCTGGTCTTGGGAGGGTCTAGCCCATACACTGTGCAGATGTTCCTGTACACAATGCCAGCTACTTGGTTGTGCCGTTCAGTGTATGCTGTTCCTGCCTGCATCTTACATCCTGCCACTATGTGTTGGACTGTCTCTGAGGCCTCTCTGCACAGTCTGCACCTTGGGTCCTGTCTAGTGTGGTAGACCCCTGCTTCAATGGATCTGGTGCTCAGTGCCTGTTCTTGTGCTGCTATGATCAGTGCCTCAGTGCTGTCTTTTAGTCCAGCCTTTTCCAGCCACTGGTAGGATTTCCCAATGTCAGCCACCTCAGCTATCTGTCGATGGTACATTCCATGCAGGGTCTTGTCTTGCCATGGCATTTCTTCTGCTTGATCTTCCTCCCATGTCTGCTGCTGCCTCAGGCATTCTCTCAGCAGCTCATCTTTGGGTGCCATCTTACTGATGTACTCCTGGATGCTGTGGGTTTCATCCAGGACAGTGGCTTTGACACTCACCAAACCCCGCCCACCTTCTTTCCAGCTGACGTACAGTCTCTGGGTGTTGGACTTGGGGTGGAAACCTCCGTACATTGTGAGGAGCTTCCGGGTCTTCACATCGGCAGCCTCCATGTCCTCCTTTGGCCAGCTCACTATACCGGCAGGGTATCTGATGACTGGCAGGGCGTACCTGTTGATGGCGTGGATCTTGTTCTTCCCATTGAGCTGGCTCTTCAGGACCTGTCTTATCCTCTGGTGGTACTTGGATGTTGCTGTCTTTCTTGCCTCCTCATCGTGGTTCCCATGTGACTGTGGGATGTCAAGGTACTTGTAGCTGGTCTGTATGTCTGCTATGTGGCCTGCTAGTAGTTCCACCCCATCAGTCTTCACTACCTTTCCTCTCTTTACTACCATCCGGCCACACTTCTCCAGTCCGAATGACATCCCAATATCCTCACTGTAGATCCGTGTCAGGTGGATTAGCGAGTCGATGTCTCATTCATTCTTAGCATACAGCTTGATGTCATCCATGTAGAGGAGGTGGCTGATGGTAGTTCCACTCTTGAACTTGTATCCATAGCCAGTCCTTGTGATTATCTGGCTGAGGGGGTTCAAGCCAATGCAGAACAGCAGCGGGGACAGCGCATCACCTTGGTATATGCCGCACTTGATGGCCACTTGTGCAAGCTGTCTTGAGTTGACTTCCAGTGTTGTCTTCCACAGTCCCCTTGAGTTCTTGAGGAAGGTCCTTAGTGTCCTGTTGACTTTGTATAGCGCCAGACATTCACAGATCCATGTGTGCGGCATTGAGTCGTAGGCTATCCTGTAGTCAATCCAGGCTGTGCACAGATTGGTCTGTCTAGACCTTGAGTCTTGGGCGATTGCTCTATCTATGAGCAGCTGGTGGTTTGAGCCTCTGGTGTTGTTCCCAATGCCCGTCTGAGCTGTGCTCATGTTCTGGCCCATGTGGTCCTGTAGCTTGGCGGCTATGATGCCTGATAGGACTTTCCATGTTGTGGGGAGGCAGGTTATTGGCCGGTAGTTGGATGGTGCTGTTCCCTTGTGGGGGTCTTTCATGATCAGCACTGTCCTTCCTTGTGTTAGCCAGTCTGGGTGGGAGCCTGCTGCTAGCAGCTGGCTCATCTGTGCTGCTAGGCGTTCATGCACTGCTGTTAGTTTCTTTAGCCAGTAGGTGTGTATCATGTCCGGGCCAGGTGCTGTCCAGCTCTTCATGTTCTTGACCTGCTGTTGGATGTCGGCTATTGTGATGGTGACTGGTTCCTGTTCCAGGAGATTGCTGTGGTCTCTTCTCAGGTCCTGCAGCCACTTTGCACTGGTGTTATGAGTCTTCTCTTTCTCCCAGATGTTCTTCCAGTACTGTTCAGTTTCTGCTGTTGGTGGCTCTGCTGTTATTGTATTGTTGCACTGCAGGATGGAGTACACCTTGGATGGTTCTTTGGAGAACAGGGCATTTATCTTTTTGGCCTCTGCTTCTCTAGTGTATCTCCTTAGTCTGGTGGCCAGTGCTGTGAGTCTTTGCTTAGCAGTCTCTAGGGCTTCAGATGGAGTCAGGCCCTTGTATTTTCTCAGTAGCCCAGTCTTATCCTTAATCTCTACACCCTTCTGTAGTTCCACCAGGCAGCTAACTTCTCTCCGGGTTGCCTTGATTTTATCCTCCAACCTCATTTTCCGGGGGGGGGGTATGTACTGGTGTTCTTCTTGATTGTGTAGCCAAGCATCTCCAGGATTACAGAGGCTGTAGCGTATACCAGTTCATTGGTTTTAGTGATGGTGGTAGTAGGAATTGTCATTAGGGCTCTATTGGCGTCTTCTAGCATACTATCTGATGGTACTTCTCCAACGAGCCTTGGTAATTGGTCTCGATGGTTGACTGTAGCTAGTTTATCCACGATCTTATGCCTCATATCAGCTGCTGTGTTCTGTAATGGAGGGGGTGGCAGTACATCTAGTTGTTCTTCTGGGGCTTCTTCTTGAGTCCAGGAGGTAATGTGGAGTTGGTCTATCTCCAGTTGTGAGAGCAGCTGCCTCTTTACTATGTTGAAGCATTGGGTAACTAGCTGTTTCTCAGTTAGTGTGGATGTAGGTCTTTTGTCCATCCATAGTCCCCTCATACGTTTCATATATCCCCTCTCATTAGGTCTGCTGTTGTAGTAGCATTCCATCAATTCCAGGTTCTCTTGTCTCGTCTATGCATGGTTTGTTCCAGTAGCCCACTTATCGTCAGATTGTCCTGGTTCCCCAACATCTGGCACGGACCTTGTTAAACCAGGCAACATCCGAGCCGGCATGACTCTCCCAGTTCGTGTCACTCTCATATTCGAGGTAGGCAAGTGAGGCATTAGGGGGTCTTTTGCCCAAGGACCCCTACTGGGAAGGTAGGCAGGTACCCACCGGGATTTGAACCCCGGTCTCCCATATCAAAGGGCGTCGTGCTTAACCACTATGCTGTCCAGTCACCTGTAATATAATGTATGTACTGTATGTATATATACAAATATATGTACTACAGGCCAGTGTTTCCTAACAAGTGTGCCATGGCACACAGGTGTGCCACCAGGTCAGAGCAGGTGTGCCACAAAATTTTTTGAAAAACTACTCAAAGAGCTATGGCTTGGCTCACTGGCTCCTGAATATTCATGAGTTCATTTGGAAACTATATGGTGGTGTGCCTCAAATTAATTAAAGGTAGCAATGTTTGCCACTGCAGAGAAAATGTTGGGAACCACTGCTGTAGGCTACGAATAAGTGTGATATTTCTGCATCTAAAATTTGTGCTGTGCTACTACATGACATCCCCAATAGATTAGCTTCCACACTGTCCATTCTGATTGAGGACCAAAGCTATACAATGAGTCCATGGAGAGAAGTTAGAACTATGCCCTGAGTCACCAGGATATCTAGGGACATGCCTGTGAACAGGACCTCTAAGAACTTTCCCCTGCCCATGTGTTGTGAGCTTGTGTTTGAAACACAGAATGTACAAGCCACATGGCAGAAACTATGACATGTAGCATCACCATCTCTGCTTTGTCTTCATTCCTGCTGCTTATCCCTGGAGCAACATCTCTACAACTGAATGTAGCTTTGAAACAAAGGACTGACAGATCCCTCGAAAGGAACTGACAAGCCTGTGAACTCCACAATACTAATAAGTATCTGGTACATATATATGGACTTTAAAATCATTTGGATGTATCTAATTGCTTTGATCATTTAACTTCTCTCATCTTGTTTGTTTCTTATAATGAACCATTAGATTTCTGGCAGTGAGATATTTTGGGTGAAAGACAAATTTATATTGATCTGGTAATGTGGCTGACACTTCGAGCATCAGGAGAACATTTTGGTAGAGTGTATAGAGTTTTTAAAATAACTTGTGTCTTTTTTGGACTTAATTGCTGATTGGGAGCCAAAGATTGAAAGGTGATCAAGGGGGCTGCGTACCTTTTTCTTTTAGCTTCTTGATAACCAATGTGGGGAACCAAAAACATAGTTTGTGACTGGTTGGTGAATCTAACATGAGTGCAAGTCATCAGTGCTAGAAGAACTTGCTGTTCTTTCTGTTGCCTGCCCTGACCTTGCCTTTTTTAGGTGGGCTACACTAGGAACATACAAGTCATATTGTCTAATTGCTAGTGGGAGCCCATGTCTGTCTTGTCTTCAGGGTCCAATCTGGTAGGCACTCAGAGGCCACACACCAGATGGGCACCAAAATAGACAACAGCAGCTCACTTCCTTTTCTCCTCACTCGACTTCCCAGTGGTTAGGACACTCAGCTAGGAAGTGAGATGTACAGGTTTGCATCCTCACTCTGCTTGATTTGCAGCAACAACTTGAACTCAGGTCTGATCTAATCATTAAGTCAGAGAGAGCAACAATAATTTTATAGTAGTTAGGACATTCACCAGGTTACAGTCCTCTCTGGTTCAATAAGTACCAAAGTATTTTATACAATGTGGAGTTGGAGAGGCTGAGAGAGCTCCACCCTGCATATCCCATAGTCTGGTGATTAGGGCCCTTAACTAACAGGGAGAAAACCTGGGCTCAAGTCCCTGCTTTGAATCAGCCAGACTGGAGGCATGAATCTAGAAGTTCCACATCCTGGGTGACTATTCTGCTGTTTGGCTTACTGGGGGGGGGGGGCAATAGCACCAGATCCCAGAGGCGTTGCTGGTGCTGGGCACCCAGGGCACATGCCCCGAATCCCAGCGCCAGTGCCCCAGGTCTGGCTGGGCCCCTCTCCTGGTCTCTGGCCCAATCAGACCAGAGATCCGGGTCCTAGCTGCCGGTGCCTGGGGTGGCCCCGTCCCTGGCCGGGGATGTGAGACCCAGCCACCCACAGCCGCTTCCAGCCCCAGCCCCAGCTGGGGATGCAGGGCCTGGCCTCCCACGGCCGCTTCCAGCCCCATCCCTGGCCGGAGATGCGGGTCCTATCCACCTGCGGTGGCACAGCAGCTTCCGGCCCTGTCCCCAGCCAGGGGGCAGGGCCTGTAGGCTGGGGGCAGGGTCTGTGGGCCAGGGGTGGGCCAGCGATGCCTCTGCCAGATCCTCAATTTTTTCTGTAAGAAATAGAAATGTTTGAGAAAAAATGGAATGGGTATAAACTTATATTTGTATCTATAATACACTCACTGACAAGGTTTAGTACCTTAATCCACGAGGAGTCCATCCCATTGTCTTCAAAGAGTGATGTTAAATACATACTACGAGTAAGAATATCACAGTCTGATCTAGTATGAGTGTCAAAGCTGAGCAGCTTCAAAAAAAAGTTTATTTTGTCAGTACTTGGACATGCTCTATCAGTCTGTAACTAGGATTAGATTTTTATCAGTAAATGTTGGTAAACTTCAATTTCACAGTACAGACACAAATTGATGAAAAAATATTTCCATCAATGATTATTAAAATTTATAAAGAATGCTGCTTGAGAACATTCAAGATTTCTTTTACAATGTATAATTTGTGTATTTTGATATGATATTAACAATATATATTTTATTATTACAACTGTGAAAATTTAAATAAATAAAAATGAAAATGTTATAGATATACATTGATATTACCATTGAAATTATAAAAAGATTAAAATCTACTGTAGCCAAGACAGTCCATATCATAAGTCTTTTCATCCCCATATGTTTCTTTAAGTTGCTTTTTTTGTTTAAAGCAATCAAAAGAAAAATTAGAAGAATTACATAGAAATAATAATCATTTTAGAGTAAGAAGGTACCACACAAATAACTTTTTAAAATAGTTCTCTATGCAGACCAGTTCCAAAAGGGCAGCCGTGTTAGTCTAGTCCAGTAAAACAAACAAGGAGCCCTGTGGCACTTAAACACTACAGTATATTCTTGTGTATAAGCTGATCCTCCTATAAGCCGACCCCCATTTTTAAGCCCCCCAAACCAGCAAAAATGCATGACCTGCCTATAAGCTGAGGTCCCTCTGCAGCCTTGGGCCTCTAACCCCCCTCCCCAATCCTGCACTGCTGGCTTCCCTGGACTCCCCGAAATTCTCCCTACCCCCCCAACCATGCTGCCGCTGCTTCTCCCTGTACCGTCCCTGACCATGCCACTGCCACTTCACCCTGTGCCATTCCCAACCATGTCATCGCTGCTTCTCCCCCCAATGTCCCTGACCATGCCGCCATTTCTCTCCCCTGATGTCCTGACCATGCCACCTCCATTTCTCCTTCTGTCTCTGACCATGCCACCACCGCTTCTCCCTGCACCATCCCCAACCATACCACCACCACCTCTCCCCGTCATCCCCGACCATGCCATTATTTCTCCCCCTGCTGTCCCAGACCATGCTGCCACTGTTTCTCCCGATGACCTCCCTGACCATGCCACTATCGCTTCTCCCATGCTGTCCCTGACCATGCCACCGTTGCTTCTCCCTGTACCATCCCTAACCATGCCACTGCCACTTCTCCCCCTGCTGTCTTTGACCATGCCACCATTTCTCCCACTGCCATCCCTGACCATGCCACCACCACTTCTACCCATGCCACCACTGTTTCTCCCCCTGCCTTCCCAACACCCTCTCTAAACCCCAGGACCAGCTGCTGACTCCCCTGGGCCAACCCTTCCCTCCCCAGTGCCCGCTTACCTGGCTGATGCTGCAGCTAGGCAAAGTAAAGGGAGCAAGCCGCAGCCTGTAAGTCCTGCCTGGGCTGAGTACACAATAAAGCTACTCTGACACTGGAGCTCCCCCCCCCCCAGGCATGCTCAGAGCAAGAGATTTAAAACTTCCTGGCTAGGGCTGCTCTCTGATCTCCAATCCACACCTAAGCTGAGTGCCCTCTTTAGAGGTGATTTTCAGGTGCAAATATTGTGGCGTATATATGGTAACAAATTTATTTATTGCATGTGCTTTTATGGAAGAAAATCCCACTTCATCAGATGCTTTGACGATGTTTTAGTGTGATCTGTTCCCATGACTTACACTCTCCTGCATTTACTTCCTCCTGTTCTATAAGTCTCCCCATCTTCAAAGTGTCTGACAAAATGGAATTTTCTGCCACAAAAGCTCAAGCAATAAATAAATTTGCTAGTCTTTAAGTGTCACAGGACTGTTTGTTTGTTTTACTATGCAGACCAGTCCCTCAGCTGAAGATGTCTCTTCAACCTGTATGGTGCTGTTAACCATGAGTATAAATACAGGAACAACTGTAAAAAGCTATAAACAATACAGAGTCCAAGCACCAACAGAAAGAAAAGCCATTTCATCACCAGATATGTGTCAGTGGGCTGTGTGAATATCAGAAATAATCTGTCTTAATCTGCATATTCATTCAAACATCTCTGCTTGCCATCACATAGTCTCTATGAGATACTCAGGTATTAAACTGTAGATTTTTTCTAATGTATCACATTTATTATGCGTCTTCATCAGTCTCATTTGCTATCTGGATACGAGGCCAGCTCCATCAGGACTAGTTTGAACCTTTCAGACGGCTTTCAAATGCCACTGAAAACAAAGCTACTTGCACAAAATATTTAACTTTCCTTTATCAAATGTGGCTTCTCTTCCCCCTACAAAAAATCGTTACATTAAAGTGAATGACAGGCACTATTCTTCTGTGGATCAGTGACAGGACTGAGAGGCAAAAGACATTCTGAATCATCATGTATAAAAATTCTGTCATTAGACATATTTAGAGCTCCTCTTTCCATTGTAAGGACTAGTCTACACGAAGGACTCAGGTTGACCTAACACCAGTTACCATGAGCTTCTACTGTGGGTTTACACACTCACGTTAGTGAAAATGCAAATTAAGTGGGGCTGGAAGTTGTCATTGTATCTCCATGCCTGCAGGAAGCATAGCATTCAGTACAATCTTTACAATGAGGGTTCACAGCAATGTGTACCAAGAGCAGTGGAATGAGACATTAATGGACTCTGAGAGCTGCCCCAGAATTCCCTTTGCTTTTAATTCGATCTTTCTTGATATGCTGCACCTTCGCCATGTCCCCAAGAAGCTCCTCACCTGCCTGCAGCCCCAAGAAGTTTTGCGCTCCATTTTCTGGCTGGGCAGCAAGGAGTCACCTCAGCAATAATATCAGGTGAGTGTTTGATTTGTTGACAGATGGCCACAGGGTGGGAGTGCTCACAGTGGGGGCAGAGACCATGTCTGGAGCCAATGCTGGGAATCGGAAGAGGGGGTTAAAATGAATGTGGAGGCAGGGTGTTGGGGGAAGTTGATCCATCAAGGGGGAAGTAATTCAACTACAGGCTATGGGGGAGGTACATAGGATGTGTGGCTGCATACCCTAAGAGTATGTCTACACTTAGGCACCATCCAATGTTGACACTGAGAAGGCTACATAATAAAACCAGAGGGGTGTGGTCACACCTCACTGTACACTCTGGGGTCTTGTGTCCGCGCGGCTGGCTGTTCTTCCACTTTAGAAGCATTGCATTGTGGGTACTTGTCCAACAGTGCAACGAAGCACCAGGACTTGAAGAAGTCAGCTATCTTCCTATGGTGCAATGCCCCTTTCCCCTTCCCTTCTCATAGAGAAACAGGAAATGCTTTTTCTCCCATGCATCTGCTGCAGGGATGGAGCCTGCTCAGCTCCTCCGCAGCATTACTAGGCTTTTTCTGCACTGCAGGGGTATAAAACTTCCAGATTGGGAGGGGGGGAGCAGAAGTGGCCCAGAAAGGGCTCTTGTCCAGCCTCACAGCTGCTGCCCGTGCCAGTGATTCAGCTCCACAGCCTGTCTCTGCTGCTCATTGCCAATCTGCCAGTAGCAGTGTGAGAAGAGCTGCCAGCCCCCACTGCTGCAACACCTAGCCAAGGCGGAAAAAATTTTAACCCCTCCCTCTCCAGCCCAGGCAGCCTGGTCTGCAGTGCAGACTGCAATATATAGTGACCCCAATGGGGAGAAAAACAGCTGGGCTAGCAGAAGTTGCTGGGCCTTTTGGGAGAAGCCCAGAGCCAAATGTGGGCTGCAGGGTCCCTGGTGGCAAGGGGGAGATCATGGAGTTAGTAGGGAGGGGAGCCCTGAGCCAGCTGCAGGCCACAGAGCCCCCCGGTGGCAGAGGAAGTACCCAGAGCTGGGTGGGGGGTTGGACAGCAAGGTCCCCCAGGTGGGAGCCTGCTGTGTTGGGTGCATATTGTGCAGGGTCTCCCAGCATCAAACCAGGGGTCAGGCCCAGGGTCAGTGGGCATATGGGGGGGGGGACTAGGTGTGCCCAGGCAACAGGTGAGTGTGATGGAGGGTATGTGGATTTGGGCAGGGGGTAGAATATAATTTGGTGGGCCCCAGAACCCTCCTAATCAGGAAGACCCCCATCCCACATGGGTGGGCCCCCTTGCCGCAGGGATGGGTCCCCCCTCCTGCACTCGAGCTCCTGGCCCCCAGATGACAGACCTCACCTGCCTATCCCGCACCCCAGCTGCTGCCCACCAAATGCCAGCAACCCCACCTCAGCTCCTGCCCCCCCAATGCCAACCCTTCACCCCAGCTCCTGCCCCCCCAAACACCTTCATCCCCACAACTCCTGCCCCCACACCAACTAGTGCCCTCAGCCCCCGTTTTGCTGCTGGTCCCCAACCCTTTGTTGTCCTGCTCCCTCTTCCCCTGCTGCCCTGGGCTGAACCCCTCCCTTTTGCCCTTTCCCCACTGGGCTGGCTCGCCTGCCCCAAACCCACCCCCCAGGGCCCTGAGCTGGCCACAGGGCAGAGTAGCCCTGGCCCTGGCCCCGCCTAAGGCTCTGGCCCTGAGCTTGCTCTCACTGAGCATGCTCAGAGGTTCTGAGCATGTTCAGTGAGACCCAGCTCAGGCAAGGAGATCCCAGCTCCCTGCCAACCAGAACATAGCGGAATGCCATTCCAGGAACTGCTATTTTTAAGGGCTCCACTTTTTTTGGGGGGGTCCCTAAAAATAGAAAATGGAACTGGAATGCTGTGTTCCAGGGCCTGCTGTTTTTAAATGGTGGGCACCGGAATTTAGCGTTCTTGCTCCATTTTCTATTTTTAGGGGCTGTGGAATGCTGAGCCCCTAAAAATAGTGGGCCCTGAAAAAGCGTTCCACAGTGTTTTGGCTTATTTTATGTGCTGGATGTGGGGAGCTTTCATGGCAGGGGGTGGTGGATTCAGGCAGTGAGGATGGCTGTGAGGTGCTTTATTTGAGGGACAAGCCTGGCCAGGGGCAAGGGGTGGCATTTTTTGCCCTGAACAGCAGTGATGAGTAAGCTTTCTGCCCCTGTGCACTCATTCCCCATCACACTCACACTCCTTGTGAACCCCCTCGCCTTCTGTCACCCACAAGGCATTGTATCAAGACACCAAAAACAAACACACATACTGAAAACTGCATCACTTTATTGTGTTCACACTTCTGGACTGGCGAGGCTGGGATCTGGACATTGTGTCTCTTACACGGGTTGTTGCAAAGGTCTGCCTGCATGCAATGGTACGGAGGCAAACACATATTGCACCCTGCCCCTCCTCCTCCTTGAGTGATGGTGTATGGGACTGGGTAGTGGGTACCACAGGTTGGGGGCTGTCTCCAGAGCCCATATGCGGACCCTGTCTGAATGGTGTTCTTCCTGGAGCTTAACCAGGAGCAGCAGAATGTTGGACTGATTCCTCATGATCTGCCGCATCTCTGGCTGTTTTGGAATCCTGCTCCCTTGCTGCTCTTCTGTCCAAGGATCCCCAGCATGGGCTATAGGCTGCCCTCTCTCTCTCTCTCTCACACACACACACACACACACACACACACACACACACACACACAC
>ML682066.1:1820242-1905733 GCA_007922195.1 Podocnemis expansa
CCAACCCCTCCCTCACCCCATAGACTGCTCTTTCTGGTAACATGGCAAAGGGGCAGCATATCAGCCAAGAGACACTTGACAGAACAGAGAATTCTGGGACAGGTCCCACAGCCAATTAAAGTCTGATTCAGTACACATTCATGGAAACCTGGTTTCTTAAGGTTGAACTGAACGTTATGCCTCCTGCAGGGGTGGAGTTACAACAGCAACTTCCAGCCCCACTCAATGCACATTTTCACTCACCTGAGTCTGTAAGCACACAGATGAGGTAACTGCTAATATGCTGACCTGAGCCCTCAGTGCATCCTAACGTTCATAGACATTATATGTTTCTAACCCTGTCATATTGTCATCTAATGGACCTTACAAAAGTAACACAGAAAACCTATTTGAGATCATTGGTGGTGGTTTAAAAAATGTATCAATAATATTTTTTTCTGCTTCCAGAATCTCTTCAACTGAACTCAGGACATTAAATCATGTGGCTTCCTATATGAATATTTAGAAAATACTGCATTACACTAGTAGTTCATTTGTTCACTTAATGACTGTATTTCTATGTAAAATCTTATCTTACATATATCATTGAAACATTAACTTCTATCTACAACTGATTATTACAATATACATGTGTTTTACGTAATCAAATATGTAATTACATTATGGCGTGTTTAAGGGCATTGAGATTCTGCAGTCATGCAGAACCAATGCCTTCAGATGCTACTGAAAACTGCTGCACACACATACTGCACTTGCTCAAGGAATTCTAATTCAAATGCCCAGGATCTTTATTTGAGTCATATGTTAAGAGTTTGCAGAGTAAGGCAGACATTTTTTGCAGACCATTCACAATTGTAAAATAACAGTTAACACTCTAGTCCAATGGGGACTGGCCAAAATATAGTGCATGGACAGGAATGTCCCTAAGGGTGGGCGAGGCTCAGGGCTAATTGGCCTGTGGGAGCCCCCTCCCTCCCTTTGGTGCTGGAGGGGTGGGGCCATGGGGGGTCAAAGGCCAGGCCCCATGGTCCCAACCCCCTGGGATGACTGGTCTGCCCTGGGGAGGAGTTGGCCCAGAGTCCTGGCCTGTGCTCCTACCTCACTGCTGGGCCAGCTTGCTGCTGAAGACAGTGGGTGTGTTCACACAGCATTCTTATTTCGAAACAATGAGGTCGTTTTGAAATAAGAAATGCCATGGACACACGACGCACAGCCATTTTGAAACAAGCAAACTGCTTGTTTCAAAATGGCAGCTGTTCTTCCAAAATGGCTTAAACCACTTTTTTTTCAAAACAGGGTTGTTTCGAAACCACTGGTTTCGAAACAACCCTGTGCGGACATGTTGGTTTGGAACAAAGTGTTCTGAAACAACATTTGACCTTCCTCCCAGGGTGCTTAGCACCCTGGGAGGAAGGGCTACCCCCTCAGCACCTGGCCAGGGAGCCCTCAGCACTCTGGCCAGGGTGCTGAGAGGTGGCCCCTGACTGGCAGAGGGGGACTGCAGGCACCTGCAGGGTGAGGCACGGGGCTGCGCTTCACCCCGCAGGTGCCTGTAGAGGGCTGCAGGCACCCGCCAGGTGAGGTGCAGCGGGGCGCCTCACCCCAGGGGCTTTAAAGCCCGGGCTGCCCCCAAACCTGGCAGCGGGGTCATGGGCATCCGGCTGGAGCCTGCGGCTGCTGCTGGGGCCGGCAGTAGTGGCTGCGCTGGGAATCCCGGGCCATGCTTCCTCTGGCCCCAGAAACAGCCACAGGCTCCAGGCGGGCGCCCAGGACCCCACCGCCAGGTTTGGGGGCAGCCCGGGCTTTAAAGCCCCCGGGGTGAGGTGCCCCACTGTGCCTCACCTGGCGGGTGCCTGCAGCCCTCTGCAAGCACCCGCGGGGTGAAGCGCAGCCAGGTGCCTCACCTCACGGGTGCCTGTAGCCCTCTGCAGGCACCCGTGGGGTGCAGCGCCCCTCTTTGCTGCACCCTGCAGGTGCCTGCAGTCCCCTCCCCAAGCGAAACAGCATGTTCACACAGTGGACATGCTTTTTCGCCCCCTTATTTCGACAACACCTTTTTTGTTTTGTGAAATAAGGTGTTTCGAAATAAAGGGCTATTTCGAAACATCTTGTTTCAAAACAAGCCCTCCCTGTGTGAACACAGCCAGTGGAGAGGGCAGGGTGGAGACCCCAAACCGCAGGGCCCAGGGTGATTACCCTGCTTTCCCCTCACCCCCCCAGATATAGCCCTGCCCATGGACCACATAATTGGCCAGCTTATCCTCTGTTGGGGGAAAAAAAAACTACACTTTCTTAAGGCGTCCTGTCCTCTTGTGTCCCAGAGAAGGCATTCCACTCATCAGGAGAATAGATGTTGTATCACTGCCATTCTCCCTTGGAGGCTTTGCTGGCGATAGCAGCTTTCATCTCTGGATGAAAATCATCTGGAAGAGATTGCTTAGTGGATCCACTGAAATCAAGACAACCAGACTGTCTTGGCTGTGACATTTCTTTGCCCAGTTCTGCTCACTTTTGGGGGCTGTCTCCACAGCCTGTATGTGGACCCTGTCTGAATGGTGTTCTTCCTGGAGCTCAACAAGGAGTAGCAGAATGTTGGACTGATTCCTCATGATCTGCAGCATCTCTGGCTGTTTTGGAATCTTGCTCCACTGCTGTGTTTCTGGGTCCCTATCATGGGGTAAGCCCTTCCTAAATCCCCCTGGTAAGAAGCGTACAAGGGGCATGAGCAGGGAGGATGTATCCACTACATTCAATACCCTTGACAATACACAGCCTCCGGGTCAGGGCAGCATGGCCTAATGGCCACATAGTCAATAAGTGGCCCTCTGGTCAGGGCAGCATGGCCTAGCAGCCACAGAGTCAATAAGCAGTCCTCTGTTCAGGACAGAATGGCCTAGCGGCCACAGAGTCAATGAGGGACATCTTCTTATGGAGTACAGTGTCCAAGTGGGGGGCTCAGGCCTTCCTCCTACACTGAACCCCAGCCTAGGGCCCTACTGGTGCTGGGGTTATGGCACCAAGTCAGCAGGGATCCAGACCAAAACACGGTGACCAGTTTTCCACTCCACCTCAGCTCAAGCCTTCGGGCTCCCTGGGCTACTTCCTACCTTGGGGATGGCTTCCTGTGAGGCATTGCTCTGTACCTTCTTCCCACCTGGGACAGCTGCTGGCGGTTTCCTTGCAGGTCCCCAGGGTTGGCTGGCTGCAGCAAATGCCTGGGTGGTAGCCTTGGGGTGCTCATTGCAGAACAACTCTTCCTTTGGGATCCTTCTGGAGACAGTTTCTCCCATGTCTTGGAGCTGATACAACTCTGTGTCAGGAGCTTCCAGTGCACATCCTCACTCTTCACTTTTCAGCCCAGACTGAGCTGAGCTGCTTTCTTTTATACTGGGACAGCATGCCCAGCAGGGCCTAACAAGCAGAGCTTCTGCCTTCTTCAGGCTATAAAGGTTTTGCCTCGTGTTACGTGTATCCACCCCATCACGGTCCCCCATTCACACATAAGGATGCTTATGTGGGGCACTTAACCCCTGCAAACTGCAGGATAGACTTTACTCCAGAGTCTATGCTGTTATTGAACTTGGCCAGTTTTGCTAACGCGGCACTGGACTAAACTTCTACATGTACATTCCTCTGTATGATAGTAATGAAGCAACTGGTTCGGAGTTATCAGCTCACATGACTGCTTCTGATTCTGCCATTTCTGGTACAGACAGGTTTGCTTCCTACATATACTCAGCTGCTTGCACATGTTAATGACAAAGCGAAGGAACCTGTACACAGCATTTTCTCATACAGACAGAAAGGAAAATTTATGTCAATGCTCAAGAGGCAGAATATTCATAGAGTCACTAAATATTAGCTATAACTCTATAGAACTGGAATATTAAAGATTGGTTCCTACTGATTAAAAAACACATATGGAAAACAGTTCTATACCCTGTTATTCTCTAGGTATTAGAGACATTGAGAACTAATGTGATAGACAAACTGCTTCTTCCAACTATTTGGGAACAACAAATTCATTTTGTTTTGTTAAATATATTGATAGAACAAGAAGATATTAATGTCTGAGGCTAGAGACAATCTTTTGTCCTTCTTGCTTTAAAAATATATTGCAAAAAGCTTGTTTGTAACGTTGCTAAGGTCACTAAGACCTGGTATTATCTACCACGTAAATGCAATACTGGTGGACAGAGGCAAGGTTGGTGAGGTAATATCTTTTATTGGACTAAATTCTTTTGGTCAAACAGACAAGCTTTGGAATTACACAGAACACTTCTTTAGGGTGATAGATACACAGCTTGAGGTAACTGTTAGATTTCCATTGTCTTTGTTATGTAAGCGCAGCCAAAGTTTGAAGTTGGGTGACATGTAACATTTATTAGAAACAACTTTGAGCTGTAATCGTTCATGTTATTTTAAAACTATAAAACATTTTTCTCAAGATATTTCATAAAAAATGGAGGCCAAATACTGACTTGGTATAAATCTGGTCCAAAGATCAGCACAAAACTGTGTCATCTATTCCCCCCCTCCTCTTTTAGCTTCCTTTCCTTGGCTTGACATGAAAGAGAATTTATCAGGTGGTACTCTGACAAAAGGCAATGTCATCATTTCATGACACATATATTATATAGTACAGATTAGGTGTATTGATAGCAAACATATATTGCATATGTTAGAACTC
This sequence comes from Podocnemis expansa, assembly GCA_007922195.1. Taxonomy (NCBI): domain Eukaryota; kingdom Metazoa; phylum Chordata; order Testudines; family Podocnemididae; genus Podocnemis; species Podocnemis expansa. The sequence goes on from ML682066.1 coordinate 1,824,933, forward strand.
AATGAATACCTCAACAACTTTTGCACAAGTACATTTTTTAAAAAATTGAATTTTTCATTACATCAGCCCCTTTCAGATTTGCATTCTTTGGATTATTTTGTAAACAAGTTAGCTGGCAAGAACAATTATAGAAATTGTAAGCATCTGGTGGGGAATATTCATAAAAAGGATTTTAAACTTGGAAATGGAGTTATTAGTCACACTGGAAGCATGATTGTAAGAAGTATATTCATGTAGTCAGGGATAAAAAACACTATATAAAATCTTGTCCATTCAAAACTAATCAACACAGTTCATATAGTACTATTGAATACACAAAACAAATTACCCATTCATCTATAGGCCAATAATATTTTGCAGAAATTATTTTACAAACAATTTAGAATAAAAAATGCCTCTTTGCATGTATCCTCTCTATAAATAGTGTATAGCTAATACTGATTACAGAATTAGAAACACTGAATATAATAATGACTCAGGCACAGCAGAGAATTAAAATTTGAGAATGAAAATGTGAGTGAAGCAGAAGTTGCATCTTTATTAATTTAGACAAGAATTTTAAGTATGCGTTGAACGACTCTCCGAACTACTCAGCAGAAACAGACCAATGAAGGTCTCAAACTGCTCCAGGAGCCAAAATTGAGCAAGAGAGGTCCCACCTTCAGCTTTCCCATTTTAACCACGTAAAGGGTTCTAGTCCAACCTGCCATGATCCCCATACCCACATTCCTCACACAGGGTTCAGGATCCATACAAGAACACACTGAGCCAGCAACCCGTGTATCGTATTTCATAATTCTTCTGGTGTGGAATTCTATCTTTAATGGAGAAATGTGAACCAGAATTCCAGTTTAAGATTTAAAATAATGATTTACACTTTATTGGTGTAAATATAACCTTGTAAACAAGAACCAAGTTGTACCTGAGTTGAAGTGACCCAGAAAAAAATCATTTCCAGGGTTACAAACTATGCCGTCCACTTGAATCCCTTCAGACTCTGCAATTCCATGCCCATGGAATATAACACTTTTCCAAGATGCCACAAAATTCTGCATTTTTGCTTCAGTTCAGCACCCACCATTTTCTTCTCTCTCTGTCTTACTTGACCATTACCAAACTTCACCCATCTCTTGCTCTCCAGTTTTGCTCACAGAGGACAGCGAACTGGTTTACAGTGTGCCCTCTGCAATTTTCCATGAAGCTAAGAAACAGGATATTGGGAGCAGACCTGTTTTCTACCTTCCAGTCAGTCAGCAGAGGAGACCAAAAGTGAAATCTAGCCAGTTTGGCTACTCTACTCTTTTCTAGGCAGCCCACCCTTGAGGAGGTGAATCATGTGAAAGCAGTAAAAAGCTGTCTCCTTACCTGAAATATATAAGTTAGGAGGAAGTTGTGAATTTAGATGTCTAGATAACATTATAGGATCCAAGGCCTGAGGAATGGAGCTGATCTGTGTGGAAAATATACCAAGAGAATCCAACACAGAAAATAATAATAGAAATAGTCACTGAGGCTATGTCTACACTGCCATAGATATTTCAAAATATTTCAAAATAGTTATTTCAAAATAGCATTATTTCAAATTTATTGTTTTGAAATAGGAGTCTAGCGAAGACTCTCTATTTGAAAATAAGGTAGGAACTATTATTTCAAAATAGAGAGTCTTCACTAGAATCTCTATTTCAAAATAGGGGAAGGCAGAGAAAAGTATAGAGCCATTATTTGGAGAAAAGCCAATTCTGCAGCTTGGAATAGCTTTTTATAAAATAGCGATTTTAAAAGAATTGCTCTTTTGAAATAAAAGCAGGGTTGGTTATTTCAAAATAGTGCTTTGTTTTTTTCAAAATAACAAAGCATTTATTTCAAAATAACAAAATGCCTGTATGAACAGGTAAAAAGTTTTTTCGAAATAAGCCTCCTTATTTTGAAAAAACTTTTCAGTGTAGACATACCCTAAGTAATTTTACCTTGGTATATTGAACTAACTTTATATCCACAAGCCACAGGTAGGTGGGTTTTCTTTTTTTTTTTTCCTCTTTAGTTGTTGAGAAGTTGGGAATGATGAAATTTCCATTAAAAAAACCTCTTTCACAGAATTTGGATTCTTTGTGCCATTTAGCTCTACTAAATCCAAGTCTAGTTTGAAAAAGTTGTTGTTTTTAATGTTATGCACCTCTGCATTTCCTGGTTCCACTAGATGTCAGAAGCAGAAGTATCAGAAATCTGATCGGTGAGTTCACTTTTATAAGATCTGCATCCTGAATTTACTAAACCTTTCAAACTTTTTAGTAGCAGTCCAAACAGAATCTATGGACCTTTCGAAGTTCACTTATGATTTATAATGGTGTATTTAATACTATAGTAACATAGAAATTAGTGTGGTAAATTGCGTAAACTGACCAATATAATAAATAATAATAATGATAATGTTGTCTAACTAGAATTGAGAGACAATCGTACTATATTAAAAACACAAGTGCAGACATATATATGAATTGCATGCCATAGACTATCCCAAATACCACTTATGTATCCCACCATTACAGCTACAGCTCTCTATTATAGGTAGTAGATTCCATAATTTTTTACAAACTCATTCAAAGCAGGAGGATGATCAGAATTTCAATAGATTAGGTAGTCAGCTACTAAAAAGAATTGGGCTATATGCTGAATACCTCTTCACCCTGCTCTCTGTCATATTACAAAAAAAAACAAACTTTGTTTTTTCACTGCAATTTAGACATTTTTATGCTTCTACTAGAACATCCTCTGTCATCCCTCTGTCATTTATAGTTCAGAAGATCCTGTTCTGCTAACTGCTCCCTCTAGGGATAGAACCAGTCATTGGATAGAATAGCTTCTGAAATTATCCTTTTGACACAGCTGAAAGGAACCCAACTAATGTTGAAGGCAGGACAGAAGAGGTCTTAAAAAAAATATTCCCTCAACTCTTATCAGTTCCAGACATTTCCCTATAATGTTATGATCTCTTTTTACAAAAATACAGAGACCATTTTCTCAATCTATATGGCACATAAAAACCCTGCAATTCAACTAAATGACCTCTGAAGACATAATGAGAAAGGGCTAAGCCCTCCTAATATGAACTCTACTTCTGGGCCACGCATGTGGAATATATAGCAGGATGGATAAAACGAGACTTAGAACACCACTGAAAATAAATTGAACAGCCTACAGCTGGCACAATTAATTCAGCCATCCTAACACATGACAGAACACGCATCCACCTCCCCACACCAAGGAGCAGATACTATAAACACATCATGAAAGATATCATCTAATCAGGGCCCTAAAATAAAACATAACTTTAAAATACCCTGAGCGATATTTTAGGTAACTGTTGTTCTATATGCACAGGTGAGTTTCAATTCAATTGTGGGCTGAGAAGATAATCTGTTATTTTAATGAGCTCCTAAAAGTCAATAGACTGTTGTCATATGAAGAACTTAACATGACTAAGACTGTCCTATGTAAAAAAAATATTTTTATTATCTTCAGGCCAACGATTAGGTACCACAAACATAACCTATGTATAAAATCCTGATAGTGGCTGAGCATGTGCAAATCCTGTCAATTCAATCTCTTTGCAGACTTTCAGACTCTCTGCAGGAGTTGCAGATAAGTAGCAAGCACCAGGATTTGACTGTATGTAAATAATAAGATATGTTTCTGCAAGAACATCCTTGGAATCGCTACCAGCTTCACTTGTCCATTGTAAGAGTTATATGGCTAGGCACTGCAATAAATTGAAGGACTACTCATTACTGAAATTTTAGGATTAAAAAGACTATCAGAAAGACCCTTGAGAAAAAGGAAGAACAAGCAACTGGTAATATACACATTTATACCTAAAAATAACTTATGGCATAACATCTCTATGGAATAAAGATCTATATTATCTCACCTCTACAACTCAATACATAAAATCATGCCAAAAACATTTCAGGAATACTCTCAGACATCTTCCTCCTTATCTCAGTATCTTAGCTTCAACAAGACTGTGTTTTATTGTGCCTCTCAGTTCAGTTAAAACATGATACACATAAAGCAATATATTTAATATTTTTAGTTTCCAGCCATACAAAGATATGGATCAAAATTTTCAAAAATGCCTATGTGTCTAGGTTTTCTATTAGTCATCCAGGATTAAGTGTGGTTCCTTGCTTAGAGAATTTTAAATAAGTTTTCAAGCACGTTTCTTCTAAGAAAACCTGATCCACATACTATGCAGAAAAGAACCAAGCTTCTGGCTAACTAGAAGTATTAAGAGAAGCAGGATTTTCAAAAAAGGTTGTGGGTTTTATATAATTACATATATTACGTTATGCAAATACAATAGCCAAACTTTGACTTTGCAATAAAAGAAGGTGGAGCTTGCACATATATTGAACACAACTTAATATAAAGTTGCCTTCTTGTATTTTGTAGCTAAAATATTGCAAAGTTGGAATGTGCTTAGGGAAAAGATTTCTGGGATGACATCTGGTACCAATTTTTTTTCTTCTCAAATAGAGATTGCTGAAAAATGAAATTATACTTTCATGGAAGAAAAAAAGAATTGGTTGAAATGGACTGCTTAATTTTCTTAAAAAATATTATTTCTCCTTCACAGTAAATGTTTCTGATCACTAACAATGAACAAATAAGTAGAGCCCTGTGCGGATACAAAAATGTGGAACCACATCTGATCCGCATCCACTCAGTGATAAAACTAATCTGATCCGAAATCCGCATGCCAGGGTTTAGCTGCATCTGTTACCGCAGCTGCAACGGAGCTTGGGCTCACATACATCTATTCAGCCTTTGATTGGTTCATTCCCCATATGGGTCCCACCCACTTTTTCCTTTCTTGTTTGTGGTTCGCATGCTGTGCTATCAATCAGATTTCTTTGCCCACCTTTGAAATCTCTGATTGGCATCAATGGCCAATTGGAAGCAAGAAAAGGAAGAAGTGGGCAGGGGAATGAGCCAATCAAAGGCCAGCAGTGAGTCTCTAAGTCCCACCTTGAGACTCTGATTGGCTGGCAGATCACAATCTAGGATTGGCCAAAGCGCTGCCTGGTTCCCCTGCATGCTGCCGACACAGACCAGTGCAGCAGTTTCAGCAGTGGATCGCAGTGTGATAAGGTAACACTAGAAGCTGCATCTGTGAGTTGATCCATAGCAATGGGTCTGCAGTCATCCGCACCCGCACCCATGGATGTGGATACCCACAGATCTGCAGCGGATACCTGTGGATTTGCAGGGCTCTACAAATAAGGCATTTTTCTTTAAGAAAGAGTTTTATTGTAAAAAAAATGCCATCTCTAATGTTAACGTGTTTAGTTTAAAATGCTTCAGCTGGCTTTATGAAATACATTTATCTGACTGTAGTGCAGGCTTAAGAGACACTTAAGTCCCGCAGAATCCAGAACAGTGAATTACACTCAGGGGCAAAAAGACTAAGAGTGTGCCCCATCACTGTGCAGGGCTCTCACAGGTGCTTTCCTTATAGCGAAAACCCTTTCATGGCAGCTAAGAACAATGCCCCTTAATGTCTAGCTCAAATGTTTCCCTCTTTATGTAGCTTTATTTATATCACTTTATATAATAAGAAGACTGTGTTATATCCAAACTAACTACTATTACATGTATTGTTCATTATCGTACATGCAGCATGCAGTATTGCTCATAAGTGAATATATTGCTTTTATTTTGAGCTTCCATTAAGTGGGTTTAATTGACCTTATTAATGAAGTCAGTTTGCAACATTCAGCAATGAATAAGTGATTTAACCTTAAAATATTCACCATGAAAACTTAATTAATGTGCTAATTGAATATTTAAATTCCTCTACAATATGGTACTGAAACTAGGCACATCTACTGAATTAAGGTAATAGATTAAATACATTTTTCTTGGAATAATATGTTACTAAGTGGCACAGTAAGGGGGATATGCATTTTAAATTATTCCTTAATTATTTAGAAACAAGGGGAAATAACTGAGAAGGGGGAAGGCAAATCAAGAGGGTATGGCAAGAGGAGAACCTACAACTCCTTGAAAATCACTAGAAGGAATTAAAATTCTGAGATGTGACAATCTCATGAAAATTTTAATGTGTGCTGGCTCAGGGTGCTAGTCAGAGGAAAATACAGTCTATATTTTCTACATGCAGTATTATATCTGTACTGTGCTGAACTCCGCAGTATACACCTATACTACCTGGCAGAGAGGTGTGAAGAGCTTAATTAATAGGATGAAAATAAAATATTCATGAATGTTTTGAACAATCTGCATTTTCCTGTAAGATTCCCAGGGGCCAGTATTGTGAGGCAGAGATACCGATTTGAATACAAAAGGTAAGTTTAATTAGAATGCTGAAAAATGAATGTGAGAGAGACATACATGCTTCGGCTGTGTCACGATTTTACAAAAAGTCTTATACATAATGAAGACTAAGTGCAAATTGGAGCTCAAATTTTAGCCCCATTAATGTCAATGGAAGTTTTGTCATTGACTAGAGAGAGGTCAGACTTAACTAAGGAAAAACATCACATGAAAAGAATGCAGAGATAACTTGAAAAGGTAGAGAGGTCTAATTTTAATACAAATGAATGAAATTCACTTCTACATAGAGAATAGAGCTGTACAAATAACTAGTTTTTCATCTTGCCAGCCATTATAAGAGCCAAAACAGACAAAAAGCACATCCAGTGAAACATCTCATTTACCCCAAAAATGAAACTTTTAATTTTGGTTCAATTTAAAAACAAACAAACAAACAAACAAAAACTGAAGTAGAATTAGAAATAAGAAGGGATTTTTTTTGGTTTGTTGTTTGATTCAAAACATAAAATGTCAGAACAAAAGACTTTTTTCAGATTTTTTTTTTTGCATTGAAACAATTTGGTGAAATTGGTAGAAATTTTGAAGAATTCATGAACTGTTGAGGATGACCTGAGTTTGCATTTTCCAGTGAAGATTTTTACTCAGCTCTAGCAAAAAGTCTGTGCAACACTTAAATCCACAGGTTTTGTATAGTCTTTTGTTAGGCCTCTATGCCTGTGTTATTTTCATTCAGTCAGGGGAACCTCATTTCATGCTATGGCACTCTAACATTCTGCTTGCTCATTTTCTACAAAATCTGCTGCAGAACTGCACAGTTTCAGCTGTGGTCAGGACTACATATGCAGTAAAGGGTCAAGAATTTCCCCCCATTAAAGCAATGTGTAAATCCAAATGGATTCCTTATATTGCATACTATAAATAAAGAAATAATAGATTGGTTTAGGGAAACACTTTCATGAAGATAGAACATGTAACAGTTTGTGGTTAGTAATAATCTATTCAATTGCAAAAACACAATTACATTAAATTTGAGTTAGTCAGCTGCCATATATGTGACTAAATTATGACACCCTTAAACAGCTTCTGTTGATTTCAGTCAACTTTCTTTACATATGTACACAACTTTGAAAATTAATATAATCAATGTGTAATTCAATTACATCATAATCTCAAGTTTCTATTTGATCTTATTTTCATAGTATCATTGAAGGGTAAGACTGGAGGGATCCTCAATATGCCATCCAGTACACTCTCCTGTACACAAGGCAGCACTAAGTAACAATTCTAGATCAATCTTGGACGGTTCTTGTCTAACCTGTTCTTAAAAACTTCCAAAGACAGAGATTCCACAACCTCTCTAGCAATCTCTTTCAACACTTAACTTACCCTGACAGTTAGGAAGTTTTTCTTAATGTGCAATCTAAACCTCCCTTGCTTCAATTTAAACTGATTGCTTCTTATCCTATCCTCAGAGGTTAAGGAGAACAATTTTTCACCCTCTCTTTTTAACAACTTTTTATGTACTTGAAACTTGTTATCATGGCCTCACTTGTCTTCTCTTTTCCAGACTAAACAAATACATTTTTTTCAGTCTTTCCTTGTAGGTCATTTCTTCTAGACCTTTAATCATTTTTATCACTCTCCTCTGGACAGTCTCTAATTTGTCCACATCTTTCTTGAAAACTGTCACCCAGAGCTGGACAGAAGACTCCAGCTGAGGCCTTATCAGTGCAGAGTAAAGTGGAAGAATTGTTTCTTCTATCTTGTTCACAGCACAGGTGCTGATAAATCCTGATGTTTGCCTTTTTGGAAGTGGGGGGAAGTGTTACTCTGTTGACTCATAATTATCTTGTGAAGTACAATAACTCCCAGGTTCCTGTCTGCAGTATCATCCCTAAGCAGTCATTTCCCATTTTGTATGTGTGCAATTAATTGTTCCTTCCTAAGTGGAGTACTTTGCATTTGTCTTCATTGAATTTCATCCTATTTAATTCAGACGATTTCTTGAGTTAGTCCAAATCATTCTGAATTTTAATCCTATCCTCCAAAGTCTTTGCAACCACTCCCAGCTTGGTATCATCCACAAGCTTTATAAGGATACTCTCTATGCCATTGTCTATATCACTGATAAAGACATTCAACAGACCCTGATCCAGGACTGATTCCTAGTGACCACACTCAATATACCATTCCAGTTTAACTGTGAATCACTGATAACTCTAGAAATGGTTTTCCAATCAGTTATGCATCCACCTTATAGTAGCTCCATTTAGGACGAATTACCCTATTTTGCTTATGAGAGGGTCAAGGGAGACCATATATATGAAAAACCTTAGTAAAGTCAGGATAGACCACATCCACCTGTTTCCCCCCATCTGTAAGTCTGGTTTCCCTATCAAAGAAACTATTTGGTTAGTTTGACAGGATTTGTTCTTTACAAATCCATGCTGACTATTACTTATCTCCTTAATGTCTTGTAGTTGTTTCCAAATTGTTTGATTATTTCTTCAATTATTTTTCTGGGTACTGGAGTTAAGCTGACTGGTCTGTAATTCCCCGTTTTGCCCTTATTCCCTCTTTTTTCAGATTGCCACTCTCTTTGCCCACATATGATGCTCTGGAATTTTTCTTGTCTTCCATAATTTTTTGAAGATAATTGCTAAAGGTTCAGATATCACCTCAGTCAGCCCCTTGAGTTTTCCCAGATATATTTCTACAGGTCCTGTCAACACACAACTTATCTAACTAAATTTTAAATTTGTTCTTTCCCTAGTATAGCCTCAAATCTGATCCCATTTTCACTGGTGTTAATTGTGATAAACATCTGATCTTGAGTGAAAGCCAATTTATTTTTTCTTAAGATACAGAAAATTCTTGGCCATCATACACTAGGCTAATTTATAAAACAGAATAAGCTACCACTAAAGAGAAAACTGTTTAAAATTGATAATCATACAGTGAATCTTAGAATAAAATAAATGCAAGTAAAAGATCAAGAAGAAAGAAAAATGAAAGCCCTTGAAACTCTGAAAATGACAAGAACTAACGAGTAATTGGTGTTAGAAATTAAGCTTTAGTATTCACAAAATTGAATTAATTATTGTAAAATGTTATCTAAATTTCTTTTCCTCCACCAAGAAGCATCTTCTGTCAGCAGCATGACTAATTCTTTTTTCTTCGGCAGGGCCTCTGATATCCAGTATCAGACAGTCATCACTTATCAATATGTAAGTTTTTTCCCCTTGGCAGCTTCAAGCAATCTTTCAGATTTTGTGTCTTAAAGCTAATCTACTCATCCGTAAAAATATGCGTAACATTGTATCTTTGAACATATAACATGTCTGGGAACAATGGAAAATAATAACACAAAAAGAAAGGGAAAAAAGATTTAGAAACAGACAAGGAGTTTAATGATAGGCTTAAATATTCACTTTATCATCAATCAATTAAGAGCAAGCTAAGTAAGAGTCAGGATAGGCCTGATATCCTAAGATAAATATGCTAATAACAGCATTTAAGAAATCTGCATGTGACATAAAGCTATATCAGAGAATTCCCCTTACAACAACTTACACTAATGAAGTTGTAAAAGCATGTACTGCCCTGTACATACTATGACCCATAATATGTTCCATAAGTAAGCAACCTTACAGGAATTTAAATGCAAGCAAAATGATTTTGTTAACATTATAGAAATGAGCACACTAACACTGTGAAATACACTGGGAGAAACAATCTGATTTCAGACAGAAGAGTAAGACAATTAGTAAGTTATGAGGGACTATCCTGCACATTTTGATTTTATTAGCAAAATCTCTTTAATAAGAAGTTCTGTGGAGCTTGAACCTGTGTCTCCTTTACAACCAGGTCCAATAATAAATAATACCTTACTCACCTTGTCTTGCTTATATCCTGTGACCAACACGGCTAACAAAACATATTAAAAACAATAGCCGATATAATTTTTTCCATCCCAAATGGAAACTCCAGAACATATAGGATGAAGTCAAACTTGCAAGGGACATCTGCTTACTGACTGAATGGACTTACCATCCCCAAAGGACTCACCATCAGTAACCCTCTGATTTTTACATAAGACACTGAAGATACTGAATAACTCTGCAAAAGGACTTCAGAAAACACTGAGGAACCATATCCTGCACCTCACATACTCCAGAAGGGATCACATCAAACAAGAAATCATTAATGCTCTTATATAACAAACAGAAAAAACACTAGTACACCTACCTGGAAAATCATGCAAAAAATGCCCAACAACTATCAAAAAACACTGATGACCTCTTTCCAAAACAAAACAAAATGAAAAGTGGAATCAACTACAACTACACAGGAGAAATCATGACACATGACCAAACACATGGACACTCTATGACACCTCAGCATCATCATCTCATCAAGACTACCCCTATTAGACCTGAATTATTTAGGGTCTTCAAAGAACTGGACTTGTGCCCCACCACAGAAACTAATACCATACTAACAGGTGGAAAACCAAAAGAATTATTTTGCTGACTTTGTCTCAAAGAATTCTTTCACAACAAAATTGACACTACTCACAACTACTTTGTCCCACCAACAGTCAAAAAAGCAAATAATCTGACTAGACATCCTTCACTGGAAAAATTGGCATATTTGATTATTACACTAATCATGTCAAGAAAAAAAAAGACAGTTTTTAACAAACATCAACTTCTCCACAATCTCTCCACTGCTCAGGGGACAGATATACAGTCCCTGAAATACAAACACCAGATAAGAACCAAATCAGTGGAAGCAAGGGCATCAACATAATTCTCAACTGTAATAACTAGGTCAACAAGGCAAACTGACAGCTTTCCAACATCACTTATTATAAATAGCTCAAAGAAGACCCCACACCACAATTCAGACAGAAATTTAAGACCATCAAATCCTTCACCATGAAATAACAAGAAAAATACTGCAACATCTTTACTCCACAAACTCATTCCAGAGAGCTTCTACATGTTTCCTAGATATACAAACAAAGGATCCCAGGTAGCCCCCTCCTATATGGCAACACCATTTTTTATTGAAAAATATGAGGAATCACAGATACCATCCTTTAACCAGGAATGTAAAAATTCCTTTAATTAACAATTCATTTAAATGTTCTAAAATATAATGTTTAATAATTAAATGTGAAGGGGGGGATCATTCATGGCTCAGCTCCCATTGCCAAATGAGAGCTGCCCAGCTGCGGCTCATTGCCCCACCACATGCACATACTAAGATGTAGCTGGGCATTACACTGTATTATTACTGGAGCTAGACTGAAATGGACTACTTTTGTGCTTTGAGCTGCAGTAAGACAGGAAACTGGAACAGATATTTTGTCTCTTAAGTGCCTAAATCCATTTTAAAATGTGATTTAGGCTACTAAATCAGGTAGCCATTGCAAAGCTGAGTGTCACACTTCCTAAAAACTTTTAAAATAGAGATATTAGTCTCCCATTTTTCAGCCAGCTGTATTTGAGTTGTGCAAATTATCTTATGAGTGTTGTCAGACTCTATTTTTTATAGAAGAATGCAGTTTCTTTCCCTTCCTGTAGGTAAACTAACAAATGAGAGACTTTTCTATATTCGGTACTGATAGAGAATACATTAACCAGTAGTTTTCACCTATGAAAGTCAGAAGTAAAATTTGAGCACCTCTTGACTTGTAGTCAACTCTAGAGACTGGAGAATCCCAACTTATCCAGGACCAGGATGTCATTGTGGCTAAACATTCTCATAGGCTATGGTTTACACTTAGAGTTTCAGTTTGAATTACTGAACTCAAATTAGTCAATTTGAACTAATAATTATTAATTCGAATTCAGTCAATTCAAATTGAGATGGCCACACTAGAAAATCCAATTCGAATTGGCATGTCCATGGACAGGACTTGCTAGTTCAAATTTGGTAGGGGCCGCTATTGTATAGGGAAAAATCAATCTGTGGCTAATTCAAACTAACAGTGAATTCGAATTGACATGGCCACAGTGGGTCAATTCAAATTACTCATTTCAAATTGACCCTGACTTCGAAGTCAAATGAGGTTTGACCAATTCAGTCAGCTTTCATCAATTTGAACTGAGGAGTTCCTCAATTCTATAGAGTTTTAAGGGAGATTATAATCCAATAAGGAGGACAGCATATTCAGAGCTGTATAAGCAGTCTTTATTGAAAGAGAACTGAGAGAGAGAGAGGAGACAGACAGGTTTTCCTAGCACCTAAACGACTCTCCCATTTATCACTATGACAACCCCAATGACCTTAGGTAGTCCTAAACACCACACATTTGAATTGAGGAAAGCCAGTGTGTCCATGCACTTAATAGAATTTGAATTGATTGCAATCAATTTGAATTCAGCTCTAAGTGTAGACATACCCAAAGTTTGCCCATTCCAGCCCCATATAATTTGACTTTTTTTTATCAACACACCAATTTCATAGCTAGAACAAGTCAAAAAACACAAGTCAAGTGATGCCAGTGTGAGTTTGTGTGTGACTGAGAGGATAAATCATGGATAATTTTAATTCAGTTAGTGGTTTTCCCACCCTGGTCTTGGAGAACCCCCTAACCCACAAAGAAGTGCTAATTCTCTTTTTAAAATAATAACATAAAAATCATTTAGCTTTTCTTCTGTCGCTTTCTCCTTGTACTCCACAACCCACATACTTATTGATATTTCACACTTCAAAATTTCTGCCTTCATTAACATTGCCTACTTTGTACCCTGCTAAGTCCCATGAGTCTTCCTGCCTTAGTTGAGAAAGATATTTTCATTCCATATATTTAAAGTTATAACAGAACTTTGAGGCTGTCATGTTAGACTACACAGAAATAACTGTATTTTTTTAAAGTGTTCTTTGAGGGAAACTACAGGATAAAGTGCTTTTGCCTAAACTGAAATAACTTCTGCCAAGAATTTAATTATTTTCATTTGTTTCCTTTAAGAAATTTCAGTAACTGTATAGAGAAACTTTCTTGACAATAGCTCCATTACTTCAGATGCTCATTTTGAAGCTTAAAAATTATTAAAATAAAAATAATAGCTGGGTTCATCATATCTTTCTTAGCACTTTGAAATGACTGACTAGAGGCCTTATTCAAAACCTATTAGCATCAGTGGGAGTTTTCCTTTAGCTCAGTGTGTTTTAGAGCAAGTCCTAAATCCATTACATGCACAATTGTGTTTGTATAAATGTACATAAAATTGCACACCTAATTACTGTGATTATACATGACCAAATACATGATAATTTCAAGACACAATTACTGTAAATGCAGTCTATTTCAGCAGTAAATGATCATGCATTTTTGCATGTGTAATTATACACCCATTTTTCTAGGAACATAGATAGTTTTTTTGTGCTAGAAATACTGGCTGGGTGAGCTACTGTTATAGTTGAGCCAAAGCCACCTTGTGTTACACCATGGCTTCACTGCAGATACTCCACATTTTCATCACTGTATAACTGTATATAAAATTTATTCCCAACAGATGTGTTGTATCTCAGAGATACACAGTGAGGGAAATATCAAGGTAAAGCACTATGAGAAAGGTTGAATTTTTTTCAAAGCCATGAGTTTTATGACAAAAGTCATGACTTCTAGAGATTCTTCGGAAAAAGCAATGGTCTTTCCCAGTCTGTCTAGCTTGCTTCTAAACCAGATTCTTCCATGACATTTTAAAATTATTTTCCATAATCTTATCATAGAATCACAGAAAATCAGGTTTGGAAGGGTTCTCAGAAGCTCATCTAGCCCATCCCCTTCCTCAAAACAGGACCAAGTGCAACTAAATCAAAGCCAGGGCATTGTCGAGACAGAACTTAAAAACCTCTAAAGAGATTATTACCAATAAAAGAATGAAAAAATATTTTGTTGAAAACAAATGTAAATAACTTTTTTGCAGCAATTTGCTTGGAAGACTTGACTTTTCTAATTTTCTCATTGGATACACAATTAACCTTCCATATAGGGATCCTTCTGTATTCATGTCTTGCATTGAAATTAATGTGTGCACAGTCAGAAAACAGCACATGAGAAAGCCCACACAGAGATTTCCAATTTGAAGTATTTAGAAATGGAAAAAGAATAATGTCAGAGATTATCTATTCTAATTCAGAAGCATCAGGTACATAAAAATGTCTAGAGACCTCATGACAGAAGCAAAGATATTAAACATTCACACCACTTCCTCTCAGCAAAGTTATAAGGAGATATTACCATATTTTACAGAAACACCAGGAAAAAAAGCTCACTATTTTTATTATTCAGTTTAGTATACCGTATGTTTGAGATCTAGAATAAAGTTTTCATCAGGTAACTGTTCCCCAGTGTCTCTAAAATTGTCTATCAGTTTAATGCTTATGAACTTTTAATGCAAGTGTATAATTCAGTGGAAAGGAAACTAGACTGTGAATTGAAGGACTGATTTCTATTTCTGATAGATCTGGACAGGTCAGTTCACCTGTCTGTTTCCCTTCCTACTTTTTATTACATATTTAGATTTTAGACTCTTGAATGCAAGGATTATCTCTTACAATGTGATTTAAACAGTGCCTAGAACAATGGTGACCCAATTTTGGTTTGGTCTTTATATGACACTGTAATACAAATAACTACACTAAATTGTGCCACTGTACCTTGAATGGTCTCTTAGAACATGTGTTATCATCTTAGGCTCAATAGTATGGTTCATCTTACATTTAGACACAATACACCCCAACCGGAAGAAGAGCTTTATGTGGCTCAAAAGCTTGTGTCTCTCATCAACAGAAATTCAGCCAAAGACATTACTGCGCTGACTTTATCTCACTAAATCTAGGATGAAAACAAGCTTCCCATGCAGATGTACCAATGTATTACAGTACATCTTGTAACCATTGTTATTTCAGGTCTCAGCTGAAAGTCTGTACACTTACGCAACCATGTATTCTTTTTAAATCTCTAGTAGGAAGGCAGGATGGTGGGACTAATTAATAGTGTAGTCAGAAACTCAGCAGTGAGACAGAGAAACTTTAAGGATAATGCTATTATCTTGTTCTAATTAATTTTTTTGTTCAGTGTTAGAAGAAAGCAGCTGCCTTTTAAATATAACCTACTGCCAGAAACCTTACAGAAATCACAAATGTAGACAATATTTCTTTCAATGGCTTTGTGAAATACATGTTAGGACATCAATTCTGATACTCAGTGTAACTAAATTTAACACTTTTTCACATGAAGTCTATTGACTGTTCAACATGAGGAAAGTTTGAAGATAAAGGTTCTAAGGCAGAACCAAAAAAACCAGGGGAACCAGGTTCCATGCCTCATATCTTCTGACTGCTGTTTGAGCTAATTAATTCACCATGAACCAAGCAGCCTCTTCGAGTCCATGGTTACCCTAGTTCAAAAGAACTCCTAAGATTTTGGCAGCCACATCCTCACCAACACAATTCTAGCTTTCAACATGTGAACTGATTGCTACCTCCACTGTGAAAAATGCTAGAAACGGAGATCTTACTCACAAAATGTCTTAAAGATCAACAGCTCACTGACAATCTGCAGAAACCAACATCTACAGCATCACTATCCCCTCATTCAGTTATATTCTGATGAACGCATGATTAACTCCAATTACCCAGATTGGCCTCAATAGAGATTTAGATGATGATATAGGGACTTCAGAAAAATAAAAACAAACAGAGAGAAAGGAGCAAGGAGACAGAGGGGGAAACTTTGGGGAATACCTGAATCATTAAGTAAAGTTACTCTATCTTTGGTAAAATAAAATTGTTGTTTAATATAACTGGAAAAATCTCCTGTACAAGACAAATTTGAAATGAGTTTTAGATAATTTCCAGAGTTTCAAAGAAATGAAAAAACTATATCAGGTTATCTAGAGAGCCATATGTGTCACATATTTGCCAGAGTTAGGTTATATATAGTTCCAGACATTTCATACATCTTCAGAGAAAGCAGAGTGAAAGTGATGCAATAACATTATAACAGGTTTCTGCTGAAATGAGATTCAAACCTCAAGTCTCAGATTCAAATCTCATTCAAGTAAATTAAAATGTAAGAATGTGAGAAATGGTATGCAATAGCCTGTCCACTAAATAAAATAAAATTTTCTTCCCAACAGGTTTTGTGGATAATTAACAGTTTTGCTTAAAAGAAGATCATGGTGTGATTCAACAATTCAAGTTTAAGATCACCAAAGATTTCACCAACAGATAAAAGGAGGCCACAGGCAAATTCTATTTGCATTTGCTGCTTTTGCAATGGATGGAGTAGGATGTTATTTAAAGGAACATCATTAAGACCCTGATTCTGCATCATGAAAGCCAATGGGAGCTTTGCCAGATATTCTGAGAATAAGAACAATTCCTAAGTCACCAAAATTAGGGGGGACAAAAGATAAATTTATCAGTAACAATTAAAATATCCTATTTATTGACAGATGGTTTTTAAACAAAAAATATTTTCTTCTTCCTTATTTATTTTTAATTTTAAAATTTAATTTTATTGTAGAAAATCCAGTAAGTCATAGTTTAGAAGTACATGGTCTTTGTGATTAAAGTAGAAGATGTATGTTTTATTGATAATGAAATCAGTCTGCTTTTAGTCTACTTAATAAAATACATTGCTGATTAGGAGCTTGTATCAATTAAGATTCATTTGTACTAGCAAAACAAAGTTTAAATAAATGATGTCACAATGCTGTTTGAGGATGAAGTTACAACAGCATAAAAGATAAAAAACAGAAGTCATACAGATTTGGGAGTTGGACTGTATTAGTGAGCATATAAGAAAGATTTTCTCCCTTGGCCAAACAGACTCTTTAATTAATGACAAGGGAAAAACCCACTTTGCCAAGGGAAGAGCTTTGACCAGATTTCACCCAAATCCTAGTTTACCTACAGGACAGATAATTGTTCATTTGCAAATCAGAGTCCACCATCAATAAATTACCCGTTAGCCAATGACTTAAATTATTTTTGACATTTAGTTTTGTAACTTGTAATTGTTTTTTTTTTTCCATCTTTCCCCCCCTTCCTTTATTCCAGCCTGATATGCATGTCACAAACACTGTTAAAAAAGTGGCTTCTCTTCAGGGATCTCTAAAAATGTAAATCAGGAAGTTGTGAGGATTTGGGTGATGAGGGCAATCATGGTGAAGGGTACTACAGGGACAAAATAAGAAACTGGTTTCAAAATAAGACCTGTACCAATACAAATTTGCATCTAAAACAAAACAGGACCGATTCAAAACCAGGATAAAGAAAGCAGCTCCAGGTCTTCTGGCCACACAGCAATATATCAAATTCTGGTATGAAGTTGTTATTTTGGTGATTTTCACAATTGTCAGGGAAAGGTCATTTTCTGAAAGGAGGGTCATGGATGAACTGAAACATTTAAAAGTTGTGCAGAGAGTATATTACAGATGATACACTGTACACATCCAATGAAAGTACTGAGAAAGTAGATCATAAAAGGATGGGGGTGAATTACCCTCTTGCCACACAGGACAAGGCAAGTGGCAATGGGTTTAAACTACAACAAAGCAGGTTTAGATTAAAACTCAGGAGAAGCTTCCTCACTGAAATAACAGTAGGATAATGGAACAGACAGTCTTGGAAGATTGTGGAGTTTTTTTACGGGGGTTTTCCAAAGGCGGCTCGACAGCTATTTGTCTAGGATGTTGAGACAAGGATCCTGCATCTTGGCAGAGAGTTAGATTAGATGACCCTGGGGTTCCTTTCTAACCTTATGGTTCCAGGAAAATAAAGGCCTTATTTACTACTTTCTATTTCAAATGCATTATCTGTTTTTATTTTTCTGTATCTTTAATAACAGATTTAAAAGGATTTTTAATGGTACATTTGCCACAGTAGCAGACTGAGAGCTTTGTTTATAAAACCCCAATACTTATTAAGTACTGTTAAGTGTTGGATGGTGACCAGGTCACGTTAACTCTTCTGGGTCTTTGGGACCACACAGCCCATCTAAATTAAAACAACAACCTACAGATACTAACACACAGTTCACTGTTTGCAAAAGGTTAGTGATGATGTAAAACATGTCTGGATTAGAAGTGGGATTGAAAGACAGTGAGAAAGCTGGCATTGAGGAAGTCGGGGAGAGTCGGGTAATAGGCTTGAACAAGAAAGAAAGGAATAGCCCTAGCAACAAAGCATATGTAAAAGTTCCATCAGATACCTATAACTATGCTGGTGTAACTGGTAAAACTTTCCCATTTAGACAAGCCCTTAAATAAAGAAAAACTCTTGTGAGTGAGAGAGATCATACAGACAGGCAAAAATCATGCAGAGAGATGAAAGTTTGAAAAACATTAGTAAGAAAACAATTCTTAAACTGTCTTTAGGGAGCTTAAGAATGAGATCTTTAAATTGCTCAATAACACAAGAAATATCTTCAAGATTAATTTGTTTAATTTAAAATAAGATTTGTTCAGAGCAAATTTCCTTTAAATAGATTTTATATAAAAAAACAAAAACAAAACATTACAACAAACCCAGACCTTTTATCAAAATGTTCAAAACACTGAAGAACCACAACACATTCCTATTTGTCATCAGAACAAACAAGGAGTCATATGGCATTTTTAAAGACTAACAAATTTATTTACTGCATGAGCTTTTGTGGGAGAAATCCCACTTCCTCAGATGCTTTGAAGGCAGGGAACTTACAGAACGGAGGAAAATAAATGCTGGAAAGTCTAAGTCATAGGATCAGATCACACTTTTACAGCAAATCAAAGCAGTTGTTTAAATTCAGACCCTGGGGAACAACTTAAGTTCCCCATCTTCGCAGTGTATAATGAAGTGGGATTTACTCCCCTGAAAGCTCATGAAATAAATAAATGTGTTAGTCTTTAAAAGTGGCACAGGATTCCTTGCTTGCTTTACTGAACTAAACTAACATGGCTACTCCTTTGGAACTTATTTGTCAATCAGGCTTTGATATTTATGTCCCTCTCTCCTGATCTTGATGAGCACTGATATTGTGTAAGTCTAACTTGGTGAACAGCATGAGTCATTTTAGTAGCCAAAAAACTTGTTGCTTAAAACTATTACTAGTTGAGCAAAATAGACATATTACTAATTACATCTTGGGATGTTGTGGTAGCTTCAATAGTCTATTTGGTGGCGCCTGTTCAGCAACCTCAGTTTGCACAAGTCTAATTTAACTTCTATTTCAAAATCATACTCCTAATTAAAGGAATGAAACATTGCTTGTTTCAGCATTCCCAGCATCTTATGGACCTCTGTGTTCCCTGAAGAGAAGATTGGAACTGCTATCTTTAGTGCGTAATGCACTGAAGATTTCAGCTCTGTCCTGATAGCGATGGGCCATTATGCCTGCTTGCCATTAGGCAATTTAATAATATATAGTTATACTATGCATTGCACCTGAACCATGATTTCATTGTATACATGAGAAGATCTCTAATGCAAAGTTCAGGTGTTGAAGATGTTTGATTGCTTTTTAAGTATGAAATTAAATAGAAACAGCTCACATCCAGAAATATCTGCCTTCTGTCTTCCTTTACTCATAGGACAGGAAGAATCTCGAGAAGATTACTAGGACATTCTTTTTCATCAGCACACTTACAAGTTTGCTAAAGTCAACTATTATTTGTGAAGTCCCACAACACAGTGTTCTTAATGCCAATATGAACCATTATCAGTGGATCTTTACCCATTGACTTCAGAAGCCCATGCAGTCTTAAAGTGTCTTGTCTCTGGAAGGCAGCACACTGTTGTGTTTTCTATCTATCCATTACAAAATATTCTTTTTGGTTCTTCTCAGAACTGAATCTTTAAACAGGATCAGCTGTTTTCCTTAGGTGGTTGGAGAATACTTTGCTGTAAAGCTTGATCTTTTTACTTCTTGGTCTTGAGCTACCATCCACATGATTCTCTAAGAATTATTTGCGCTGCTCTAGTTTTTAAGTGATTAGACACCTTTTCAAATCTCATTATTTGACATTACAGTTTTAAGAAAAATGGTTCAGTAGATACCAAACAAAGAAAGATAGTTGAAATCCCAGTATTTTACTGAAAGTATTAATTTTATTAACTCCAGATGGTTCACTAATACCCTTACTTTGGATTAACATTATCTAAAATAAACTTTCTTTTCCTTTGCTTTCCTGAACTGTCTGACTCCACTGGCTTCTTTTCTTTAAAAGTCAATTGTCAGGATAGAGCAGAGAGGAAAGTAAATTTGTCCTACCAATGACTCAACTGAACTAATGAATATAGAGGAGGAGAGTTGATTAGATATAGATTTTGAACATGGAGCTAATCATACTCTGAAGGTGGGAAAACAACTATTATAAAGAAGACAAAGAATTCTTAGAAAAATATGAAGATGCAGATATCTAAGGCGGAACTGCTATGGATATCATTTAATTTAATCTGAAATGATAAACCCTTTAATTTCCAGCATCCAGGGAAAGCCAGTGGTAACAATCCAGGCAAATATTCTTTTCTTTTCTTTTCTTTTTTGATTTGTGGCACCTTGAAAAACCACACAGATGATGAGTCAGGAGGGGTCCTTTCAGTTGTCAATGGAGCTGGCAGACATGATGGCCACCCCGCCCCCCAACATAGTCCTCCTGACAATGCAGCTCAAGGGGAAGAATGTTAAGTATCGATCTCCCCTGATGGGCCTCAATTTCCTGGGTGAGTTTCTACCTCCCAAGCCTTGTGTCATCAATGGGGGGGGGAGTTTCTATCCCCCTGATGAGTTTCTCGGCACCCCCGTCACCACGAAGGAGGGATCATTGTCCGGGGTCTCAGTTACATCATTAGTCCTCACCTGCATCTCATTTTCAATTGGCTATTTTATACTCTGGCTGTGCAGTACACTATTTAAGCCCCTGCTTCGGTTAGCTTGAGTGTTCTCCCACCCTTGAACGCTGAAGGGCACGTCACAAACTGGTCGGACTGATCCCCCGACCGAGACAGGGAGCTCCTGCCCGCAAAACTTTTGGGTGTACTCGAATTGCCGGCTGAACAATTAAAAACTGAGATGCTGCAGCTGGTCTGCCTCCTCGCTTTGGGTTCCACTACAGTGCTAGGACAGGTATTATAAACTGATAGTTATTCTACCTCTCTCAATTTGTTTCTTTCCCTTCTTCTTTCCTTTTTTGATACCATTTATGCATTGTTTATATGTGTAGGGTTTTCTTCTCATTTATGCATTGTTTATAAGTGTAGTTTTTCGTTTGTTCCTTGTATAGTCCTTTTACTACATAGCTGTTTATTATCGCACTTATATTTTGCATAGTGTCTTTCACTGTGTAGCTGTTTTCTCCCCCCCGCCATGTAGACATTTTCGTTGCCATTTTATTGTATGCCTTTATGAGACCACTATAAAATTTTTCCTACTTGAAATTGGTGTCCGTCTCCTTGGTGGGTGTCGCCGGTCCATCGCAGTTACATCTCGAACCCGGGGTTCAACATCAGTTAGGAATGCTAATAAACCAAAAATATTAAACAGTTGTAAGGGATATATTGATCAGTTCAAATAAACTGAGTTAGCTTCATATTGTTCCAATTCACATAGTAATGAGTTTGGGCACCCACTAGTTCCCAGACATGTGTAGAAAAGACCTTTTTTTTTTTTTATGTGAGTTGTGAAGTCATTTTTAATTGCACTGCATTTCATTTCATGTTATTCTTCCAAATTGTATTGTATCATTATTTGTATCTTGCCAAAGTGTGGTAATCTACAATCTATGAAGTTCCAAAGGTGCAGCTGTGTTAGTCTAGTAAAGCAAAAAAGCAAGGAATCTTGTGGCACTTAAAGACTAACTGCCTCTGATGAAGTGGGATTTTCTCCCATGAAAGCTAATGCAATAAATAAATCTGTTAGTCTTCAAGTGCCACAAAACTCCTTGTTTTTTTTACGATCTGTGAAAAAAGTTTATAAACCTCAGATTAGCTTTAAGCCATACCCTCCAGATAGAGTGAGCATACCTTTCTTAGAATCAAAGTTTTAAAAAATACTCTAGACAATGCACAACAGTGCGAAGCCACATAACAGAAGTGAGGGCCCAAGAGGCATGTTATATTTAGAGAGAAATAAGAGAAGTGTTTTTGTCTTATGTCAGGAACTAGAAAACATTTGTGTTTATGAGCTTTATTTTTAAAAAGACTGCATGAAACTAAAGTGAACTTTTCATGTTTACAGTAACAGGCAACAGCTGCATTTTTTGATCATTGAATCTTGCTATACATACACAAATGATTTTATAGCTCATAAATTTGCCTCAAACCACACTTGAGATCCACATTTTTCCATGAATAATTTCCCATATGGGGGGTGTGGCTATTTGATATTGTTGAGGCCAAATGGGTGATACCAGTTTTTGGAGAACAAGAGCCAGAGTTGGACCCTCAACTTCCTGGTGGGGGGAGGGGGGGATCCATACACTATGTTATAAAAACAAGAAACAAAAAGAATTTAAAAAAAAAGAAAGCCCCCCCCAAAATATTGATAAATATGGTTTAATTTGATGGAAGCGTAATCACTACTTAAAAAAGCTGAAATATTGACTACTAATTGTGCCTTGCACCTGATTGAGTCTTGGTGGTTTTCAGGACAATCTGAGTAAGCCATATTTAGCTCTGGTCTACACATACCAAAGTTTTCAGTGGCAGTCGAAGGGACATGCACAATTTATTTAATAAAAGTTATTAAATAACTTGTGTATCTCCCTTCAACTGCCTAACACCTACTTACAATGGTATCTTCAGTATGCTGAGTTGACTGGAAACAGCCTCCTGTCAACTCAGTGGGAAATGTCCTTCCTGGTCTCCACTGACTGACTCAATTGATCTGGAAAGCTCAATTAATAATGCTGAATTTGCTGTCATAAATGTAGACGTGTCCTTAGAAAAATGGACTATATAACAGTCAGTTAGTCTCCATCTTAACGGTATTACGGCGCCTCCAAATTATTGTTTGTTTGTACTGTTTATTTTGAGGGACTATAATAGGAAAAGCTTATTTTTCAGTTTTCCTAGACTGAAATGGTTTTCCAGAAGGGTGTTTGTTTATAAGTCCTCATACCATTTTAAGTTAGAATTAATGATGCTTTATGTTCACCGCCATTTTCCAGATAGAATTAATGCCTCCTGCTTTGTATTTACCAGACATGGGAAAGGTGTTTGATAATGTCAATAAATCCTTGCTAGATTATGTATCAGACATAAAAATAAGTGTTGTGTATTTTTTAACTTATTTTGTGTGCCAAATCTCAAATTTACTTAATTAAAGAAGACCTGCAGCTTTTAATTATAAACATCTTTCTACTTTTCCTTTCTAGCTGTATTGTACATTGCCAAAGAAAGAGTCATGTGCTAAATGTTGAGCAGCAGATAATCATTCCTTGAATATCTAAACTCTGGTTGAAAGCAAGGAATGCAGAATCAAGATCTTTAGTAACTTTTAATTCTATATTGAAGTCAATTAGCTTTGAAATCAATTCTAATACTTTTTTTGGTTTAGCACTGCTACTTCTATTATAAGATTTGATCACAGATATAGAGTAAACAAATTGTTCTTCTAAATTTATGTAACACTTTTCTTTTAAGAATCATAAAGTGTTGTTATGGCCAGAAGTGGCTACAGTGATAAGTCATCAAAAAGCAAATACTGACAAGCTGTAACCACACACTTACCATGGTTGCCTCCAATACTGGAATTCAGATGAGGCTAGAGAAGTCATAGAACAATGCAAAAGGCCAGAGGTTGGCAACCTTTGCCAACCCCTGTGCCAGTCCTTCCTCCCCAACCCTGAGCTGGTGCTGGTGGCCCCCTCTGCTGAAAAAATGGGCGGCTGCCTGAAAACTTGGCAGTGGTCACAGCTGAATTGGGAGTGCTTCCTAGGCATACCACAGAAAGAAGTCACCCAGAGTGCATCATCGTGGTGGTTTGCCTGGGGATAAGGGGTCCCTAGGCATGCCATGAAAAGAAGTGGCTCCTTTCAGGGGTTCCCAGGCATGCTGCAGAAAGAAGCTTCCCAAAGTGGCTCCTTTAGGGAGCATCACACTACAAAGAGGAGCCACTCAAGGCAACTTTTTTGTGTGCCACAGGGAGGCATAGGCATGGTGAGACCCCCTGCATCCCAGGTGCACCTGAAGAAAGCCACCCAGAGTGGCTTTTGGTTGCAGAAGTGGCAATTTCTGTGGTACCGCAGAGGGTGTGACTTGGAATGGGCTTGGGTGCCACTGTCGGCAGACATGCCAGGGGTAGCCATGACAAAACAAGTTAACACTCCAGTTTCCAGAGGAAAAAAAACTGGAATAAACAATGCATGCATGCCATCCTCCTGACTTCTCTGTTTATACGCTATATTCCTACCCCACCACCCATCCTTTGGGCTTGTTTGTATGGAAATTTTTCCTGGTATAACTAGTCCAGTATGATAGCATGATAGTTATACTATTACTTTCCATGTGAACAGTCTTATTACAAATTAAGAGTAAATACACTGGTATAGTTATGGCAGTAAGTTTCACTTGTTAAACAACTGCTTGGTGTGCTGGTGATTTTTTTTTCTTCCAGTCTGTGAAATGTTCACAGTAGGGACCGGGCCTGACTTTGTAGTTAGACAATGCGTAACAGAAGAGACAACCCAGTCAAAACAAAAAGATAAATCTGAAGTCAATGAGAAAAAAAAAACTGTGATAATTATAGAAACTACTAACATTTCAATCTCAACTTCAATGTCTAAAAATGGCACCTTACTACTTAAAGAATGAGCTGAGACAAGGCTGGCTCAAGGGATCTGGCATCCCAAGCCGGCTTTTGCTTTTGTGCCCCACCGGGGGGAGGGGGGGGTGAAACCCAGCCTTCACTCTGGAGCAGGGAAGGCCAGCCAAGATGCGGGATGAGACAGCAGAGTCTGCCCTATGGGCCAGCCTGCCCTGCCCCTAGTGTCGCGCCGCAACACCCTTAGGCTGGAGTGCCCCAACCCAGGGCTTTATTGGCTTATGATTTGAGCCAGTCCTGAGAACAATAGGCATGGGTGCTTGGGGAATACAGAATTCTGCTCTTTGTGTATATTCCAAATGCTGTTTGATTATGTTGCTGGCAAAAGTGAGTTTCTACAACTTTTTGCTCTTGCTAATCCTTCAGAGGCATTACGCATGTGAGAGTGCATTGGGAAATATGGGAATGAGAGAGGAATTCTCATTTAACTTGTACATTATCAACAAATTCTTAACTAAATTTTAGCTATATTTGTACAAAGGCTTTAAATGAACTTTATCTGTACTTAATACACTGCGGATAATTGAGGGTTTCTGGTGGTAGAGGAGACAAAGAAATCAGCTTGACTTTAACATCTCAGGCTTACCAAGCAAGAAATGTCAGGAAAACCATCTTTCTAAGTATTCAGAACAAAGAAGAGGATAGATTAAAAACTGAGGTGGAGAAGAGTAAAACTGAGAAAATAAAACACCTATCTGAGGCATTTTGGTGCAATCAAGCATAAACCCCCAACAAAGCAATTTGATAATTTATCATATGTTTTCAACCATATTTTCAAGTTAAAAATGGCAACATGTTTTCTTCTTCAACATAAAACATTTTAAAAGAAAAATTATAATTAAACAGAAATTTTAAATAGAAAAGTTAAAATTAAATGCAAAAGCTTTGCTTTGCAATATTTTTGAATTTTCATATATGTTTAATTCATATATTCTGTGACAGAGTCAAGCCTGATGGCTACAAGAAAGCAGTGGAGGGAGTTTTTGGTGTGGTGTTTGGAGGAGGAGAAGGAGCTAAAACTGGAGTGTGTGGTTGTAGCAGAGCAGAGCAGAGCAAGAACAAGAACAAGAGCAGAGCAGAGCAGAGTGAAGGATTGCTGAGCTGGACAAAGCTAGCTAGTAGTTGTTGCCACTAGCACCTGGGAGATACAGGTAACCAGGACAAGCTTGCCCAGAGGGGCCTTATGGCCCCAGGCCCAGCAGCCTGTGGGCTGGGAAGCCCAACCTCAGGGCAAGACGGACTGGGGAAAATACAACTACAACTGAGAAAGCCAGGCTCCATCTGGCTCCCAAGTCCTGAAGTGCAGGACCCATAGTGACTGGACTTCTCCAGTTTGTCACAATTCATACTACTTTAATGTATCAGTTAATGAAAATTCAGAGAAGAAACTGATTTGTCTAGTGCAACAAACCACTTGCCCCAATTCACAAAAATACCACTAACTATTGAACTTCATCAGGGGCTTAGCTGAAAGCAGGTTCATACCTGCTGGGGCCCATTGGAGGCCTAAATTACTTGATGTGACAGAATAGAATTCAAAAGTACTCCTGACACCTAATTTCTTGCTTATTGTAAATATTATTCTCCTCCTCCCTGCAAAAAAACCCAATATAATATCATTATCTGAAATGGGAGATGAAAAGTGTAAATGTTTCAGATAATTTTGCTCAGATAAGATAATAGCATAAATCTGGCTGTTATCTTACACTGAAAGGTCAGGTCAGCTTCAGTAATTGTTTTTAATTGTAATGATGATTATAATAGTTATATAGTAATTTCCAGAGCTGTTAATGATGAAATAAAAACAAAACAAAATTTAAAATCAGTATCTTTTGACAGTATATTTCGCATGGAAAAGTATATGTTTCAGGCAAACAAATTACACTAAAAGCCCATAATCAGTTTACATTTGAGTAATCTCTTACCTTGAATTCTAAACAGTATGCATATGGAATACAAAAATCAGACACAATAAATTATTTTCAATACCCTATTTTCCTGTTTATCTTCCCTAGTCCATAGGGTGGATTAAGATAATACAGTTATAGTATTCTTATTTATCATGTTGAAAGCAAAAGGATGGAAATACCAACATTTGGCATCTTTTTATTACTATTATTAACACCCGTTGCATCATATTCTGCTATTATACATCTGAATTATTCTACTTATATTTTCAGATATCAGACAGACACAAAAACAGTTCAACTGGATATTAAATACACTCTGGTAAAAATCAAGTTCTAATAGAAGTTAATATTTAGGACTGTGTTTTACTTCAGATTGTAAGATACGTGGGGATGGTCATCACTGTTCCCTCTAAGCTGTTCGCGTGTGCAAGCGCACACAGGTCATGAAACCTGTGCACATGACAAAATAAAGTGCGCACAAAAAAATTCAATAGTGCTAATACTGGTGCTCACAAAGAAATGTCTTGCGCACACAAAGAAATTGTTTGCGCACACAGTCTATGAGTCATTAGAGGGAACAGTCATTATTAGATTATTATTTCTAAAGCATTAAGAGGGTATGGATCTTTTGCTTTTCCAGCCCTGAAGTGAGAACCATATATCTCCTTCAATCCCTTGATGCCAAGTAAAAGGGTCAGGAAGAATAAAGCATCCTTAAAAGCCCATATCCAGCCAGGAGAAGACTTCACAGGTGCAAGCAGTGAGGAAGAGAGATGTAAGGCTCTGTTCTAAAGCATTATTTACAAACCTCAGTGTAGGAAATAGGCTGGGAAAAGGGACACAGGATTGTGGGGAATCTGGACAGTGTTGAGTCCCACAGAGCAAACCCAGGGAGCCTGCTTCCATTTAGAGAGAATGTCTACTTTTCTGGTCACCCCTGCCCCCAGAGCAGAACAGGATTGAGAAATTGTAAAGCTGGTTTGAAGCCAACCACTTGCACAACACAGGACCTCACTAATCATATCCTGCATCATGAGCAACATACCAGACTGTCATTGTCTTCTTTCTTTTCAGTCCCCTATTCATGCTCTCTATTCTCCTTCTATACTTCGTAGCACCAGATTATTTTATTATGCCATCATGTGCAAGAAATGCCCCAACACCTTATACATTGGACAAACAGGACGATCGCTGTGCAAAAGGATAAATGAACACAGAGCTGATATCAGAAATCACAGAACAAAGAAACCAGTTGCTGAGCACTTCCATCTTTCTAATCACTCGATAAATGATTTGTTAACGACTGTCGTCAGAGATGTGGCTGGGACATCAAGACTTCAAAGAGAAACAGCTGAACTGTAATTAATATGCAAGCTAAATTCTGTGAAAGCAGGACTTAATTGCCAATGTTCCCTCTAGGCTGTGCTGGCGCGCTGCAGCACAGCCCACCACAGCCGCCAGCACAGAGAAGGCTGCCAGCAGCGCATGGCCGGCAGCCAGAGTCCCTCCAAAGAGCTCCTGTGGAGCAGGGAGTTTTCAAACCTCCCGCCCAGAGAAGCTCTAACGGAGCATGTCCAGAAAATCTGAGCATGCTCCATAGAGCTTCTCTGGCCCCAGGAGCTGTGGCTGGGCCATACAGCTCCAGGCACAAGCTAAGTTTGTGGGGGCGGCCGGGCAGTGGGGAGCGGGCTCACGGGGGGGGGCGCTGGGAGCAGGGGGCAGCCAGGAGTGGGCCTGTGGGGGCGGGGGGGGGACAGCCAGGAGCAGGGGGGGCAGCCAGAAGTGGGCCCACGGGGGGCAGCTGGGAGTGAGGGGTGGCCGGGAGTGGGGGGGGGGTGGGAGCAGGCCTGCAGGGGCAGGGGGCCTGGCGGGGGCCGGGAGCTGGGGGGCAGCCGGGAGCAGGCCCATGGTGCGGGGGGCCGCCGGGGGTGGGGGCGGCCAGGAGGACCCGTGGGGGGGGCAGCATGGTGAGCAACATGAGTTGCTCAGCTGCCAGCGCCTCTTATAGGGAGCATTGATCGAAAGTATGGGTTCTTTTCCCATTACAAAAGGTAATTTGATTTCAGGCTTCCCATGGTTTGAACCTAACAACTGCTCTGACTTGCTGTTACTGTATGACCTGATCCTATGTTTTACACCCCCTTGCATTTATTTTCATTCTGTTCTGTAAGTTCACCCATCTTTGAAGCATCTGACGAAGTGGGATTTTCTCCCACAAAAGCTCATGCGAAAAATAAATCTGTTAGTCTTAAAGTGCCACACGACTCCTTGTTTTTTTTGCTGGACTAGACTAACACGGCTATCCCTTTGAAAGCCATTTAGTATACATACAAGGAACAGATATCTTTATTCCCAAAATTTCCAGCTTTTGATATCTATGGCACTAATCCCACAATAAGATCAGCATTACATACATACACAAACACAGCATCTGATAATCTTTTTTAGGGAGGGGTCTGGGTGGGAGGAGTCAGAAAACCACCTATCTTCATAGTACAGTGGGATTTGGCTCTGTGCTCATTTATTAACTTAAATCCTATTTATCTCTTGCCAGTGGCTACCCAGTAGTCCAATTGCATAGGCCCTGAAACTAGAGTTGTGTACCCCAAACAGCTCTTGCACAATCTCCAGAATCTCACTCAATGTGTGAGCCTTCCTGTTACAAAATATCTTTTCAGGGACATGTGGTAGAAGATGCAAACAAACACAGACTAAGCAAAAGGTTTCAAACTGAACTACACTTTACTTGACAGACAAAGGAAAAGACATCTGACTAAAGAAGCAAAAAGCAAGAAAATAGAATTAGATTAGAAATAACTTTCTTTGCTACTTTCCAAATTCACTGGAAGCCTGAGAGGCAGATTTAGTGCTTGGGTTCTTGTCACAGTATATCACAGGTCTCAGGGTATGTCCACACAAGTCTTCTATTTCAAAACAGCACTGGTTGTTTCGAAATAAAAAACTGAATGTCCACACGACGTTTTCTTATTTCGAAATGAAAGGCTCTGTCATTTCGAAATAAGAGCCGTCATTTCGAAACAGCTTAAACCCCATTCATTTCAAAATGGCTGTTATTTCGAAATAACGCCGTTTGGACATGTTTCGAAACAACACCATTGTTTCGAAACAACATGTCCAAACAGGTTTCAGTGGTGCAGGCCTCGGGCTAGTGTACTAGTCCTCATGCAGTCATTCTGGTGATTTGAGTTTGAGACCCTTGCACTATGTCAAATATTAGCCAAATAAAAACTGGCATACAGTTTAATCAGAACCAGACAGTAATCCTCAATTAAACATACTTCTTAATTAAGAATTCCTCCTGATCCTTGATTTAAACCTTCCTGAGATTGTAGAGCCTTTTATCAACAGAGAATTTATTGATATCCTTGTTGCTACTGTACAGTTATTAATTTTGCTGCCCATACGACCAGTTTAGCAGAGCTTGAAAATTCAAGCTGCCATTTACTGCAGCAAGTAGTTTCCTTTCTTTTTCTCACAACGCCCATCATAGAATATGCAAAAAGGACGGGTACAATTATACGATGTTGTGAATAGCAAGGGAAAAACAGACTGAAAGAACAGAATTTCTGGATATGTTTTTCTGCTATGTTGCTGCTAATTTATTGCACTAGATTCTGCTTACAGCCCTGCATAGAGACCATTGTTGCACTTCGTGAAGTTATGAGCCAGAATGTTTACACATAACACTAAACAATCTAATATGAAAGAAACGAAGATGCATTCACATGAACTTAAGAGTGATACACATTCTGTGTATCCACACTATAGTGCTCATCTATTTCAGGAATGAAGAAGTTTAAAAAACTCTGTTAGGTGAAATACAACATCCTTTCAAGAACCAAAGGGGCAGCTGTGTTAGTCTAGTTCATTATAACAAAGAAGGATCCTGTGGCACTTAAAGACTAACAATTATATTTATTGCATGAGCTTTTGTGGGAGAAAATTCAGTTCATCCGATGCTTTGAAGATGGAGGAACTTAGGATGCAAGGCTGATGAAGTGAGATTTTTTCCCACAGAAGCTCATGTGATAAATATGTTTGTTAGACTTTAAGTGCCACAGGACTGCTTGCTTGTAAAGCAAAGGAGAGTGTGCTTCATTTAGAAAACAAACACGCAGACAACAATACCCCTTGTGTCCTCTCATCCTTTCCTTGAGAGGCTGATTATATTTATGTATGCAGGGTTTCCCAGTGTCTCATCAGAGTCCTGAAGCAACTCCCCACATTTTGAGCTAGTGAAAATGACCAAAGACTCAGAGAAGAGCAGCCCCTGCCCTTTTATACCTTCCAATGGCCTCAGTCAGGTTGCCTCCTGACCAGCTTCAATAGGGGAGAGCAGATCCCTATCTGATTATTTCATTGCTAACCGATCTTCCCCCGATAAACCAGGTCTCCTTGATGGAATAAGACTTTTAGACAACTATCAAATTTTAACAAACCTCTACAATTCTGAGTTTGAAATCTGAGTTATACAAGGAGGAAAAGGAACAACAAAGAAAGCAAAGCCTACATTCAAAATGGAATAGTTTGCAGGCTGACACAGATACACATAAAGAGCCCCCAACATTAGCTGTAGATAGACAGAGTCCCCCAAATTGTCATGCTTACACACCACCCTAGGAAATACATTTTGAGTATGGATGGCAGGTGATCAAAACAATTAATCAAGATTAATTGTGCTGTTAAACAATAATAGGATAACATTTATTTAAATATTTAAATATTTTGGATGTTTTCTTCATCTTCAAATATATTGATTTAAATTACAACACAACACAGTGTGCCGTGATTACTATATATTTATTTTTAAACAAGTGTATACACTATAAAAAAGAAACAAAGGAAATTGTATTTCTATTCACCATATACAAATACTATAGT
Source organism: Podocnemis expansa (assembly GCA_007922195.1). Classification (NCBI taxonomy): domain Eukaryota; kingdom Metazoa; phylum Chordata; order Testudines; family Podocnemididae; genus Podocnemis; species Podocnemis expansa. Next base: position 1,856,925 of record ML682066.1, read on the forward strand.
GCAGTGGTTCCCAACCTTGAGGTCTGTGGACACCTTGGGCGCCACAGAACTACTCCAGGGGGTCTGCAGACAGGCTGGGAGCTGGGGTCAGACAATGCTGGGAGGGAGCTGCCCTGCCACAGCCTGGAAGTTTTTAAAACTCCCACGCTGGCCTGAGCACTCTCAGCTCTTGCTCAGGACAGAAACAGCCTGTGGCATGGCTGTTCCTGTCTCCTGTGGCCAAGTAAGGGGGCGCTGCATGGGGGAGGTCGGATTTGGGAAAGGGTGTGGGGTAAGGGGGTCTGCCCCAGGCAGCGGGAAAAGCCAGTGGCAGAGTAGGGAAGTTAGGGAGGGGGTTAGGGTGACTATGGGATGGACCCCAGCACTAGTCCTGCCGCTCTGAAGCTCGGGCCCAATTCCGCCACCCCCCCACTCTGTCTATGCAGTGGAGGCAGGATTCTACCAGCACCTCTCCCCCAGCACACGCCACTGCATCTACCTCATACCACTGTGGCAGGGAGGGGGGGCACAAAAATTTTTGGAGACTGGAAGGGGGTTCCCAACCTTGAAAAGTTTGGGAACGCCTGCTCTAGTGCAATCTCTTTATCATGAAAATTGAACTTGTAAATGTAGAATTGTGTAACAAAATGCACTCAAAAATAACACAATGTATATCTTTGGAGCCTAAAAGTCCACTCTGTTATACTTCCTGTTCAGCCAATCACTAAAGGTATGTCCACATGAGTCTTTTATTTTGAAACAACACTGGTTGTTTTGAAATAAAAAACAATGTCCACACGACGTTTTCTTATTTCGAAATGACAGGCTCTGTCCTTTTGAAATAAGAACCGTCATTTCGAAACAGCTTAAACCCCATTCATTTCGAAATGGCTGTTATTTCGAAATGGTTATTTCGAAATAAGGCTGTTTGGACATGTTGTTTCGAAACAGTTGTTTCAAAACAATGGTGTTGTTTTGAAACAACATGTCCAAACGGCCTTATTTCAAAATAACCATTTCAAAATAACAGCCATTTTGAAAGCAGGCTTTCCCTTAATTTGAATTAACTTATTTCAAAATAAGGACTTTATTTCAAAATAACTCATTTCAAAATAACTTATTTCGAAATAATGATGTATGTGTGGACATAGCCTAAGACAAACAAATTCATTTACGTTTACAAGAAATAATGCTGCACATCTTATTTACATCACTGAAAATAAGAATAGACATTTGCATTGTACTCTTGTAGCTGCTGTTACAAGATATTTACATGACAGATGAATTAAACATTCATATGCCCCTTCATGCTTCAACCACTAGTCTATAAGATATGCATCCATGCATATGACAGCTTCTCCTCGATAAAAGTACAAAGTATTGTGGACCAATGCATGTTCATTTTTGTCATCTGAATTTGAGACTACCAGCAAAAGTTTGATTTTCTTTATTGGTGGTTTGGGTTTTGCATTAGGTTCTGCCGTTTTCACATCTGAGTGCTGTTATTTAAGATCTCTGACAGCACATTCCACACATCCCTCTCAGATTTTGGAAGGTACTTCAGATTCTGAAATCTCCTGAAACTTAGTGCTATAGCTATCTTAAGAAATCTCATATTGGTAGTGCCTTCTTTGCATTTCTTTGATCTGCAATGAAAGTGTTCTTAAATTGATCAACATATGCTGAGTTATTATCCAAGACTGACATAACATAGAATATATGTCGAGCCCTGCAAATCCGCAGATATCCATGGATACAACATGGATATCTGCGGACCATTTCTTGTGGATGCAGATCAGATACAGATCCACATTTTTATCTGCACAGAGCTAGAGTCCTGCAAATATGTGGATATCCGTATTATATCCGCATCCGTGGATACAACACGGATATCCACACACCATTTCTTGTGGATGCAGGTCGGATATGGATCCACATATTTGTATCCATGCAGGTCTCTAAATGTATGGCAGAATTAAGGTAAAACTATGTAGTAGGAGATGTACAAGTCTCCCAGGAGTCCAGTCACAAACCTACAAAGCTCAAGTAGTATTTCTAGCTTTTGCAGGTTTTTCAAAATCCTTATCTGTTGGCACTGATAGATGGTACTTTTGAAGAGCTAATGTGGCTGTGATAGTGGCTTTACTGCCAAAAAAAGGCACCAAGTAAAGATTTTGTCATGATCATTCTTATTGAAATAAACAGTAATAGACAGGTCTGGGCAATTTTAAAAAATTCACAGAAGCCAAGACCTGTTTGTGACTTCTGTTAAATATAATGGAGAAAGAAGCTGACGAAATGCCATAGAGAAAAGATGAGAGCCCTCCCTCCACTGCAGGAGGGGGAGGAGGCAGCAATCTTGGGCACTAGGACGTGTACCTAGTTCCTTGCTCCAAAGTCCGCTACAGTGGCTCAGAGCTTCAGCATCCATGCTAGCTGAGGGTCATGTCTCTGGGATCCATTGCTGAAGCTGGAGGCTGTGAGTACCCTGTGTGGCTGGGAGCTGCAGGGGCCAACAGGGGTCTGGGATCCCTACACCACCCACTGAGACCTGAGACTCTGGGATCAAAGTTACAGGGCTGCCTGAGGCTTGGGGCTCTGGAGACCCCGCACCACCACCTAACGGAGTGCTCATGCTGCTCATGAAAAGAAGGGTTCTTGAGTTCCCTTACCACCGGCACAACTCACAGCTCCAGGGCCAACTGCAGTGGCTGGGTGCTATGGGGTTCCTGCTGCCCTCATCAGCACACAGCAGTGGACTGTGCTGGTAGCAGCAGCTTGGAGCTACAGACTCGTTATAGCAGCTGAGAGTTGTATCCCTTCCTCACAGCATCAGGAGTGGGAGTGTAGGGCAGGGGAACACGGTGCAGCACCCACTTCCCCCTTTTTCATAGTGGCTCCCTTCATAGTGCCTCCCTCACCCTACTGCAGCTCCCTCCCACCCCAGTGGGTCCCGTTTCCCCCTCCCTCAGTCCCCTGCTGCCCATGATGGATCCTCCCATCACTGCAAGGGCCAGAACTAGGCCTCCAGCCCCCTGCTACCACCCCCCCTGCATCTATACCCCCCCAAACCAAATAGCCACCCCACAACCCCAGCTACACACCCTCTGCTACACATCCATTCACACTCACCTCTGCTACACACATATTCCCTGCCCCACACAACCCCCCAGCAGCCTCCCTCAAAGCCCTTACCTGGGCTGTTTGCAGACTGCCTGACAGGCTGGGAGCTGCTTCCCTGCCACAAACTGCTCCACCCTGTAGGGGGGAGATTCACACACTCCCAGCCTCCCCCTGCTCTCTTCTGGCTGGGCTAAAGGTGGAACGGGGTTAAGGTGGAGCCATTGGAACTCTGCCTTCCCACTGCTAATGCTATTTTTAGGGCCCCCAGAACTCTGCGTTCTGGTGCCTTCCTCTATTTTTAGGGAGGTCCAGAAGACTGCCAGGCTAAAAATAGGGGGTCCGGAACTGTGTTCATTCCCCCTTACTTTAGTTCCTGCCTTCTTCCCAGTCCTGCACAGCCCATGTGGCTGGGCTGAGCAGGGAGGGAACTTTAATCCCAGCTCTCCTGGAGTCTCACGGCACACTTTGGGTGTTGCTGTGGTAGACCAGTGTGCCACAGCACACTAGTTGGGAACCACTGCACTAGAGCCATAAGAGAAATAAATCCCAATTCCTATGGCAAAGGAGCTGCAGAGCCAGGATACAGTGTTTAAAGGACTCTCAGCAAAGATTGTTCAGTTACCCTCCTCACACTCAAGTGCTAATGAAAACAAAAGTAATTAGCTTTATAAATCTTATGAGAAAAGAAACAAAATAATAGCTACTATATGTTTATAACATAATGGGGCTATTTTGTAAACCCACATTCAACATTTTACAGCTTTCTTTTCCACAACACACACACAAGAAAAACAAAGCAAATTTATGCAGAGCAGTCCCCATAGAAGCACTGTGAAAAGAAACTAAGAGTTCCTGAAGTTTAGGGGAAGTTTACCTGCATCTCAGTTATAGTCTCTGTTCACCAAGTCCAAAGGCTTGAGTTGGAAGAAGCAACTCCATCAGAAATCCCTACAGACTCTGATTGCTCTGCTGGAACCAGCACCATCCAGTCAGTATACTGATTAACCAGTACTCAGTCACATATACATATGAAGAAACTCTGTTGCAGAATGCTCCAGAGTGGTGGGAAAACATCTTGTTGCCCATTTCTGGCTCAGCTCTCCCCATTATACACTGAACACATGGGCTTTTCTCACTGCAACTTCCCCACTGCTTGCTCTCAGGCAGCTGACCTCAGCCAGCGGCAGCAAGGAACCTTCTGAAGCATGCTCAAAGCTACCATACCAAATTCAAGAATTTGCTGGCATTAGGCACCTAAATCTGCCAAGTAACAGTGACCCAGCTCCAATAGGTCGCTTCAAGAGATACTCTCTCTCAATTAGACATATAAGTTACATGTACACTATCAGTACCAATTGTTACCTTTTCTTGACTATTCCTTGCTTTTGTAATACCAAGAAATGCTTTACACACACTTCAGTATAAAGTCTCTCTTCAATATATATTACTGTTGGAGCAAACAACGGCTGTGTCCATGCAGCATCAGTCAGGTATGCCATGACCCCAAGACAGCTGTGATTGCCCAAGGATCACCAGTCAAAGGACCACTAGTGAATTTTTCAGAAGCTCCAACTGCGTAGTCTTCTTGTTTCTACAGAGGTCATTTATTCATGAGGCAAGGGTTTCTTGAGAGGCCAAGGTATATGACTGAGTGGAAGATCCAATCTGAGTAACATCTCTTAGCCCTCTCTCATTTTCAACATTGAGTGTTCTGCAGTCCACAGCTATCCACTTTGCATTAGCATTGGTTAAGCTGTTGTACTGTGTTTGAGCCTGGGCTGCTCTATAATCATATACTGTCATAGCTGGCTGGATTCATTTGCTGGTGGTGGTTTATCTGCAGTACAAGATCTGGAAGCAAAAGCATTCTTAACACATAGTACTGCAGACTTGAAGTATTTCCACAGTATTGGAACTCAGCCTGATGATAGTTATAGCTCTTTTTAGCCACAAACCAATCCAGAAGTATTTTAAAAAATAAACTTCCCAGTCAAAAGACCTGAACTGTTGTTGCTTAGATCCATTAACTTTTCTAATATTTAATTACTCCAAAAAATGAAAACAGTGTGCCTGTGTCTGGAACAATGCAGTACATTCATGGGTGGTCCCATGAGCAAGTGGACTGCTAGGGGCAATGGGGCAGGAACAAACACGGCAAATCTGGGAGCAAGTGGTTGGGTACAGTCAATGGCGCACAATACAGGGGATGGGAGAGGGTCAGAACCATTAGCTCTGCTGAAGCTGGAATGAGAGACATTCCTCTCTTCCCTTCTCTTTTCTTCATGCCCTTGGTGGCAGCTTGGGTTGCTGCACCTGACCAATGACAAGGAGGTCCTTCCCTGCCCAGAGGTCTACAGTGAACGTGTTAAAAAAATTAACACATTAATTGCGTTTCACTTAATCTCAGACATTAACTATGATTAATTGACAGCCCTAGTTTTGACATTCTTCTATAACAATGTTATGAAAATATACATGTAGAATATATAATGTACATGAGTAGTATGAATAAGGTAGAATGCAGTAGGTCCCAGTTGAGGAAGTCATGCTTACTCAGAAGTTTGGTTTGTCTCTAAAAAATAACTGTAATTCAGTATTTTATCATATCATGTTTATTGTTTCTCAGTGATTTCCTTATAAAATGTGCTTAATTTACAAAGGTTTGGTTTTGTTTTTAATTACCAGCTGTAGTCAAGCTGGGCTCTTCTCCTGTAAACACCACCATCACTAATAAAGGTTATGGCGCCCCAACAGTGCCTCCACTGCTATTAATACAACACAACTATCTTTGGACTGTGTTCTCTTTGACTCATGTGCAACCCTATTGCTTCCAGTCAGCTTTCAAAATTGGAACTGGCTGACTGAGTAAATGGAACATGGTAAACAATTCTACTGATACACATGAAGAAATGGGATTCATCTTGTATCTTGTGTGGGCTCTGCAGTTCTAACAGACATCAATAATAGTAAAACTTATTCAGTTCAGCTCAATGGGAATTGCTAAGTGATCAGTAATTTTGAAAATCAGGACGCCTGTTTTAGGTTACCTAAAATAAAGACTTGATTGACTATCATTAGACCCCTGTATGTCTTCTGTTTGTTTAAATCTTGGCCTTGGTCCCTGTAAAAAGCAGTTATAAAATGGAATACATATAATGAGTAGGTCTGCTCAATAAAAAGGTGAAATTTAAACAAAGTCTCTTTTCAATTTATGTGATAGCCACATTATGAGCTTTCAGAGGCGTTACATGTAGAAAAATAACCTCAGGCAAATATGCAGCCACAGAAACACTGATATCAATATTTGACATATGGATCTAAAGTTTCATTTAATTACTAAAATTCTTACTTCTAGCAGCTTCCAGCATATAAGCAGGATCTTGATGAAATTTTAATTTGCAGCGTACTTTAAGGGCTAATAATGTTTTAAACTAATTAAATTTTATTAGAAGGATATGAAGTTAATTTAAAATGAAGATGGCTTCTATTTTCCTTGTAGATGTCTAATGTTTATTAAATGTAAATGTTATAAAAGTTATTTGAGTTGCCTAAGCAGGACATAAATGGAAACAGGCTGCCTGAACATGCCTTGTAATATCATTGCTTCAGGTGTTATTATTTTTGTGTAAGAGAGATCATGAAATAGAAAAATACATTTGAAATTGTGAAGCTGTAATAGAAATTCCAGTGTAGAGTCTTCCATGACTTTTGAAGTTCATAAAGAAAACATAGGTAGTAGAACTCAAAGAAAAAAGTATACCATGGCTTTCAGACAAGTTTTGCAGAGCTCTGTGCTATAAAATATTTTATTTTGTCTCTTCTGCCTTCCTTGTAATTAGGGCTGTTGAAAAAACAAGAATTCTATTTCATATACAAAATGTGAGATTCCATATTTGTTTGCATTCCACATCGGAACAAAAACTAGAACTTCTGACATTTTTCACAAAAATATTAGAGCAATTTAAAAAAAATAAGTGAATTAGTTAGGGAAGTGGATTGGATTGAGGAATTTACGGATCTAAAGGTGGAGGAGCCTTAGAATTGCTTCTATGTGAAGTCTGCATCCCAAAAAAGGGGGGAAAATCATAGACAAGAGGTATAGACCAAGCTGAATTAGTGATTAAGAGAAAATTGAAGGCTTACAAGGTGTGGAAGACGTGAGGGATAAGCCATTTGATATAGTTCCACATGGGGAATTATTAGTCAAACTGAAAAAGATTTGGATTAATATGGAAAGTGAATGATGGCTAAGGAACTGGTTAAAGGGGAGACTACAACAGGTCATACTGAAAGATGAACTGTCAACCTGAAGGGAAGTTACTAGAGGTGTTCCTCAGGGATCAAGCTTGGTACCAATCATATTTAACCTTTTGATCACAAAAAGTAGAAGTATGTTAAAATTCTAATAAAATTTGCAGATATCACAAAGTTAAGAGGTATTGCCAATATAGAAAAGGACCACAATATCATAAAAAATTTCTAGATGACTTGAAAACTCAATTAATAGAAATAAGATGAAATTTAATAGTGGAAAGTGCAAGATCATGTGTTTAGGGACCAATAACAAAAACATTTGCTATAAACTAGGGACACATCAGTTGCAAGTGACAGAGGAGGAGGAGGAGGACTTGGGTGCATTGCTCGATCATAGAATGACTATGAGCTGCCAAATGATGTAGCTATGGAAAAAAACTAATGCCGTCCCAGGATGCATATGGCAAGGTATTTCCAGTAGAGACAGGGAGGCATTAGTACCGTTATACAAGGAACTGGTGAGACCTCATTTGGAATATTGTGTGCAAGTGCTGGTCTCCCATTTTTAACAAAGATTAATTTAAACTGTAACAGGCACAGAGAAGGACTACTAAGATGATCTGAGGAATGGAAAATCTACCTTCTGAGAGGAGACTTAAAAAGTGTGGCTTGTTTAACCTAACCAAAAAAAGGCTTAGGAGAGGTATGATTGTTCTTTACAAATATAATCAGAGGGATAAATATCAGGGAGGAAGAGGAATTAATTTCAGTGCTAATGTGAACACTAGAAGAAATGGATATAAACTGGCCATCATGAAGTGTAGACGTGAAAAAGGTGAAGGTTCTTAAATGGCATAATAGTAAAGTTCCTGGAACATCTTCCAAGGGGAAAAGTGGGGGCAAAAAAACCTAGATGGCTTCAAGACTAAGCTTGATAAGTTTATTAAAGGGATAGTATGATAGGACAACCTAATGTGGCAATTAACAGGCCTTTGACCATTAGTGGCAAATATGTCCAATGGACTACGATGTGACTTGAAATGGGTGGGTTCTGAATTCGTACCTTGAATTCTTTCATCACTGTCTGCAGGGGCGTCGCTGGCACCTGGCACATGGGGCCCGTGCCCCGAATTCCGGTGCCAGTGCCCTGGGTCCTGGCATGGCCCCTGCCTCTCCCGGTCTCCAGCCACAGATCTGGGGAGTGGTCCTTACAGCGGCGGCAGCTGCTTCTGGCCCTTCCTAGGCCGGGCGGCCCTGTGGCCATGGCTGCCACTCCCTGCCCTGTCCCCGGCTAGGGACATGGGGCCCGGCTGGCGTAGCAGGTGCCAGAGGCTGGGTTGGGCCAAGCACTGAATTGGGGATGGGGGCATGGCCTGTTGTCAGGGGGTGGGGCCTGGGCAGGTGCCCTGGATCCTTCCCCAGGGCAGTGATCCTCCTGGCTGTCTGACTGGTGAATCTCTATCACATTCTCAGAGTTCAGCTGATAACCATTTTTGGGGTGAGGAAGGAATTTTCCCCCAAGGCAGATCAGCAGAGGCTCTTGAGGTTATTCACTTTCCTCTGCAGCATGGGGCATGGGTCACTAGGTGGTTGCTTCTCTGTATCTTGGAATCTTTAAACTATGATTTGAGGACTTCGACAACTCAGTCACAGGTTAGGAGTCTATTAGAGGAATGGGTAAGTGAGGTTCTGTGGCCTCCATTGTGCAGGAGGTCATAATGCACCCTATGAGTCTAACTTTTCCAAAACACAAAAGGAGTCTTGTGACACTTTCTCATGAGATGCACATTTATGAACCCCTGGGTTATGATCTATATGATTTTTCTGTTCACTTGTGCACTGAGACTGTATGATTTGAAGCCAATTATGCTGTGCAAGGTTTCTTTATGGATGCTCAAAAACTATTCTACAGGATTAAGATGGTATCATGTTTTCTACAGCAACATGTATATGTACAGAGGTGAGGCATGTTACATAGCACAGATCCTCAGGACTATCTCTAGCACAGAGGTGGGAGGGTTACATAACAAAGACAATGCAAATACTCCCCCCCCCCGGCTCAGGTAGAAGAGAAGAGAATCCCGTGGCAACACATAAAAAGAGGACTCAGAGGGGTTTGGAAACAAAGAGAGACACTTGGAGAGGCTTGAGGCTTTTTATCTGGTAGACTCGATCTTGTAACATTCTCCAACTTAACACAAGATCTAGGCCCTGCCTTGTCTCAGGCAGGGACTGGCTGTCCAAACATCTGACAGCTGAACATCTTGAACATAAACTTGGACTATGAAGTCAGTTTAGGTAAAGATATTAACTTGCTATGTGTGTTTTACCTTTTATTTCCCAGTGGTCACTCCTGACTCATTTATATTATGATTCTTCCTTGATCAGCCATTTTCTCACCTAAAATTGGAATCTGATAAAAAAACTAGTAGTTGTTTTATCTAACACTGTGTGGACTTTAGAGAGTATGAGTGACAAAGGCTGGGCACAATCTATCTCAGTGTTAAGTGGATGGACTTGAGACCAAGATGATTGGGAGTACGTTCCAGCCCCTGGAAGACAGTGGTTCCCTGTGTGGTAACTGGGGCTTGTGGTGCTTGCTTGGGGACTGTCTGTCAAGTAGCCAGGGCGAATAAACACATTGCTTGGGACTGATTACACACAAGAGCAGGAGCAACAAGGGCCCAGGAAAAGGCTTGGGGCCAGGGCCCCACGCACTGCTCCCCCTGAATCAGGGCCCAGGCCTGATCCTGCCTGGAGCCCTGGGCAGGGCCCAGATTGGACTCCTGCTGTGGGCAGCCTGGCCCTGGACCCGGGGCCAGGTCATACAGCTGCTGCTGTGGGTGGCCCAGGCCTGGCCCCAGCCCCATAGCTGAGTAAGACAGCTGCTGCCATGGGTGGCCTGGCCCTGGAACCCCGGCCAGAGATGGGGACAGAGAAGATAGCCACCAATGCGGGCAGCCCAACAGTGGACCAGAGATGCTAGCACTGGGACTCGAGCCCTATAAGCCCAGCGCCAGCAATGCCACTGCACAAGAGGCTGGAGTGAACTGTCTCAGGAATGAGTAGTCATCTGGCAAAGCAAGGAGAATGGGGGTTCAGAAGTGGGAATCAGGGGATCACAGAGGCACATTGGACCAGATCTGTCACCAGCCTGTCACACACTTTTAAAGACTAACAAATTTATTTTTTGGATGAGCTTTTGTGGGTGAAGTCCCTCTTCATTAGATGCCAGAGTGGAGAAAACTTTCATTGAAAAAAGTGTAACTATATGGGACTGCAAGATATATCCTGTGATTACATTTCACTGCATCAGGTCAGATTACTTCAGCAAACTGAACAAGTTACATAGATTCAAAAGACAACATACCAGCAACTGATGAGATGGAGAGAGGTGAGAATCGCTGTTAGTAACGAAAAACAAAGGAGGAGTCCTTTGGTCCAAGTTTAATGTTTGTAGTGGGAGAACCAATTCATACTGTCATTGAGGCCCAAGTTGATGGCATCAGATTTACATATGAATTCTAACTCTGAAGTCTCACTTTGAAGCCTTGATTTAGAGTAAATGTGCCTGAGAACACATACAGACAAATCCATTACTGAAGGGCCTGTGAGATTAAAGTGCTTTCCTGTTGACTGCTTGTATTTTGGCTGGGCACTTAGCACTATGTGGGAGAGCCAGGTTCAAGTCCCTCTGCTGCCTGATTTTATATTCCATTCTGGACCCATGCAAACTTCATGGAAAAAATGTTCATCAAAACTAACATTTCCACAAGGAGTTCTGTGACACCTTCAAAGAGTAACAAATTTATTTATCACATGAGTTTCTTTGTTAGTCTTTAAAAGTGCCACAGGACTCCTTGTTTGTTTTGCTGAACTAGACAAACATGGAGCTTGCCAACATCTCGACAGAAGATTTTGGCTTCAGTGAATTGCCACACTATTTTTTATTTAAAAAAAAGTTATTAAAAATTACTAGAGAAATTTCCCATCCAGCTTTACTTTTTTGTGCCTTTTTATATTAATAATTGAGATTACAGTGTTGTATAATTTAATGATGGAAGCAATCATGTTTTCTCATCTATCATCAAAACCTACAGTTAAAGTTAAGTGCTGTCCCACCTTTATAGATAACATTAATGTTCTTGATTACACCTGAAGGAATGTTACAATCACTCATCTACATGACAATCCTGAAGTAAGTCCCAGCAGGAAGGTTTGTTGAATCCTATATTTTGTCTTCCACTTGTCATATCATTGTTCTGATTGTAACACTAAGTAATAAGCTAACAAAATATACTTAGCTTTAAGCCACTATAGAGGACTGGTGAGATATTTTTTATAAAATCCACATCTTCTACTTAAAATATAGGCTGAGCAAGATTTTATATGAAAAGGGAGACTGCATCCCAAGACAAAAAGGCAAACTTTACATGATAAAATGTTTTGAAAAAAAAAATCTAACACTATTCTAACCAGAGCTGACTAGGAATATTTTTATTAATTATTTCCACTCAGAGTATTCAAATTAGTCAAAACTGAACCTATTCACAGAAAATGGTTAATTTTGAGACATTTCCAGTTTGAAAAAAAGGGAAAAGTTTCAACATTATTGAAACCTTCTGTTTTGAACTCTTGGGGAATGAGAGCTCCATTTTTAATATCAATATGACTTTTACTTCAGAAATTTCAATTAACTTTTTCATAAAAAATATAAATAAAATAATCAAAAAGGTTAAAATTGAAATACAATAGAAATATTGAAATTGACCTGATTGGAAATTTTCTTTGGATTCCAATTTATGAAAATTTTTGAGATTTTTTACTTTTTGTCCTGTTTGGGACAGAGTGGTAACATTTGAAGCTATTTTGAAATTTTAAGTCTCACCAGAAGGTGAAGAAATTTCAATTACATTCTGCTGAACTCCCTGGGATGTGAGAATGCACAGGGTCACTCACTTGTGCTCCAGCTACTCTCCGAGCACGCCCACTTACTGTACATACTTTTGATGCACTAACCTCTACATATTTAGGTGACAGAATTCTCTTTGGTAACCCATCACTTGTCCAGACAGACGTCATAATCATTCAAATAGATGGGCAGGTGTTAATTCATCGAACTATCTGTTCAGTTGTACGTACTCAGATTTATATATGCTCAGTCCGAAAATGAAAAATTAGGCCCTTGATCAAGCGATATCCAATCCCATGCTTTCACCACTAAGAGCAACACTGCCTGAACAATAGAAACATCTACTAAATAATGATTAATAGCCACCTTTCAAAGACTTTAACAACCTGACTCAGATACTGTCTTGCCTGAACCCTCTTGGCTCACTGTATCCAGCTTCAGTAAGGCATACTGTTTGACTCATGCAATCAATTATTTCTTTTGCTAAGAAATACAAATCCTGGGCAGATCTCCTAGATGCACCATCCCAGTAACAAAAGACACTATTTGGTTCTTTTTTATTACACAAACTTTTTTTTTAAATGATACGGTCTTTCCATAGATGATAAGCTTTGCTGCAGCAAGTCTGAATAGACTGATCAGAGAAAAACAAATGCAAAAAAACCCTTACCTCTGAGGTAAAGCTCTAGGTGTCAAAGTACCAAGTTGTCTGAAAATAGTAGACTGGCTCTCACCTTACATTTTTTGTGGCAGTTGATATCTTCCTTCTGTTGTCTGTTAGGTTTACCCTTTCTGGGGCCAGCAGCAGAGCTCTCCCAGTAGCCAACCTTACTTCCAGAGTTTACACTGCTTGTAGCTGTTTAAAGTCAGTATATTGGCCTTCGGAGCACAGCTTAAAGTTTAGTTACCTTCCTTAGTTTTTGACTAGTTTTTTTCCTTCTGTCTTTGACAAATTGGCTGTTCACCTGATGGCAACATTGGCTCTGCTTAATTATGCAACTGTGGGTGTAACTCCTGTTGTAAATTGTCACTCTGGTTATGTCTACACCTAAAATGTTTTCTTGGTTTGAACTAGATATGCTTTTTTTAGTTCAAACTAACTTTTTAGGTCAAACTGAAAAAGAGAGGTTAGTTTGAATTAAAAGATAGTTCGAATGGAAAAAATGCACTTAGTTCAAACTAACCACTAGTTCAAACTTATTTAGTTTGAACTAGCATGTCTCCTTTGGGCTAGTTCGAACTAAAAATGCAAATTAGTTTGAAATAAGTAGTTAGTTCGTAGATAGTGCTTAGTTTGAACTAAAAAAAAATTAAGTTTGAACAAGGCAAAGCCTAATTTAGGCAGGGTTCAGATTAGTTCGGACTACACTTGCTTAGTCCAAAGTAATTTACTCATGTAGACATAACCTTTATGTAGTTGCTTCGATTCATATCATGTCATTAAAATAAATAAATAAATAAATATTTAGATAATACTGATCTAACCAGGCTTCAGAATTGCTTATGAATTTGAATTTAAACAGAAAAGTCAACAGTCAATTAAACCGTAGTTAGTACTAGAATTTTGAGACCTCTTCTCTGATGTTTATAAAGGTTAGCTTTGTTGTAATGAATCATCCTTTTGAACTAAACTATTCTATTGCATCTTGCACAATAAAACAACAAAAATTTTTCATGAGCATTGTATTTTCACTTCAAGTGAAATGTCAAAAAAAAAAAAAAAAAGTTTCCCAGTAGAATAACAAGAAGGTTTCGTAAGGCTTGTTCTGTGCCCAGGTGAACTAACAGATAATGCCTGCAAAACAATTTATCTTGCCTGGCTTTATCTGTTTTATATCAAAGTAGAAAGACTGAAGAGACATAACTTCAATATTTTAATTATCTCCCACATACATTAAATTCAGGAAAGGACTGTCTTTCACTGTACACATAGTGACATACTGTCATGCCTCAATGATCCACCAGACCAGAAAACATATGGTAGAAAGATTTAAGATTGTATGGTAAGTCTAATTGTAAGCTACTTTATGAGAGAGTTTATTTAACCCCTTAAGTGAAGTTTGTTTTGAGGGGCTGCACCAAGTAACGTGGACAGATTCTGAATGGCTTTTGGGGCATACACAAGGCTTAGTACCTTGTTTTACATATTCTACATATCGGTTTCTTATAACTCTTTTCTGGATCACAACTGTCAGGAAGGATATGAAAGAGAGAGAGAGAGAGAGAGAGAGAGAGGGAGACATTTCTAATGATTATTCACTCTGAATGACTTCACTCCTCCATGCTGTGTAATCACAGGACCAGGTACAGTGAAGAACAAAGGAAGAAGCTATGTACTGAATCATGGACATAAGGTTATTTTATTTTTTCAATTACTGGCTCTCTGAAGACCTAGTTTACCAACTGGTCCTCAACAATACTCAAACCATTTGACTAGGTAAGCACTAAATCTTATTTTCTTTTGTATTGTCTCTATCTCAGCTTCCCCCATCTCTTTTCCCAAGAAGCAAACTAACTCATAATATTTGGGATATCATTTACATTCCACCATGTCTTATAAATGCTCTGTCTCTTTAAATCTGTTTAGAAATGTTCTGCTTGTGACTAAAGTTTTAAATAAATAAATAAATAAAAAGGTACATGGGCAGGAGGCAATTTTTTAGCATGAAGCAGATTACTGAGGATTATATTCACAACCCTATAGAGGATCCAGCAGCAAATTTAAAAGATCCAAAAAGCTCAGAGAGATAGAATGGGCAGATGAAAGCAAAAACTAGCTCATAAACAAATTGGAGTTTTCTACCAAAATTGTATTTCCACTCGTCTTAAAACATCCAGTTTACTGAACAGCTTGCAGACTTCAGTTAGTGCATTTAGGAGGAATGGGCTTCTTTCCACAGAGCCATTCCCTTCAGATTACAGTATTGTGATGGGTTCAAGATACACACACATACACAAGAGGACAGGACAAAAGTGATTTTTTGATTCAGATTAGCTAGTTAATTTGATCTTCTTTGAGGATGTCTAGAAAGAGATCTGAAGCTCTCAGTGACACTGAATAAAAGCACTAACAGGCAAAATAGTTAGAACATGGCTGTCAGATTTTTTCACGTTACTAGTATTCAGCAAATTAGTAGAAACTTCATGATTTGAGGCAGATACGATTGTGAGGTTAGAAAGATTTGTGGGTCTGTTAGTTTATTATACATTTATCTGTTTTATGCCAATGGTATTGTACCTTTTAAGTTTATATAAGGTGTTCACCTAGGCAACATGGGAGAGTTTCTGATCTCAGTTATACTGGTGCAAACCATAAGAACTTCATTTAAAAAAAAATCAGTGGGTTACTACAAATTAAGACCAATTTAGTTGAGATCAGCATCTGAGAAAACTAACAATGGAGTGGACCTGCATACAGTGGCAGTGCAGAGGAGACATAGAGACGTGATCGCTACTAAGGCAAATGATGATCACTGGTGGCTTTGTATGAAAGGATATTTTATTTTTGGGTTCAGGTCAGTAAACTAACAATGATCTGATTGTGTTGATTTCATACAGCTGGACAAACTATTAGGTTTGGAAGTTTTCCTTGTCTCATCTTTTGTAGTATATGCTGCAAGAGCTTTGAGGTTGAGCAAATTGAGAAATATTGATTTACTGAAGATTTAACAAAAGTGGCCTGGAAAGTTTTATATATTACTGTATCATATCTTTGTTGTAAGGTGGTACAATTCTTTTTTTCTAAAATCAATAGCAGGCCTGACAGTACTCTTAATGCAAGCCTTAAAGCTGTCTTTTTCTAAAAAAAAATAAGACACTGTTCTCTTTAGCAGATTGACATTTACAGTATCTATTATTTTAGAGAGAACTTTACTGTATCTTGTTTTATAAAAGCAATTAGCAAATTAGAATTTAATACAATGGCTAAGCAAGTCACTGGAAATAGTGTTTGTCTACCAAAAGGAGGGATGAACAGCTTTGTGTGTTCAATACAATGCATACCTCAAATTATAGTAAATAAATAAATTAGCTCTTAAAAAAAAGCACACAGCTCACACCACCTGTAACACATTACCATGCCTCCTTTGGGAGGCCCATCCAATAGCTTGAGAACTGCTGTCATAGAGTCATAGGGTTTGAAGGGACCACAAGAGTCATCTAGTCTAATCCTCTGCCAAGATGCAGGATTCTTGTGCCCAAACTCCAAAGCAATACAATAAACACCTCAATATGAAACTACTAACCTTTTTGCAATAATTGAGTAAATGTACAAAAGGCAGGCATGAGAGACACACAGGCAATTCCTTTCATGCTCTCTGCTTAGATTCAAGGAGGACACAACATACCTCTATATGTAGCAGGCATCATAACTCACTACCTATCTAGCTATTATCGGATGCCACTTAACTATATGCATTATGGAAGAGGTAAATTTTAAGGAGGGATGTGGAAGAGGATTTGATGGTAAATACACTGATTCTGAATTTAAAAAAAATAATCACACTTGTAGGGGGCAATACAGAAGTAACTCTGTTGCATTAACTGTATTATGTGAATGTAAAACCATTCTAAGAGATCAGAGTCAAAGCTACATTCCTCCCCTCCACTTCTCAAAATCAACTTTTGGCTCCTGGGAAGCTCAGGCCCCTTCCTCAAAATCCTCTCTCACTTTTCCTTTGCTGGGGAGAATTGTGAGAGAGGATTAAAGATCTCATCTGCTGAAGGAAGGTACTCTAGAACTCCACTACTGCGTCTTTAGAGTTAAAACAAAAATAAACGAAACCATAACACATCAGTCTATCTCTAAGAATCATTTTAAAATGTAGACTGAAAGGCACTTTAATAGGTTATCTAGTCCAGGGACCTGGACTCACGCAGGAGTAAGTATTATCTAGATCAGGGTTAGCCAGCCTCCCGGACTGTCCCCCAGTGCCTGTGGACCCTCCGCCAAGAAAACCTGAAGCTGGGAGCAATGTTCCCTCTAATTACTTGTAGACTGTGTGCACAGACAATTTCTTTGTGTGCACAAAAACATTTCTTTGTGAGCACCAATATTAGCACTACTGAATTTTTTTGTGCGCACTTTATTTTGTTGTGTGCGCAGGTTTCATGACCTGTGTGCGCACGCACACGCGCACAGCTTGGAGGGAACAGTGGCTGGGAGCAAATTCTGCAGCACCTCATCTTACTGTGTAGTGTGTGGGGGGGAGGACACTGAAGCACCACAGAATTTGCTCCCTGCTGCAGATTTTATGGCCACCCCCACCTCCGAGAGCAGTGCTGCTCTTAGGGGATAGGGACTGAAGAACCACTTCTCACAGCCCCTGAACCAAACAGCAGTCTCAGAAGCACCTCCACACAGATCCCCAGAGAAGTGCCACTCTTGGTGGCAGGGAGCAGTCACCTGAGTTGTCACTGAGAGCAGCACTGCTCTCAGTGGGGCCTCCAAACAGACCCCTGCCACCCATTCCCCTCAGGGCCAGGACGAGGAGCAGCACTTTCGATGACACCCTGTGCTGCTCCAAACCAGCTAGCATGCCACTTGTGGCACATATGTCAGTGGTTGCCGACCCCTGATCTAGATCATCCCTGATAAATATTTGTCTGTTCTTTAAAAACTTCAATGATATAGCTTCCACAATCTCCCTAGGCAATTTGTTCCAGTGTGTAACTGTCCTCGTAGTTAGGAAGCATTTCCTAAGCTCTAGTTTAAATCATCATTGCTTCAATTTAAGACCATTAGTTCTTGTCCTGTCCTCAGTAGATCAGGTGAACAATTTATCATTCGCCTTTTTACAACCTTTTACATACATGGAAACTTATTGTGTTTCACTTCAGTATTCGCTTTGCCAAACTAAATAAACCTAATTTTTCCAGTTTCTTCTAACAGGTCATGTTTTCTAGACCTTTAATAATTTTTGTTGCTCTCCTCTGAACTTTCTACAGTTTGCTCACATCTTTCCTGAAGTGGTGGCCAAAAACTGAAAACAGTTCTCCAGTTGAGGCCTTATCAGTGCTGTGTAGAGTGTGGGAATCACTTCTTATGTCCTACTTACAACACTCCTACTAATACATCCGTGATTGATGTTTGCTGGGGTTTTTTTTTGGGGGGGGGGTTCTTGGCAAGAGCATTACATTGGTAACTTATTTCATTTGTGACCCACTATAACCTCCAGACCCTTTTCCTCAGTACTCCTCCCTACACAGTCATTTTCCATTTTATGTGTCATTGATTATTCTTTCCTAAAATGTAGGACTTTGCATTTGTCCTGATATCATCTTATTTATTTCAAAACAGTCTGTCAAAATCATTTTGAATTTTAAACCTGTTCTGCAAAGCATTTGCAGCTCCATTCAGGGTGGTATCCTCTGAAAACTTTATAAATGTTGTCTCTCTTCCACTATCTGAATCATTGAGGAGGATATTGAATAGAACCAGACCTAGGACAAATCCCTGCACGAACCCACTTAAGACATTCCTCTAACTTGACCGTAAATCATACTCAGAGAAGTTATCAACTAGTTATACACCTGCCTTGTAATAAGCCTGTCAAGTGTAGCCCTTGATTATACTTATATTTAACTTGCCTGCATATATTATTCCTTATCTTATTTATTTTTATAAATTCTGGTTTTATAGTATTTTACTTAGCATAGGTAGGTAAGTTAGCATAACTTTTGTATCAGAAACTGATACGCAAGGAACCTACAGGCCTTATTGCAGAAATGACAGGTCTGTATGCAGACAATAGCTTGGCAATGAGGAAGTAGGAATAGTTGTGAAGAAGAAATATTGGTGAAAGGTGAAGCTGTCTGGATCATACTATGAAGGATGGGGTGAATAAGGCAAAACCCTTGACATTTCTCTAGGACATCACAAAACCCCCAAGATTCATAAACAGGTAAAGAAGAATATTCTACAAGGAAAAATACATCAGTTAGATGCATGAATCCCTGAACCAATAATGTGAAGGCACATAGACAGTTTTAAGATTAAGACCTATATTTGAGTAAAGAAAGAATGAGATAATTTAGTTTATTTTTAGAAGGGTAAGAAAAGGTATTTAAGACCTTAGAATTTGGAAGAGAAGTTGAAGCTTCCATTTTCTTAAACCTGAACTTAACTTTCTCAAGAAAAGATCTTCACAGACCCACAAACTTACTTTCTCTTTGAGCTAGTGTAAGTATAAGCTGTAATTTGTCCAAACTGTAACCTGTGAGCTATTTTTATAGAAATCGTAACTTGTTATAGTCTGTGATTAACTGTGCAAGATTTGGTGGATGCATTGATGTATTTCATTATTTTTTGATTATATGTTTATCACTTAGTATTCTTATCTATTATATGTTTTATGTTGTTAGCAATAAAAGAACTGTTATAAATCTGCATACCTCTCCTCATTCCCAGGCGTAGTCTATAGTAGACTGGTTTCAGTTTTGATTCTTCTGTGGTCAGGTTCGGACTAGAATCTTCATCCTTTGAACTGACTTGTTAAAATCCATATTGGCCATTCAAAATTCCAAAGTAATTAAATAATTTGGCTACACTAGGCTATATTTTCATAATTTAGTTATGAGACAGCCATAGGAGACTGCATTAAATGCTTTACTAAAATTGACATATTACATTTACTGCTTCCCTTGTCAAAGAAGGCTATCTGATTGGCTTGAGGTGGCTTGTTCTTTGACAAATCCACGTTGACTGTTGTTTAATCACCTTACTATCATCTGCATTCCATTTCCAGCTGCTTCATATTGAAGCTCTAACTGAGCTCATGCCCTATTTTCAGCTGTCTTAGTTTATCCATTTCCAAACTCTTTCCATTCTAGAATCCAGTCCCAAGTATGGCAAATCTGTAGATTTGGAATAATTTGGAATTGACAGTCCCTTGGTATCTTCATTCAGTTGTAGATTCCAATAATTGCACACTGTTACTCCCATAAGTTGCTATCTGTTAATAAGTGTGTGAAGATTGTATATAACTGCATCTACAAGAGTGCAAGAAGCCACATTCCGTACTGACTTAGTCCCATTAAATCAATAGATTTCACGCAGTGTGAACTAATGCAAACTTTGAGTCAGAAGCTCATGATACAATGAGGAGGAGATTGCCAAGGGGCAACAGGAGTTGCTCACCCACTGAGTGAGTAACTATTATGTTGCCTTTGGAGTAAAGTTTTGCTAGTATGGTGACTGTACTTTGTCTGTAGCAATTTATAATATTTTATGTGATAGAGAAGTAGCTCATAAATACCATCTGAAATCAGAATCGCAGTGATGTTCTGAACTGAAAATCTAATAATTTCTTTTCCCAAGAAACTTTGATCATGGGATTAAATGCAAAGTATATCTTTTATCCCCCTTTGTGGGAAGGTTTTACAGGTTATAATGGAATTTGACTTTTATACTGTACCTTTCGTACTCCAGGTGCTATATCTGTTATTTCAAAATGCTTTTCAAAACAGGTTTAGTACAGTGGCTGCTTACGATAACACTGCAATATTATGTGTCGAGGAAACTCAGGCTAGGAAACTAGGACCTGCTATACTGACACAGCAGGGAAGTCAACCACAACCCCCTGTTGACACTTCTCTTTTTTAAAAGAAATGTCATGGGGCATTTGGATTTCTCTTGGACAGTAACCAGAGACAGTATGACCTGACGTGACATAATCAAGTATTACACCAGTATGAGTAAGTTTTGAGAATTTTCACAAGACTGCTTATTACTTGAAGAAGGCATTTTCCCCTCTGAACCAGTGAGACTGATTCTGTGTGAAAAGTGAGGCTATTCTCTGTCCTTTAATATCGTACTCAACTATGAATGATACAGGATCCATACTGCTAGGGATAGATATATGAAAGGGCTCCTGAGAACTTGCTAGGAGTTAGCTTACCAAGAGGTTGATTATTCAGTTTACACAGAGAAGACACTGCTATACAGAGCTGAGGGAAAAGCAGATTTCCATTTTGTTTCTGTTATCAGTTGCCTATCAGAATATGTTTAGTGTCTTTTTGACCACATAGCATTAGAAGTACCTTGCATGGCATAAAAGACTGAACAACATTCCCCACTCCCCTTCCTGTCCTAATCCTCAAACCACTGGGACTTTTGTATAATGTCTTTACTGAAAGCTAGACCTCTAGAACAGTGCACTTGTCAGTACTGCATTGTGCCAGTTTTGACCATTAGCTGAACTCTCTGTGTACAGTAAGACTTGAACTCATGATTTTCCTATAGAACACATCACTGTGATCAATCATTCTTGGTGCCTTACTGGTGCAGAGACATTAAAAAAAAAAAAAAAAAAACTAAAACAAAAAACCCCACTCCATGATCCCCACATAGCACAGAAGAGAGACTTTCAGTTCCTTTCTGGTATCCTAATGAAGCTGGGACAATGAAACACTACTCATGGAGCATCACCTAGTCTAAGGTGATTTAGCAAAGATACCTAGCTCCCTATGTTTTCTAGTCCACTTCTTTAAATACCCTTTTCCCTCCCATAGGCCCCAGATGCCTTGTGGATTTTGGCTGCACTGGAGATCACTTTCTTTGTGCTCCACTTTCTTTGTGCGCCTCAGTATATCTGAGCAATCTTCTGTGTGGAACATATGTTGATCTAGTTCTCTTACCTGTGGTTTGGAAACATGTAAAGCCCCCCCCCCCCCCAAGGTGAGGCGACCTCTATGCTTGTTCAGGTCATGGCCACTGTCTTACCAATAGGGTGCCAATTTAAACTCTTCTACACTAGTAACTGTACTGAAAATATCAAATCATTGCAGGCTGACCACTGAACAATACTCAGAGGGTTTTATGTTTGTCTCACTGATCACAATCAGTCACAGCCAGGTTTCAACTACTAAGCCTAAAGTGAAAACCTTTGTATCCCATTAGGAATGTCATACACCATTCAATTTCTCACACCTTTCACTTCATAAAACTCCTTGTCAGATTATGTTTTCTCAGTTTACTTCGAAATGGGGCTTTATTCTTTAATACTGACATACAAAGTGATTTAAAATGCTTTCACTTATTTTAGGAAAGCATTAACCTCCTATCCTATAGGGTGAATCTTTTTGCCCTTTGTTATTATGGAACTACTGAATACATAGTGCAGATAAAGTCTTTTAACAATAACTTCAAGGACATCACATCTACTGACAGTTAGCTAGAAATAAGATGTGTGTCCTTTTCTCTTCACATTCTTTATTGACTATCTCATTGGTAAATCTGAAAGGAGGCTTGGATTCCAAATAGCCAGTCCCATAGGAACTCTGGCACATCCTACATAATCTCAACCAAGGTTGATAGGACACTCTCTTTGAAAGCAGATTTGGGGGACCACAGTGTTTATTTAACAATAATTCAGAAAGACAAAGTGTGTGAGATAATCTTTTACTGGACCAACTTATGTTGGTGAAACAGACCATATTTCAAGCAACACAAAGCTCTTCTTCAGAAGTTACCCCACCTCACCTAACCAAAGGTTAAAGTATGATTTGGTGGGCCCTGAAACCGTCTTAATCAGGTAGACACCCTCCCACATTTCCAGGCCCCCCTCCTCCATGTCCATGCCCCCTTCCCTCACATCCGGCCCCCTTCAAGCACCCCAGCTGCTGCCCCCAATATCCATTCCCCTGTCCCCAAAATCTGCCCCAGCCCCCAACACCCCCCCTACAAATCCATCCCCAGCTCAGGTGCCCCCAATATTCCCCTCCAGCGCGAGCTGGGCCACCACCGTACTCACAGGCAGCATGCTGGGCCAGGAAACTCTGCAGCCTGCACATGCACAGGGGAGCTTACCCCCTCCCCTGCCTGCCGGAACACGCAGCAGAACACCATTCCAGGGCCTGCTATTTTTAGGGGCCCAACAATTGGGCCCCTAAAAATAGAAAATGGAACAAAAACGCTGCATTCTGAGTCCTGCTTTTTTTCAGTGGTTGACCCTGGAACACAGCATTCTGGAACCATTTTCTATCTTTAAGGGGCCTGGAACGCTGAGCCCCTAAAAATAGTGAGCTCTGGGACGGCGCTTCGGGCTGTTCTGCTTTACTTTAACCCCTGAGCATAACTTCTCTCTATTATCCTGACATTAACTCAGCTACAACATAGCAAATAATAATTAAATATGCAGATCTCAAACCTGTAACATGTCAATATCACATTTATTTTATGGTACAAGTGGTCTAATGGTTAACTCAGATTGATGAACTACTAGAAGGGACTTTGCTTCTGGTTGTATCAGAAACACAGCAAGTCCCTTGACATTGTGCTGATTTGACTTGTGTGTCAGCCATTCCAGCTGCAAAATTAGTTAAAAATCAGGATCTCTCTTTCCTCTTTTTTCAAATGAAGACTAGCTTTTGTTTCTATAGTAGGCTACGCTTTCATGGATTTCCCAAAACCAGGAGCATGTACATTTACACACTGGAAAGTAAAGGCCAAGAAGGTTGGGTTTTGCTTTTCATATTTATTTAAATAATCCTTAACTTGTGAAAAAAGTTATTATATAAATATAATTAAGAGTGTTGACTCTGGCTACTCATTTACCTTATGCAGATTGGTCTGTATGAACTTCCTTATTCTCTCAGTTTGATTACAATCTGATCTGATGAAACTCAACCTTCATTTCCATTTTGAAATTATGAGCAACAAGCATTTTATCTTTTGTGTGAATAGCTAGTTAACCTTAGAGGATCTTTTCTTCTTAAATCAAAATAAATCAGCAGGGCATATTCAATTCAGCTTATCTAATTTTTAATGCAAAAGTTTGTGATTATGTAATACATTTATTTTTGATATTTATCATTCTGTTTGGGTCGTCAAACACTCACCAAGAAGGAAATGAATTGAAACAAAAAGCATTACATTCTGACAGAGTCTACATTATCATGTACTGTGCAGTCTGTGCATATTGCCATGCAACTGCCTGTTACATTGTAAGTCTTTCCCAGCATTTCAGATAAACACCTTATAGCTGGAAGTACCTTTTCTTTAAAGTTTTTCTTTTAAAACTATTCAGGAAAACATAATTAACCACTCTGAGTTCTAAGTTCAGAATGCCATGCAGCTTATAAAGCTGCAAGTGCAGAAGAACAAAAAGTCTCAACTTAGTCATAATGTCTACAAGAGTATTATAGTAGTTGCTGGTCATTAGAGCTAGAGTTCAAGACTGAAAAATTGATCCCAATAGAAGTCTAAGAAGACAAAGTTGTAGCTTTTCAAGATTCTATTTTAAGATAACTTTTCATGTTTGGCCTTTGCCTCAAGATTTTTTTTTTAAACTTTTTGAGGTGGAGGCATTAAAGTCCTTTAGACACTGAACTATGGGAGCACCAGTGGCATCAAGAAAGGGGAGACTTCTGCCTGCTTGGTTGCATGGAGGTTCCAGGATGGGGGCTGGGAGCCTGCAAGGTGTGGGGCACCTGGGGGGAGCATAATTAGGGGCTTGGTCCTGGGACACTGACAGATGCCAGACATCCTTATTACGCCACTGGGGAGCACAGAGACACCCTTTACTCTGGAAAAAAAACCATAAAAATCTTAACAGCTTATGGCCTGCCCATCAAAAAAATCAAAATTGGGTGAAAATGGAAGGATGCAGACATGTAAGGAATCCTTATTGTAGTATATGTACTCCATTCAATTTGAGGGGAAAAAAACTTTAAAAAGGTGGGTAGAACACTGATAGCATTGAAACATAAAACAACCTCTCTTCTACACAACAAGAAAAATCTCCCACTGCTTTACATCAGGGATTGTTGTATTGTAGCTTGGCCAAAAGGCCTGGTAAGGTTCTTAATATTAGGTTTGATAAAAGCATACTGGGAACCCTGTGAATATTTTTAAGGCACCATCAGCTTAAAAAGCAAACTCAAATTCTCTCAAAAATGTTAACCATCTATTGTGAAAAGTAATACCGAGGACAACTATTGCTGAAAGACTATTTTTTCCTTCTCTCATTTTGTTTACACTGTGAGTTTGAAAGCAGTGTGTCAAATATAGACTTGGCAGAGCTCAAGCCCACTTGCCCCAAATTTTGATGAATAGTATCAATTTTTATTTAATTTTTTTTTTGTACAAGTGCTGGAAATCAAGTGGGGAAGGATTGGAGTAAGGTCATTGAGAGTAGAGCTGCAAAGAGCTCGCAGCACTGACCATGGGGCCCAAGACACAAGGCACAAGGTGTTAGGGAAACAGTGGTCAGTCAGGCCCCTGGTGCAGAGCCTCCCAGCCCCAGCCAGAACTGCAGGAATGATGAGTTTGGCCAAGCATATTGATGGACAGTTCCTGCCTGGTGATAGCTCCCAAGATCCTGGCTCGTGAGTGGGACAAAGGGCCCCCTGCACAACTGTGGGCCTGTTGGTCTCCAGCCCCTGCATGTTTAACATATGGGGGAAAGCTTTGGTCCTGGTGGGGCAGAGCAGAGAACCCCAGCCTGGACCACAAAGATGAGGACAACTCCCAAGATGCAGAGGAGAACACCTAACTGTTGAATGGTTCCCTCCCAGGAACATGGACTCATTCCCATCCTTGTAGTCTCTGCTCCACTGCCCCAAGACTGCAGCCTTCCTCACACTTTATGCCTGTAGGGATCAGGTATCAATGGCCCAGGAGCAGCACAGGGAAGTCCTTTGCCTTGCCAGTGTCATAGATCCAATCCCTAACTCCTGTGACAACAGGGCTGCAGAGGGCTCTCTGCGCTGCTGCCAGTGACACCTGAGGACTGCAGGCACGCCCTTTGCTACTGCATCAATTTTTTCATCAATTTGCAGTGTGTCAGCTGAAATCAGCATTCACTAGTATTTACTGACTGAAATCCAATCTGGCCAAGCCCACGTTTACATAAGCAGTTTCACTATTTCCTCCTCTGGTTGTGTATATCAAGAAAGGGGAAAGAAAAAAACTTAAAAATATGACTGTCATGGTACAGCCACAATAACTGTCAGATGTCTAAGGCAGGCGTAGTACCCAAAATTAAATAAATTTTTTAAAGTTAAGTTGATAATGACCCCTTAAAATGATCTCTGTGGCTATGTCTACTTACAATTTAGTTTGAATTAATGAGGATTAATTTGAACTACATTAATGCATGACTATACTGGCTTTCATTACTTCAACTAAGGAATTCCTTAGTTCAAAGTAATGAACTGTTACTCCTAAGTTATAAAAACCTCACTTAACTTCGAAGTAATGGTTAATTTGAATTTACTAGTTCCATTAACCCAGTGGAGCTGTGTTAATGCAAACTAACCATTAGTTTGAATTAAAGCGATTTGACCTTCTTCATCCCAGGGTGCCTTCCACTTTCTATGTAGTGGGTGGGGGCATGGCCATACTTGGGGGCCATGTTGCCACACTTCCCATGGTGCCCCCTTCCTAAACTAAACTAGCAAGTCCTACCCATGAACATGCTAATTCGACTTGGGTTTCTAGTGGGGCCATGCTAGTTTGAATTAATTTAGTTCAAATGAACCATTATTAGTTCTAATTAATTAATTTGAACTAAGTTAATTCAAACTAACTTCTTAAGTGTAGATGCAGCTTTTGAGATATAGGATGTCCATCTGAATTCTGAATCAACTTAAAAGATGTTCTACCCTGTCCTCCTTTCACAACAGGACAGGCAACAGCTGAAGTTGCAGTTTTAGATTTTACCCCCAGGAACAGGCATGCTTTTATCTCCATTTATGCAAGTAGACCTCTTGATTTGATGGGAGTCCTCCTAGGAATAAGCATATTGCAGGATTGAGGGCATATTTTGTTTTTTGGGTTTTTTTTTTTTTTTTTTTTGTTCCTTGCTTTTTCAAATGGAGTTCCATGCATACAATTCCTCTTTTTTTTAAAGAGTTTTGAAATAAAACTCAAACCCAATAAGAATACCTTCACAGAAGAAGAGAACAGTTAACATGGTTATTTTCAGTGCAGTTTTGGATTTCCTACACTAAACATTATGATGAAGAGTTGTGTCAGAAAAATCTTCATGGAACTGTACTCCATTAGCATACACAGTTACATCAAAATTTAAACATTTTTCAGCAAAGTTGACCTGATTTTGCATTTTTGTCTTGGAAGAAAATGGGCAAAAAAGGTCTACTAATGTCAAAATTGTCCTTTTTGACATTTTTCAAAATAAATGATTTAATATTAAGGACTTTCTGGTTTCAATTTCTTTTTAAAACTTTTATCCAATATGTTCCAGAAATTAAAAAAAGAAAAACCCTAAAAATCAGTTTTTGAATCCAAACACTCTGATCATTCCAAAACAAGCATTGTTTTTTTTCTCAGAATTTTCCTTCACAGAAAATTTAATAATTTTTGTTTTTTATTCCAATTCAGAACAAAACCAAAATTTCAAAATCCTTTCTTCCACCATTCGTGTCTTAAAACTCCTATACCCCTTATTGAGTTATAGCTGAAAAATGAACCATTCCTACAGAACTATTCTTTTCTCATGGGTAAGTAAAATGCAGCATATTTTCCTGCTTCCAGTATATATGTACCAAATAACCAAATTGAATCCAACAACATATGTTTTTATAAACAGATAAAGATGTATTTTAAGCACATCACCTACTACCTCGTGCCAGGGGCTAGAGGTAGAGTCTCTCCCCTTTTAGTGCTCCCTGCTGGCAACCATTCTGGTCTTGTGAGGGTCTTTGGCTTCTTATAACTCAGCCCTCCAGCTGAATCACACATTGGCTTATCCTATCCAGCATAATCCAATAGCCTGACCAATAGTCCATCAACATCACACTGAATCTTTCGTCCAAGTCCAGATTCATTATACCTTATCCATGAACTCAGGGGAATTTCTGCAGTCCTTACTGTGATGGGGTGCTCCATTCTCTGCGAGGATGGCACCTCCTCCTGGTCAGGCTGGAGGATAACTCACCAGTTTGATGTTCCTTTCCTTGGTTACACACCATCTCTCCACCAATCTTTCTGGATCTGCAGCTCCTCTCTTGCTCCATAAACTGCTGCTGCCACCTCTGTGACTCAGTCCTCCAGTTAGGTCAATTGCGTGCAATTTCACCTTCCAGGGTACCAAAATACCCCTCTAACAATTCTGGGAAGTCTCCCTCTTCACTGACTCATGATGGCACCACCTCAGTGGCTGGCAAGGAACTCAAGCTTGCCCTTTGTTCTGTATTCTGACTCAGAGACTCTCCAGGGACCCCAGCACAAAGGTCTGTTCCATCCTAGACATTGCTGCCTTTCCATGAGCCCTTTCCTAATCATAGAGGACTCTGCCAGAATCTGGCTTTGGCAGCCTCCCAACTCCCAGATGGAAACTGAGCTACCTGCTGAAAAACTTCGTTCCATCTCCCTGGAAATTACTGCACACTTCTGCAGTTGTCCCCTTAACTGCCAATTTCCAGTCTCTAAGTCCAGCCCAGCTCCTTTCTCCCTTCTGCCACGAAAGCTCATGTGATAAATAAATCTGTTAGTCTTTAAGCGCCACAGAACTCATTGCTTTTTTTTTTCCCACTCAATCAGGGGATTGCTTAGCCACCTGATTCCTCTTAGCTGATGACTATTGGGTTAGTTAGCCCATTCTCAGATTTCCTTAACCCTTTCAGGGCAAATGGGGGCTAGGCACCTTATCACATTTAGTTCCTGCCCTCACCTTTCTGGTGTGCAAAGGTTCTTAAATTTGTTTCTCAGCAGGCTGGTAGGGAAAACTAAGCCCAACCTCTCAGTGACCCTTGCCAACCCATCCCCAATCTGGCTCCCTGGACCACTTCCACCTTGCAGAATCTTGGCCTTTTGGCTCCGCTTCCTCCTGGGCTCCCAGTGTATCAGCTCTACTGTCTCTAAACCTCACCCACTGACTCAGGCTATGTCAACACTTGGGTATCACCTAATGTTTACATTGAGAAGTCTAGATAACAAAACCGAAGCTGAAAGGGCACACCTGACTCCACGCACTGGCATCATGCATCCCCACTGTTGTCTGTTACTCCTACTTTAGAAGCATTGTATTGTAGGTAGGTGTCCCACAGTGCAAGGAAGAGCTGGGGCTTGTGGGAAGTCAGCTGTCATACCATGATGCAGTGCCGACTTGCCTCCCCTTCTCACAGAGAAACAGGAATAGCTTTTCCTGCTGCGTCTGTGTAACAAGGAGAGAAGAGCAGCCAATGCTTCACTTAGCCAAGGCAGAGAAAATTTTAACCCCTCTCTCTCCAGCCCAGGCTGCACTGCAGAATATAATGGTCCCAAAAGGGAAGGAAAGAGCTGGGATGGCAGCAGTTGCTGGGCTCTGGGCGGGCAGGGGGGAATCCCAGAGCTGAGTGTGGGCTGCAGGGTAGCTGGTGGTGGTGGTGGGATCATGGAGTTAGGGAGGAGGGAAGTCCTGAGCCAGATGCAGGCACAGAGCCCCCCCATGGTGGAAGGAGGACCCGGAGCTGGGTGAGGGGTTGCACAGCAGGGTCCCCCAGGCTCAATAAATTAGTTATGGCCCTGGGTGTGGAGGCAAGCACATATTGCACCCTGCCCCTCCTCCTCGAGTGACAGTGTATGGGACTGGCATCTGAACAGTGTTCTTCCAGGAGCTCATGCTCATCTGCAGCATCTCTTGCTGTGTTTTGGAATCCTGCACAGAACATCTCTCTGGGCCTTCCCGGGGATGCAGATGGGGGCGGGGCTTCATGGTTGCATGGTAAAAGATACAGCTACAGTAGAATTCTGGGACAGGTCCTCCAGCCAATCAAAGTTTGTGATTCATACACACTCATGTAGACCTGGTTTATTAAAGTTGAACACAAATCTACATCTCTTGCAGGGGTAGAGTTACAATGCCAACTTCCAGCCCCCGTTAATGCAAATTTTCCCTCACGCAAGTGTGTAAGCATGCAACTGGAGGATGCGTTAACTGCTGATAGGTCTACCTGTTCCCTCAGTTTAGCCTAAGCCTCAGCATAGCACTTTTGAGCACTTTCTGCTGGTCAGCTAGAGGGAAGTTTTCTCCATTCCCCTTGCAAAGCAATTCTTGGCTCTAGTTCCTGATGGTCCCACCAGCTGTGTGCAGGCTTGTTTTCCGCTGCTCTGTCTCAACTGCTTTGGGCTCCCTGTTGTGTGTCTGCCTCTCTTTGGGGAGGCTGTATCTGCCAGCAGTCCCAACCTGTCTTCGTTCCCCGAGATCTGTTTGCCTTCCTGGTCAGGCCTTAACTGAGACATATTTAGTCTTTTTTATCTGCTTCTTTGAGGTGTGAAACCAAGCAAGGCTGATTGCATCCATAGGTTCTCACTGACCCTTTCTGGCCCAGTGTGAACCCCCACCATCACATATGTTTTAATTCTTCATAAGTGAAAAGAGGGAACTCAAAGGTAATCTAAACAGATCACCACTTTCCCCAGACAAGGATATGAAACAGACAAACAAGAGCTCTGATCCTATAAACAGAGATGTGTATAAAATTAAGCAAGTGTATGTCAAGTCCCAATGAAGTCAATGAGGATACTCACCAATATTTATGCACGTGGTTAGCTCCATATAAGGTTGGGGGGTCAAGGGAATGTTGCCAGTAAGACCAACTTTCTGGCTTTATGTTGGAATTTGGTAGTTTTCATCCTTGTAATTTCTCACATATTTCAAATTTTTATCCTTCTGTTTATGACTGGTTTCTAATAGTAAACTAGTGTAATGTTCCTTGGTATGCTCAAATCATTTTTCCCTTCAGGTGCTTGCATAATAACCTGTGCTCCTTCCAAGTTCTCTTTTAGCGCATCAACTGCAACAATCTGAATGCCAGCAAGGCGTTCAGAGATTGGCATCACCTCTGCAGAGGAAGTGTCTCTGCCTTTGTATAAGAGGACAATAATTGCTTTCTTTTTCCCTCAAAAGCACTAGAACTTTTCCTCAAATAAAACTGTCAGAACCTACACTGTTTTAGAAAGCTAAGTGACTATTTACTTGAAGTTATTAATGTGCAGGTTCTCTATTGTAAAGGTGTTACATCTTAAAATGGCAACTGCAACACAAAATGTATGTCTAAACCTGTGCCTTTTCCTTCTCCTTTAACAGACTGAGTAGTTCATTTCATTTCCCCTATCTCACCCCAAAAAGAAAAAAAAAAGTTTTATATATAAAAGTATTACCTACATTTTCAAAAGTGTCTAGCACTATGGGGTGTTAAACTTGAGATACCTCAAAGGGGACTGAATTTTAGCTGATTTTAAATTTAAATTCTGCACTGCTGAAAGTCAGGCTACGTTAAAGAAATTGTCTCAGGTTGGTGATTTTTAGATGCATAATCATTTCTGAAAACTTAAACCATCTACCTGGCATGTTACCTTAGAAATTCATGGAATAGTAAGTGCTAACTTCTTGTATTTGCTGAATGACTACTCGGAGGACTCAAGAAGATAGACTAAACTCAACGAGTTGAAACCTAGGCTACAACTTTCTGAGGTCTCAGCTGAAAAGTGGATGTTGACTAGGATAGGTGAAACAGTTCTCCCCTCCTGACAAAAAATTAAAATTAACAAAAAAAAGTCCCCATCCCAAATCAGAATGAAAAGTCAAAATCACAAACATTTAAAAAACAAATATTCAGAAAAAAAATATTTGAGTGAATTGATAATTTCAAACTGTTTTGCTTCAGTGTTGACCTTTATTTTAATTAAATATTTTACTATAAATAAACAATTTAAAAAATAACTTAGAACCAAAAGTGGAACCTTACTTTTCAAAACTATCAAAATGGGATACTGCAATCATTTCAAAATTTTTTGAAATGGGAAATTCATCAAAAATTACCATAACCACTGAAAAGTTTCAGTTTTGATGAACAGCATTTTGACAGAAAAACAATTTGTTGAAAAATTCTTGACCAGCTCTAATGTTGATGCTTCCCAAAAGATGTGGCTTTCTATTTATCAGGAACAGAGTTAAATAAGCTTTAACAAAACAAAATCATTAATTTACCTCTTCCATCCACCCCCACCCAAAACCACCCCAGGATCCCCAGGCCAGCTCAAATGACATTTTATCTTCCTTTTACTTAGCACTTAGTCCATCCTATGCTTGTCTGCACATTGGGTCATCCACAGTATCCGCTGTTGTTTATTGGCTGCCATTGTCTTCAACTCGTTCCAGTTGATATTACATTATTATAAGTCTTTGAGAACTTCCAGAGGGTTAGCTTTGTTAGTCTGTATATAGCAAAAACAACTGAAGTTCTGTGGCACATTAAAGAGTAACACATTTCTTTGGGCATAAGCTTTCATTGGCTGCTATCCACTTCATCAGATGCATCAAGGGGAAACTTACAGTTAGGAGGTATATATACACTTGCAAGGGTGAGAAACAGTACAATGGAGAGGGCAAGTGCTAGCAAAGTAAATTCAGTTAGGGTAAATGAGGCCTATTCACAACAGTCAATTAAAAGGTGAAAATGTGTGGACAGGGACAATTGCATTTTGTAATGAGATAACCATTCCATATCCCTATTCAGAGCCAGTCTGATTGTATCAAGTTTGCATATGAATTCCAGCTCTGCAGTTTCTTGCTGTTTTTGAAGGTCTTTTGTTGAAGTATGGCAACTTTCAAGTCTGCTACTGAGTGGCGAGGGAGATTGAAATGCTCTCCTATTGTTTTATGGATGTTACCTTTTCGTATCTGATTTGTGTTCATTTTTTCTTTTGCATAGGAGATGTCTGGTTTGGCCAATGTACATGGCAGAGGGACACTGCTAGCACATGATGGCACACATCACATTAGTACAAGTGAATAAGCTCCTGACAGTGTAGTGGATATGGTTAGGGCCACTGATGGTGTCACTGGAGTAGACATGAGGGCAGAGATGGCAAAGGTGTTTGTTGCAGGCATAGGTTCCTGGGTTAGAGTTCTTGTTGCATGATATCTGGTTGCTCATGCTCACTGTCAGTTTCTGGTTTACTTGAGACTTGTCTGCTCTTGCTCCCTGGCTTGGCCCTCCAGCCATGTCACTGTAGCCATTCCCTGGGGCACACTAACTCAGACAGTGTTTCCATTCATTGACCCTTAATAGTGCTGTTTCCTCAGTGATTGGCAGGGGTGTCACTGGCTGGGGGAGGGACCTGGGGCACGGGTCCAGGCCCCGCCCCACAGGCCCTGCCCCCAGTCTGCAGGTCACACCCCCTGGCCAGGGACAGGGCCAGGCACTGCCACGCCGCCATGGGCGGCCGGTACCCGGATCCCTGGCCAGGGATGAGGCCACCGCGGCCGCCAGCGGCCAGGTCCCGGATCCCTGGCCGGGGATGGGGCCACCACGGCCACCAGCATCTGGGACCCAGATCTCCGACCCGATTGGGCTGGAGATCTGGGGCACTGGTGCTGGGATTTGGGGCATGTGCCCCGGAGTCCCCAGCGCCAGCAACACCCCTGGTGATTGGTAGGTGAACCTAGCTTTACCTTCTACAGTGGGTTCCAGTCCTGAAACCATATAATGAGCTGTCAAACCCCATAAAGTTCAGGACTATACTGCTGTATCCCCGGGCTGCTTCCTACCTTATCTTCTCTCACCCTTAGCATGACTCTTGTTTTTCTCTCCATGACTCCCTTTTACTCTCAGCTCCTGGGCTTCATACAGACCCTTCCTGTTCTCATTCAGCTGAGCTGCACCTCTAACTAGTTCTTCTTGCTCCTTGGCTCCTCCTCCAGATGCAGTGTAGGCAGTTAACTGGCCCTCCAATCAACTTCTATCTCTTCAGACCTTGTGCAGAATGGACACCCCATCACAGGAAGTTTTCACAAAAAATCAACCGGTGTTACCACTACTAATGTAAACAAGGCTTTGATGGTTTTCAGTGTTTCCACCATTATGTAAAAATGGGTCCAGCACTACAGTCTCATCTCTCCAAGGATTCCCAGTGACTCTATAATTGGATCAAATCAGAGAACTCAGAAGAGTCTGGAAATTCTGTAGTCAAAGCCTTGGAGAAATTATATCATATCTTCAGCCAAACTCCTATTTTAATTAGAAGATGACACAATGAATAAGGGGGTCTTATTTCCTTATTTGCATCAACTCAGCTGTGACACGGAACACTAACTTAAGATTCTCTTGCTTTTGAAGTTAAGCAAAAATCACACTTTACTGTAGTGTGGTGCAAGATGCATATTGACTAACCATTAAAAGACATCCTTCTGATTCATTTCCCAGTCATACTGACACTTATGTCCCTTTTGAATTCCCTTGTAATGTAGGGCAGTAATGGCTTAGTATGTATTTCCAAAATATCTAGTCTTCCCATCATTAAAGTAATTCTCTTTGAATTTTAAGCCCTTAAACTTAATCTTTGTCCATCTTACAGTAACCAAGACTCTGCATAATTTTTAATTAACCCTATCTTTGTCTCACTAAATGACTCATATTAACACCTTTCTGCACAAAGATTTATTCAAACATAAGCAGCACATTCATATCATTCATTCATTTCTTCAATGGAGAGCACAGTCACTTCTGCAACAAACAGCACAATTCTGAGCTGAAAGAATAAAAGCTTCCATATCATAAATACAAATATAAAAGAGATTAAAATTGGACAGCTTAGCTATACTTGTCCAAATTGACATCATGATCAAGGTGAAGGGTGGAAATAAAGTCAAAACGTTTCTGATTTCATTAAACCAATATAGATCCTGATTAACTCCACTAGAATTATTTTGTATTTATTCCAATTTTAATGATTCAGAATCTTGTCCAGAAGCACATTCTCAATCATTACTCCAGGTCAGTGCTCTTGGTAAAGCTTGGAATTGAAAGGGAAAACAATGCAATTAATCTGATCTGATGAAGATGTTGTTACACCTATGTTTTCCCATCCATGACATATGGGGTAGAGAGAAATATATGACTTTTACCAATAACGTGGAACCATAAGAGCTAAACTGAAGTGCACCTTGCATCACAGGCAAAGCCACTAGAATAAACAAATGGGCAGGAGAATGAGCTGAAACAGATGGTGCCCTGAAGAAGTTAAAGTGCAAATTCCACACCAACAGATAGGGTATGTCTACACTGAAAAGGTTTTTTGAAATAAGAAGGCTTATTTTGAAAAAAAACTTTATGCCTGTCCATGCAGGTGTTTTGGTATTTTGAAATAAGTGCTTTGCTTTTTTGAAAAAAAAGAAGCGCTATTTCAAAATACTAAAACCTGGATATATTCAGAAGATAGATTCTTTCAAAATAGTTATTTTGAAAAAAGCTATTCCAAGCCACAGAAAAGGCTTTCTTTTTCAAAAAAATGGCCCTACACCAGCAGGTTCCCAACCTTTGGCAGGCTGGGGATCCTTTTTTCAGCAAAAAATGACTTTGCGCCTTCCCCCCCCAGCTATCACCACTGCAGGCACGATTTGGCCCACACAGCCAAAATATGGCTCGCGCGGCCAGAATCTGGGTGGGGAGCACGAGCCGCTACAACTATGGCCCCCCCCGTCCCTATGCCAGCAAGCAGAGGCACCTCCGTCATGGTCTCTAGCCAGCTTCTGCAGGAGAGCAAAACCGAGCCACCACCAGCATTGGTAGCTGGTGCACGGTGGCAGCACGTAGTCCTCTATATGCCCCCACCCCCACCAGGATCCAACCCCAGCAAGAGCATCAGGGTCATGGCTCTGCTCCCCGCTGGGGCCAGAACCCAGCTGTTGGCCTGATGCTCCTTCTGGAACTGGATCCCAGCAGGGGTGGGGACACACAGAAGGCTAACTGCTGCTGCTGCTCACCAGGTGCCAATCCTGGCAGCACCTTGGCTTCGCTCCTCTGAAGGGGCTGGCTGGGGACTATGGTGGCAGCACTTCCTCTTGCTGGCATAGGGACAGGGTGGGGGCCCTGGTTGTAGTGGCTCCTGCTCCCCACCTGGATTCTGGCTAGATGAGCCAGATTTTGGCCACCTGGGCTGAATCCTGCCCACAGTGGCAACAGCTAGGGGGTCGCAAAGTATTTTTTCCTAAAAACGGGGTCCCCAGCCTGCAAAGGGTTGGGAACCATTGCCTTATACTGTTCCGTGCAATCCCCTATTTCAAAATAAAGAGTCTAGTGAAGACTCTCTATTTCAAAATAATAAATTTTGCCTTATTTCAAAATAGAGAGTCTTCCATGGACTCCTATTTTGAAATAGTAATTTTAAAATAATGTTAATTCAAAATAACTATTTTGAAATTAATTAGAAATAGTTATTTTGAAATAAATATTTTAAAATATCTTTGGCAGTGTAGACATAGCAATAATGAGATAAAATCAATTAAATTATATAGGCAATATCAGACTTCTGTTCTATAAGTATTTAGATGTGTGTAACTTTACTCAGGCACATAGTGCCATTTATTTCAGTGGGACTACTTATACAAATAAAATTATATATCAAAATGTTTGCGGGATCTGGATCTTAATCTCCCAGGAAAGGTATGCTGGCTTGCTATGTGTATGTGCACTGCCTGCTGTCATCAGCATTACTTATGACTGTGGTTATTGTATTCATTTTTATTTATTTCAGTAATGATAATGGTCAAAGATAACAAATGAATAGTAGGTGTGCAGTTCAGGTCACAACACAGAGACATGAACTATGACTCTAAAGTAGGGCCAACTGGAATTTTTTTTTTAACGTCATCAAAAATAGTCAAGTAAGTTTTTCATGGAAGATTGCTGCCTTTTTCAGCCAGATCTATTCTCTAGTCCCAGTCAGGCCAGGACCTAGAATCATAGGATTGTAAGGGACCTTATGAGGTCATCTAGTCCAACCCCCTACTAAAAGCAGGACCACTGTCACTAAGTTTTATCTAACCAAGCCTTAAATGTTTCCAGAGATGGAGATTCCACCACCTCCCTAGGCAACCCATTCCAATGCTTCACCACCTTCCTAGTAAGAAAGTTTTTCCTAAAGCCAACTTAGACCTCCTCAGCTGCAACTTGAAACCATTGCTGCTTGTTCTGTCTTCTGTTACCACTGAGAACAGCTTAGCTCCCTCCACTTTGGAGCACATCTTCAAGTAGTTGAAGGTTGCTATTAAGTATCCCCCGCCCCCAGTCTTCTCTATTGCAGACTAAATAAGCCTAGTTCCTTCAGTTTTTCCATATAGGTTATGTGCCCCAACAACATGGACATGGACTGTTGCTGACAAGTTGGTATATTGTCATCTTTCTTAGGCTGTGACAGCAATGAGATTTACAGCATCTGGAAAAACTTTGGCAGATGATACAATGTTCATAGCTGTCACTTTACAGTCCCCTTGTAGTGATGTTAAAACGATATTGGGGCAGATTGTCTATTCTTTTATGGACACTTCATGCCTTGACAGAAGCATACATGGGCTGTAAAGCAGAATGATCTAGCACTGCAGTATATTCCCTGGGTGGCCTAGAGATAGTGCTAGTGCTGAGAGAGTGACCAGAGAGGAAGGGTATAACCAGATACCTCTGATGTATGCTATTCTAGGCTGTCAAAACAGCTCCTTGAAGCCATAGGTTGCTCTGAATTATGCCCCAACTCTGCCCAGACTATATGGGGGCTGAAAAAGAGCAAGGTTAGGAGAAACAGGAAGATAGCTTAAAGCTACATGTCTCCTCCTAGCCCTTCAACTAATCCATATGTAGAGACATTTCAATCAGAGTAATGGTTGTACAACATCACAGCAAATAAATATGTATTTTTACAAGTTAAAAGTAAGAGAAAAGACTTCTGTCCTAAATCTACAAGGGAAATTATGCTCAGCTTCACACTAACTACCATAAGATGTCCAGATACTCAGCAGAGTCCTCAACCTGGATTACACACTTATTCTCTTTACACAGTATCTGAGAAAAGTCAGGACCCTGCAAATGGAATTCACAGCATACTGATTGGCAGAGGACAGGGGAGAGACATAAACTAGCTAATCGGAAATACTCAAAAGAGCTGTGTGGCCTAAGGCATACCCCTCAAAGGGAGCTAGGTGTATATCTCCACTCTGAATTCACAACCATGAAACCTCTTGTGAGGGTATGTGCCTAATCCAGTGGAGCAATTTTTCCAAAAAAAAAAAAAAAAAAGAGGGTAGAAGTGCTACCCACCCTTATGCCCTCTAGAGTATTGGTCTGGGCACTCACCAAGACTCCCACATCCCA
This sequence comes from Podocnemis expansa, assembly GCA_007922195.1. Classification (NCBI taxonomy): domain Eukaryota; kingdom Metazoa; phylum Chordata; order Testudines; family Podocnemididae; genus Podocnemis; species Podocnemis expansa. The sequence continues at coordinate 1,895,284 of ML682066.1, forward strand.
AATGAGTGCCCTGAACCTGATTGATAGACCACATGGGAAGGTGGGGGGCACATCATCCATAGCTGTGTTCTCTGTGGGGTCTAATCAAATACTTATGCTCTAACGTGACCGCTGAGTACACTTGGTGAATAAGTTCTGGCAGGCAAAAATGGGCAAAAAAAATCTTAGTTAGAAGGTCTTGCCAGGGGTGATGCTGCAGTTTGGCACTGTCAGAAATATAGCTAAGGACAGTTTGCCCACAGAAACATAGATGGCTGAAGGACTTGGCAGCGTCTGAGCAGGGGTTTGACTGAGGATGTAATTTTTAGATTTAAGCACTTAAATCTCGTTACCAATCTAGCCAACTGTGTTTAAACTTGTATTTCACACATGAGTTGCTGAAACTAATCAAGCCATTAAAACACCATGTGGCAGGTTCTCTGCTTACTCCACTGCCTTTGCAAAACTTTCATTTTTTTTTTTTATGAAACTGTTTGTATCAGAACCGGGTCTTTGGTTTTTCAAATTTCTCTCCTTAACTCCTAACTAGAGGAGGTGGTCTCCATGTAGAATAGTTCCTAGTGAAAAGAACTGTCTCTGTGAGTTTTCATTCATTAGTGTGCCTACACAGAATTGTTATTTCAGTACCACCAAACCTTTTCATCTTTTCAGTATCAAGAAGGAGTATTTATTAGTTAATATAAATGGCACCTCTGTTTTTACTGAATTCCTTACTAACAGTCACTAAGGCTATGTCCACTTTTATTTTGAAATAAGTTATTTCAAAATGAGTTATTTTGAAATAAAGTCCTTATTTCAAAATAAGTTAATCTGAATTAAGAAAATGTTAATTTGAATTAAGGGAAAAGCTCAAAGCGAAATAGCATGTCCAACCACAGGACTTGCTATTTTGCTTTAGGAGAGGGTCACCTTGGGAGGTGTGGCAACAAGGCCCCCTCCCTGGTCCATGCCCCCATCCAATATAGGCCAAAAGAAAGGCACCCTGGGAAGGAGAAGGACAAAAGCGTTATTTTGAAATAACGGTTATTTTGAAATGACATCTTTATTATCTGGACACATGGCAGGGATGCTCTTGAAGATTTTCACAGAGATTTCAATAATTTCCACAACACCATCAAATTGAGCCTGGAACACTCCACACAGGAGATCCACTTTCTTGACAGTACAGTACAAATCAGGGATAGACGCATCACCACCACCCTATACCAAAAACCTACTGATCGGTATAGTTACCTACATCCTTCGAGCTTCCATCCTAAACACACCACACAATCCATTGTCTACAGCCAAGCCCTAAGATATAACCGCATCTGCTCTGATCCCTCAGACAGAGACAGACATCTTGAGGATCTCTATCAAGCATTCTTGAAACTACAGTACCCACCTGGGGAAGTAAGAAAACAAATTGACAGAGCTAGACGGGTTCCCCGAAGTCATCTACTACAGGAGAGACCCAAGAAAGAAAGCAACAGAACACCACTAGTCACCACATACAATCCTCAAGTCAGACCTCCGCAAAAGATCATTAAGGACCTACAGCCTAGTCTAAAAGATGATCCCTCTCTCTCACAAGCATTAGGAGACCGACCACTCCTTGCTTATAGGCAGCCCCCTAATCTTAAACAGATACTCCCCAGCAACTACAGATCTAACAACAAGAACATTGAAGCAGGCACACACCCCTGCAAAAAACCACGCTGCCAAGTCTGCCCACATATCTACACAACAGACACCATCATAGGTCCTAATCAAGCCTGCTACTCCATCAAAGGCTCATTTACCTGCTCATCTACTAATGTGGTCTATGCCATCATGTGCAAGAAATGCCCCAACACCTTTTATATTGGACAAACAGGACGATCGCTCCGTAAGAGACTGAATGAGCACAGAGCTGATATCAGAAATCAAAGAACAAAGAAACCAGTTGCTGAGCACTTCCATCTTCCTAATCACTCGATGATGGATTTGTTAACGACTGTCATTAGAGATGTACCTGGGACATCAAGACTTCAAAGAGAAACAGCTGAACTCGAATTAATTTGCAAGCTAAATTCTGTGAAAGCAGGACTTAATCGAGACTATGGGTTCTTTTCCCATTACAAAGGGTAACTTGACTTCAGGCTTCCCATGGTTTGAGCCTGTAAACTGCTCTGATTTGCTGTGACTGTATGACCTGATCCTATGTTTTACACCCCCTTGCATTTAGTTTCATTCCTTTCTGTAAGTTCACCCATCTTCGAAGCATCTGAGGAAGTGGGATCTTCTCCCACGAAAGCTCATGCAAAAAATAAATCTGTTAGTCTTCAAGTGCCACACAACTCCTTGTTGTTATTTCGAAATAACATGTCTGAACGATGCTATTTCGAAATAACCATTTCGAAATAACAGCTGTTTCAATCTAAAGAAGGTTTAAGCTGTTTTGAAATGACGGCTCTTATTTCAAAATCACGGAGCCTGTCATTTCGAAATAAGAATACATCGTGTAGACCTAATTTCTTTTATTTCGAAATAACCGATGTTATTTCGAAATAAAAGACACACGTGGACATACCCTAAGGGTATATCTACACTTGAAAGTTAGTTCAAATTAAGAAAGCTTAATTTGAACTAACTTTTTACCTGTCTAACCTAGGCTTTCCTTAGTTCGAACTAAGAAATTCCTTAATTCAAAGTAATGAACGTTTTGGTTGAACTAGTAAAACCTACCAGTTAGTTCGAATTAAGACCCTAGTTTGATTGTTAGTTTGAACTAAGGACAGTGAAGACTAGGACTAACCCTTAGTTCAAACTTAATAAGTTCAAACTAAGGGCAGTTAGTTCAAATTAGTCCATGCTGTTAATTCAAATGAATAACTTTGAGGTTAGTTTAAACTAATCTTGAACCTATTAGTTTGAATTAACAAATTCAAACTTTTTCTAATATAGGCATAGCCTAAGTTGCTATGTCTTAGTATTAAAAAGAAACAACAGTGAATTGTTATCTACCAGTGTTGATAATAGAGAATTTAAAACAAATAAAAAAAATATAGCATATTTAAAAAAAATCTTTTTAAAAATCAAATTGGAATTTATTACAAACTATGTTAAAAGCCTCAATTTACTATTCTCTGTGAAAATGAATCTATCTATCTAATTCAGACTCTATAAATTCTCCTCATAAGCTACAATTGATGAGGAACAAATTAAATTTATATACAGAATAAAATAAATCTAACTTCTGAGGTCAGGATTTATGACTATGGCATAATATATAATGATATGGACTTTATTTTACCATATTATTATGTGTATCTGTGTCACATTACTTACATGACCACATCATTGAGGATTTTGTGGGGTTTTTTTAATTCCAATTTCCATCTAAAAGCAGCTTGACACAATACATTTTCTACCATAGTGAAAAAAAGGCATATAGGCTATGTCCATACATATACTCTTATTTCGAAATAAGTTAATTCAAAATAAGCTAATTTGAAATAAAATTGTTATTTCAAATTAACTTAAATCGAAATATGCCAAAACCTCAAATCAAAATAGCAAGTCCAGACACAGGACTTGCTATTTCGAATCAGGAGAGGGGCACCATGGGAGGTATGGCAATATGGCCCCCTCCCTGGACCATGCCCCCACCCAATATATAGAAAAAGGAAGGCACCCTGGGAAGGAGAAGGCAAAAGTGTTAATTCAAAATAATGGTTATTTTGAAATAACACGTCCAAATGGCATTACTTCAAAACAACCATTTCGAAATAATGACTATTTTTAATTTCAGCCTAGGTTTTACTATTTTGAAATAAGGTTCATTATTTAGAAATGACTGGGGTCATCATTTTGAAATAACAAAACATTGTTTAGACATGACAACATTTAAATCGAAACAACGACTGTTGTTTCGATTTAAAAGCTACATGTGGACATAGCCATAGAATCTGAACATAACTAAAGCTATGTAACAGCTTAAATGTGCATAGTTATATCATCTCCTATAGAGTAGCAAAAAGTAATACAGAACTCTGAGTAAAGGAATATAAACAGATTACTTAAATCCAGGTTAAAGCAGCACTAGAAAAATCACAATTTAAATGTATGGTTAAACAATCCACCCCTTTATCTGCAGATGTTTTCAAGCTGATATTGTTAGTGCAGATGTTTAAAAGAAACAAACACACTGTAGCCTTGTTCCCTTTTCCTTGTTTCATAGGAAGCTACTCTTGGGCAGAAGATTTCCAGACACCTATGCTCATGAACATGAATTGTGATTGCAAGGATATGGAGACATACAAACACACAAATCTGCTTCTCACTACTCTGTACTGCAAGTATTAACACACTTCTGTTGTCTGTGTTTTCATTTTTATCTACTTAAGCAAAAAGCAGCCAATAATACTGGCAAACAACAGTGATCAGTGTGAGCATGAAAGGCTTTTTCATGAAGCAGTTAGGTGGCCTGCTGTGTTCCAAGTAATTTTATTTCAGACTTCCAACAACAACAACAACAACAGCAAAGAAGTCTAGTGGCACCAAAGTCACCACACATTAATTATTGTTTATTGTAATTTAAGTTCCAGGATGTCATCCTACCAAAAGCTTTTTCAAAGGACAGAAAAGCTACAGTGATTCAGACAAACAAAGAACTTGTATTTTATTATCAACCTATTATTCTACAAGAAAACTAATAAAAGACCATGCAAACAGATATTTGTATTTTCTTGCATGTCCAAATGAATGAGATTAGATCTCATTGCCTTAAATTCCAACAGTCCTTTTTAATGAAGACAGAACTGGCACAAAAACAGGCCTTTTCCTCATACAGGAGACTACAGCCAACACTGCATCCAAGTTCATTTACTTTCAGTTTCTGTTCTACTCTGTCACAAACAACTCCCATGTGGAACTTAGCTAAAGTGAAAGTGGAACTCATTGAAGTGTGATACTGAGGTATTTTACAATAGATGTTTTGGTACTTTGCTGGAAAACTTCCAACTATGTTTATCATTTATGAGCGTGAAACCCTCTTTGTGGAAAGGAATTCTCTTTGGACAAGTAGAAGCCTATTACCTCTAAAACTGGTAGACTGCAACTCATCTGCTTGTCATAGGTAAAAACAAGAAGAGTCCTGTGCCACCTTATAGACTAACAGATTTCTTCAGGCATAAGCTTTCATGGGCTCCAACCTACTTCTCTCTCTCCTCTTCCAAGTTAACTGAAATTGCAGAATACCCTCTTGGGGATTTGGTTTGATTCAAGTGTCAATACCTGTCACCTCTCATTTTGATCATCAGATTGTTGGCGGATTTTAGTCACCACTTCCATTGACGCATATGCAGACTGAGCGATAAATGACCTCTTAAAAGAATTGATCACCAATTTTGAAACAAATTGAGAGAGACAAAATTGGTGAGGCAATATCTTTTGTTGGGCCAACTGTTGTGTGTCTAATACCCTGGGACCAACACAGCTACAACTCTTTAAAGTTTTATTTGTAATAATTTCATATTGTGTTCACTTTTGGAATTGTAGCTCCAACCTCACAAATAATTAGAGGCATACAAAGAGCTTTACTGCAGCTGTTAAACGTGCATTATTTAAGCAATTCATGCACGAGACTCAAATCCCATAGAAGGAGCTTCCCTCTGGGTAAGCAGACAGTTCTATTTTCCCCACAAAAATCATTAGATGGTATCTGCTTATCACTGACAATCCACACTCTTTTTTTTGGTATGTAAAATAAGGCACAGTTAAATGCATATTAGTATATCTGCAAAAATGTGACTTCTATTAATGAATACTTCAGAGATCTTCTTGTTAACTTCCTAAGATTAATAAATCAATTGCATAAACACTGCTTAATTCCCTACTTTAAAATTTAGTTTATATACTGTGCTCTTGCCACTTCTCACTTTACCAGAGAAACAATAAAACATCTGTTTTTCTATTTGTTAAAAAAATAGGAGTATAAAAGTATATCTCAGTACATTTTTTCTAAGTTAGATCTATTCCACAAGAGCATATTTAAAAAAAAAAACACCTTGAAGTGTTTGTTAAAGGGATTTTTGGTAAAATTAATTCATTTTATTAGAATAAGCGTACAAGAAAGAAAGAATTTTTAGCAAGTTGAGAGAAGGTTTGTGTCTAAATCAGTGATCCTCAACCTTTTTGGCTTGAGGGCCATGGATATCATTTTTACAGCCCTAGAGGGCCATCAGCTTCCACCATCATGTCCCCCCAAAAAGCAGGTTGCCTCCTTATTTGCTAATCTCCCATCCACCTGGCTGCATCAGGGAAACTACACATATCCAGCAGCTCTGCACTCTCTGTCTGGGCCCCAAGACAGTGGCTCCCTTCTGCAACTAGGCAAATGGAAGATCAGAGCTCCTCTCTCCCCTCCTTCTAGCTCCAGCAAAGACCTAGCGCCTATGGACCTAGGCAGAGTGCTTTGCAGTACTCCCTGCTACAGCCAGGGGGACAGGAGTGCTAATCTCCTATCCATCTGACTGCAGAAAGGAGCCTGCATAGTCTCTTAGTTCTGTGGAAACGTGCTCCATTTGGGTACTTTTGCAGTGACTCCAATCTGTAGCCAGCAGGAGTGGAGCCAAGGGCCACTCAGAAAGACCCTGAGGACCACTTTTGGCCCTTAGAACACAGGTTGGGAACCACTGGTCTAAATAAATAGGGAAGAAGTAAAGGAAGTGAAGACATTCTGATCTGACTGCTCTGTTTTGTGGTTTAAAAATATATCTCCCAGTCTACTTATTTAATGCCGTCATGAAGTACCTACATTTTAAACAGAATGATAGATTAATTTCACTAGTAGCAATGTAGACTTTGCCTACTTTAAGATGTAAAAATGTACAAATCACTAACAGGTTTTTTTCACTTAGGAAGCTATTTGAGATTTGTAACAGGAAATCACACTGATGAATCATGTACACCGAGACAGTAAGACTTTTTAGTATCCAAATATCTACAAGTATAATAGCAACTTTAGATAAGTAAGATAAATATTCAAAATGACCTCAAGTATCAAACATACTCAAAACTTTATGGAGACCATCAGACGTGAGGATGGAAAGAACAGGAAGTAGAGAAGCACCATAAGTGGGAATGACAACAAGGTTTTCACATTCCGTCATCCTCATGTCCCAAGTAGGGACTGGTCTGAAAATCATTTATAACACTTTTTACCTTACATCTCCCTACATGTGGGACCATACTTGATTAAATCTCTGCCTTCTGACCAGGTTTGTTATACTGCAGGACCATAGTCAGGATTCTGAACAACAGCATAAGTTTATGCATTAATATATTTCCCAACAGTTTTTATATGTAAATGTGTTTGCTTCATGGTTATAGGCCCCCAAAAGTCCCTGAATATCTGCTATTTTAAATTCAATCGTGTGTGTGTGTGTGTGTGTGTGTGTGTTTGTGTGTGTTTTTACGTGTATCTTAGCTTTTCCTAACGTAATAGTCTGATCCAAGATATGGACCTTCTTAGATAGGTGCAGCTCAAAGGTCGAACACTAAGCTGCACCTTGGAAACATGACTCCTCCTCCTGTGGAATTGGGGTATACTAAAATATGGATTATCGGTCATGGGAAAGCTTTCACTCCAAATACATTCACAAGAGATGTGCCAAAAAGAGAAGAGGGCTTTTTTTTCAGAAATTTGCTTATACTTTCTAGAGTACTCACAAGGGAGGGATACCCTCGCCAACAAGTGGCCAGTTTATCTGGAGCCTTTGAATATTAACCTGATCCTAAATAAGTAAGATAGAATATTGTATGTTAACATTTCTTTGCCTAACCAAGAAGTCTACAAACAAACAAACAAACCATGTGACACACAGCAGTTTGCTTTTCCTGTTTGAATGGTTAGTTCTCAGATAGCGAGTTTTGAGTAAAGTATTTTCATCATGCTGATTGTTCTGAAAAAGAATGATATATTTATGCAAGTGCCTTGCAAGATATTTTATATATTAGGTACTAGAACTTTACCTTAATTTGCCTTTGAAACAAGCCATGAAAGTGTCATCAGTAGAATAAGATTTGAAAATTACTGCAAATTTTTTAATTACTAGTATTTGCATGGAACAGCAAAGCAAAATAATAAAGTGCCTAATATTTGTTCCTTTGTAATAAATAGTGTACTGAAAAAACAATATAGAAGAATTTTTCAAAGGAATCAGGAAAATACTTAACACTTACAACTCGGCAGGTAGGTTAACAGGAATCCACACATTCATTGCTCTAAGGGTGTGTCTACTCTATACACACAGTTAGTGCAAACCAGCAAACCGAGATGTAAATTGACCTTACATTAGCTTACCACACACTAACTGTCTGTGAGGACCCTACTGTCTAACACTAAAAATGCTGTAGTATGCCTTGATTCACTCTGTTTTGAAATCGGGGTAAATCAAAGTGCACTATAAACTTCTAGTGAGTAGTTATGGTGTCCACATGGAAAATTAAGGCACAGTAGATTAGTGCAAGATAGATGTAAAACTGAGTTTGCTGTGCACTAATAGTTAATATATGTGAGTACTGAATTGTTTTTATCCAATGTACAAATGTTTCCCTGAAAGCAAAGCAAATCCCTGGCTACTAAGATCAGAGATGGCCTTTATGTCATCTTTTGAAATGGAGCTGCCCCTTTAATCCTATTTTTATAGTTTTAATTTTAACTGAAAAATTAACAGTAGGAGCTAGAATGCAGCCTAATTCTTTATAGTGGAGGTCTGTTGACCTAAATATACTTTGAATCAAGTCCATAATTCCTACGCTGAATATATCAGCATATGTAACTGTGTATATCTTAAATTAATTAAATTGTAACATAATTATTTATCAAGAACTCAAGTACTTTACATTATAACTGAACTTTTGAGGGGGTGAGATTTCCCATTCAAATAGCTTTTATAACGCTTTTGAATGCAATGAATTTGCTAGAAAAGCTGTATGGCAAGGTCACTCCATGACTCATTACCCCACAGTGCTTTTTGTTCTTCTGCTTCTGAGAATGTGAAGAACAGGAGGACACTAACTGAAGACTGACAATTTGTTAGAGACATGCTTTACACACTGTTCTAATATGGTCTCAATGCTTTCTTAACCAAGCAAGTCTATAGATAAGTCTGTCACAGCAAAATATCATCCAGAAATCTTCAGAGCCTCAGATTTATTTGGTTTCACTTAACTGTCATTTGCAGCTCAGGTTTTAATATGGGAATCACAAAATTTGCTTTACTTTGAGATTACTGCCTTCATTTTTGCTTTATACTGGAATGGACGTCAGCTGAGGAGATGACAGTAATGTTAAGGAATTAACAGAGATTTGTAGCACTGTAGATTAGGTCATCAATAAGTGAGTTGAATGAAGGAAGAGTAAAAATATGAGACTAGAGGAGTCCAAGTTCATGCAGTCAGTGGAAATTTGTGACCAGTGTTCAGAAATCCTCAGCTCTCATTTAGGGCACCTAGATGAAGTGGCCAGATTTTCTGGGAGTTGCTGGGTGCTGAGCACTTTGCTAGTTTTCATTAGAGGTCAGAATTTCAAATAAAATATAACAGTTAGATGCTGTTTACACTGACAGTTGCAACCTGTTTAATGACACGAGTTATTCTAATCTGAATATGTTTTTACCAAAATATGTATCAAACATTTATGCAGATACACTGTATATAGTACTGGAGTAGAAGCACACATGCTGAAAAACTAGCAGCAAGATTTCCTAGTACAGATGACTGCTTTGGTTCTTATCAGACAAAAGAAAACACACAAAGAGAGCACCTCACTGTTAAATTACTCAAAAGAATGAAATTAATATCCTAGGAAATAAATGTTATTAGAAATGCTTCTGGTGTCTAAATACAAATATCTTGAAAACATTCAAATTGCCTTATTCTATTGAAGTTGTATAAGAATTATTTCCTGATTGGATGGCATAATTATCCACAAGAGATCTTACCCAAATTTTCTAAGACAGCTCTTGTTAACCCAAGTCACTTGTTCAGATACATCAAGAAATATACATGTTGTCTCATTCTAGAAGATCCATGATCCTCAAGCATGATGGAGCACTTTTCCTACATTCCACATGCCCAAACTTAGGGCCAATGGGCTCTTGTTTCTTTGTGTTTTATGAGCTGATGACACATGTCAACAATTCACAGGGGAAAGGACAAGGTAAATTAAAGGAAGGATAAAGAAAGGAATTATGAGGGGAAAAAAGGGGAATGAAGGAGATCAGATAAACAAACAAAAAAAAATTTAAACCCTCAGGAATAAATGGACACACTCTCAGATAAAGATATCTCCTTTATCAACTTAACATAATAAAAGATGAAGACACAGATAGCATAAAGGCAAGAGGACAGCTCCAATTTGTTGACAGGTCTGTAGGAGTCAGTATGCACATCCTGTGTGTTGGGAATTATCATAGAATCATAG
>ML682066.1:1906133-1927723 GCA_007922195.1 Podocnemis expansa
TTTGAGAAGCTGCTCCATGATTTTTCCAGGGATTGAGGTGAGGCTGATAAGACTGATTCCATAGAGGGAAGTTTGAGTATTTTATTGTGCAACAGCTGTTGCAGGCTTGACTGTTGCTTGCATGGAGTGTGGTGTCCTTACAATCCTTCAGCTCTGAGTGAGTCTTCTCCTGGCTATGTGTCTACAGACCAGACTCTCCTTACTTGGAAGCCTTTTCTAACTGTCCAGGAGAAGAATCCCTAATAATCACAATTAAATGTGCCCCACTGCAAGACAGATGTCCCACTGGGAAGAACAGGTCCTGTTTCCTCAAATCCTGGCCTTCCCTTGGCTTATGATGTAAAGAAGGCTGAAGGGATGAGACCAACATGTATGGAGTTTAGGGACTCTTCTTTTGTCTGCTGCATTCTGGCTGATCATTGCTTGGGTGAAGAATGCACTGGCTTACCTCCCTAGCGTAAGATAATAAAAAGGACCATACTGGGCTGGATCAATGGTCCATCTACCCCCGTTTTCTTTCTTCCGAGAGTGGCCAATGCCAGGGGCTTCACACATTCTGTATGATAGCCAGTCATCATTACCATTCCAGCAATCTGTGTGTCATCTGCAAATTTTATCCACTAATTTTATATATGTTTCCAGATCATGGGTAAAAATGTTGAATAGCATTAGATCCAGTACTGATTCCTTCAGAATACAACTAGAAACATGCCCACACAATTAGGATTCCCCAAGGATAATTACTTTCTGAAATCTGTTACTTAATCAGTTTTAACCCATTTAATTTGTGGTCTTGAAATTGTATAAAGCTGATACTTTCTTAAATCAAACAGGCATGCAGTATTAAGTCTAAGTATATAACATCTGCACATTTACTTTGATTAATCAAACTTTTAATCTTATTGAAGCATATAGTCATATTTGTTTGGCAAGACCTATTTTCCATAAAACTATGTTTAACTGGTATTAATTATAGTTAGGTTTTATTTTTTATTTTTGATAATTTCAACAGATAATGTCAATGTCTATTGTCAAGCATTTTCACCTGATTTTTATTGATTACATTTTTACAATTGCAGTAAATCATGCAGGGTCAGGCAATAATTATAAAATGATAGATGTTCAGATTCAAACAGTTAGGGTATGTCCACACACACTGTTTAAATTGAAATAATGCTAGTTGTTTCAATTTAAAAAATGCTAGGTCCACATGAAGTTCTGTTATTTTGAAATGAGGAGCTCCCTCATTTTGATATAAGAAAAGTCATATCGATATAATAAAACCTAGTATTATATCGATATGATAGTCAAATTGAAATTGTTATTTTGAAATAACATGGTGCGGACATGTTATTTCTATTTAACTTTAAAATCAATCTAACACTTTTTGCCCTTCTCCTTCCCAGGTGCTTTCCTTTTTCTGTATATTGGGTGGGAGCATGGCCCTTCTAGGGGGCCATGTTGCCACACCTCCCACGACAGCTCTCTCCTAAATCAAAACAGCAAGTCCCGTCCATGGACGTGCTATTTCTATTTCTATTTCTAGTGGGGAACTGTTAAATTGATTTAACTTAAAACGATTTAATGATTTTTATATTATTTTATTAAATCAATATAAGTTAAATCAATTTAACTGTGTAAATGTAGACATAGCCTTAGAGTTTTACAACTGCTTTTAACAGTCAAACTGTTTCAGGGGCAACTAGCAGAGTAGGGGAAAACCCTTGAGAATATGAAATGTCAGTAGTTCTTTCCAGGAGTCTTCAAGTGACAACATGCAGGAGGGAGTGTAAGAAAAGCACTTAGCAGAAAAAAGAATGATCTGAGACTTTGCAACATTCAGTTTTAAACTGTCTTATTTTTTACTGCTTCTGATAACATTTGCAATGAGTCATATCTTCTGTACAATCATCATATGGAATAAACAGAATTCATCAAATCAAATAAAAGGTTTACATTTCCTGTAAATCCAGTTATGTTTTTAAATAGAGAATGTTTTAAAGGTGACAGTTCAACTCTGAATGTTTTCTTACGTACAGTCTATGCATTGCTGAAACCACCCTGAAATACTGAGCTTGGACAGAAATAGTGTTTGTGAGGCGACACGTCTTGGCTTCCGGCACTGGAAAGGAATGAAGTCTTAAATTATTCCCCGCAGAGCATGGGAAAGAGCTCCATTTTCCCACTCAGACAGAAGCCTCAGTTAACTGAGGGCATGAAAATCCCTAACTGAGGGATTGCCATGGCACCCAGGATTTTGCCCTGGCACCTAGTAGTGCATAGTATTCAGGGAGGCGAATTCCTCATAGCCCCTAAAAAACAGCCAGTGGCAATGACATTTTCACCCCCACCCCAAACTGCTGCCAAAAGTGTCCAGCAGTGGCTTTTTCTGGCAGTGTGGGGTATTTCATGCACTGTGCTGCTACCAAAACTGTCAGTGGCCATGTCAGTTTTTTGACTGGTGAAGGGACCCTGTGCACTCTGCAGCACCACTGAAATCAGTGGTAGAGGCAGCAGTCTTTCATGGGGGGTGGCGTGTCCTTCGTTGCCACACACCCAGGCACCTCAGTTTTTTGCTGGCCTCTAGGTGAGCAGCAGATTTGTCAAGGCCTGAGCTAACCAGAAGTCTTCAGCTTTCTTTCTTAGTCCTTCCGGTTCAATACAAGCTGATGAATTTTGTCCCTTCTCTGGAGCAAACTTTATCTTCTAATCTCACAGCTAGAGATCACTGTCCGTTTTTTCAAAATCTTCAACCACTTCTAATTTTCTCAGACACATTCAGACTTCCAATGACTTAACAGCAGGGAGCCCTGCTAAAATGACCCAGCTACATGCCATCAGGCATTTGACATCATCTGAAATATGTAGGCAAAGTCAGTGATTCCCCCCACCCCCAACACTGCTCTGCAAAATAAAATAAAATAATGCATGGTCAATGCTTGAATTGCATGAAAAGCTATAATGTCTTGAATTTAAGTAAGAATAGCATCTGTTAAAAAAAAAATACACCATGCAGGTACTGTGAACTTTTTATATCCCATTGTCCAAGGGCTGAACATCTAAAAACACTATACAACAACATTTAGAGAAGGAACACTTTCCATGTTTGACATTTAAAATTTCCTTCCTTCCCTCTGTGCAATCAAAATCCCAAGCTATGCATCAAAGAGTGAAAATTGGTATTTTTTCTCTTTGAAAATTATCCTGTGCATTGGTTCAACCATGTGACAGATGGATACAGAGCGAAACTAATCACAGATCAGCTGGTTTGTTTCTCTTACTAGGTATTTATCATATTAAATGATTTTTAAATTTTCAAAATCCTGTGTTCCTGTGCAGAAAATTTATGTGCAAAGATTTAGTCCAAAATACATTTTAATATATACCTTATACATTCTTGAAAAGGGCAGTTTCTAATATACTATAAGGCTTAAATAAAGTAACATGAATTACACAATTATTCCTAACACCCAAAACAAAGGCATCATTTTAAAGATAGGACACTGAATACAACATAACATTCTGGCTTTTAGTTTCCACATCTGCAAACAATGATACAAGTCCCTTTTTAATCAGTCACCCACCTGCAAACATAGGTTATTACTCTTCATCTAATGATGATTCCCATTACACCCAGATGAAGCTGGTCATTTTCAGTCTGGGAAAAAAATTCAGCTTTTTAGAATATGGGTTTCTTCTGCATCAAAACAAGAATAAAATTTGGAAAATAATTGAATCAAAACACTGGAAAATGGTTCTAAATGGGTAGCCATGTTAGCCTAGTCCAGCAAAACAAACAGGAGCGTCTGGTGAAGTGGGATTTTTTCCCATGAAAGCTCATGTGATAAATAAATTTGTTAGTCTTTAAAAGGGCCACAAGACTCCTTGTTTGTTTTATTGGAAAACAATGTTTCTAAAACTACATGCAACGATGGTACCATTTTCACCAAGCTGCTGCTGGAGCACTCAGGGTCCACAGCTCCAGGCCAGCCCTGTGATGTGCATCGCCCCTGGGCTGAGCTTCCATGCTTCCAAACTCCCAAGACATCTAAGTCCCTGGGTCTCCTGACTCCTGAGTGGCATGACAAGGTTGCCTGGATCTGCAGACCCTGGAAGCCAGTACCAGAACTTCTAGGCTCCTAGCTGGCCTCAGGACACTGTCTTCAACCAGGTCCTTCAGGGGCTTTAAGTCTACCTGACACTGAATGAGGGGAACATGAGAGCCCCAAGAGGCCGAAGTCCAGCCAGGACTCCCATGTTCTCTGCTGTTGAGATGTCTACCCTGGAACATTGTCAACAGTTCCATTAAATCTTGCAATAGATTTGCGTAAATATTTAGTCCCTACAAATCAGCATTTTTCAACTAAACTAATTTTTCAGTCAGAAAATTTCCATCTAATCCTGATGTATTGTCAAAGAAGGAGCAATGTCCATTATGATGCTAGTTTCCATAGCAACAGCTGGATTGGCTGCTTGTGAAATATTCTCTTACAGATATCCTCTAGCTTATTTACAGTGAGAGATGTGTACTCTGAGCTGTTGGCAAACCCAGCTTTACAGGATGGGAACTGTTTTATTTAGGTTTGGGAGGATTAGATTTGTATTGGTAAATGTCAGAAGCAAATGTCAGTTTTCACCATACACTCACAAACTTGTAAGAGAATATTTCGATCAATGATAAGCAAAATTTACACAAAGACAAAGAAGGAAAAATTCTGCTCGAACACTTTAAACTTTGATTTAAGGATATGTACTTTGTTTATTTTGAAATGTGATATTGACAACTTGAGTTTAATGGTTATAAAACTTTAGCTTTTTAAATCTTAAGGTCTACTGATATTTAGTAATCATTGTTTGACCCCTGCATAATTTCCTGCTACTAAAGATATAACATTGAAAAAAGTCATTAAAACCCATGATATTCTGCAATTGTGAAAATGAAATTGATAAAAAGTAATAAAAGACTTTAAAATAAACAAGAATTTTATCACTCAAAAATATAGATATAAAAATTGAATTCTACTAAGCAGCCTTTTGGAGATGGTCCTGGTGATCACTTGGGATAGAAAGATGCTCTTGTTTTATTTTAAAAATGATCAGCCTTCTATTTGCCTCCCTTTAAATTGTTTCATACACATGTCCTGTAAAAAAAGGTGGTAGAGATTCTGTCTCTTAGTGTTTTAACTACCTAGACCTAAGAAAACACAGCAACATAAGCTTGTTACTTGGAGACAAAAGGAGCATAAGTATTTTGCTCTCTCAAACTGAAGTTTGATTGCTCATTGATGCTACAAAGCCGGTGTAAGATTCTTTAGCCCGTCTCTAGATTATTAACAAAGTCTGCCTTGGTGTGAACAAATAGGACTCCCAAAAGAGTGAGAGTGCTACACTCAAAACCAGAAACAGAGTCTACTCATGCTGACTAATTTGCTAGATACACTATGAATGGTAAGTCCTACTCATCCAGTAACTCAAAGAGAAGTTCTGTAGAAGACTGCAAATGTCACAGAGTTGTAGATAACCAGAAACAGGTTACTGAAACGTGTGAATGACAACTCTGCTGTCTTGATCCCCATACATATACTTGCTCAACAGTGGGGAAGAATTCCAATCCTTTCATCTCCTCGCAAAGAGGAAGAAGGAGCAGCACAAGATTTTCTTTTACTACTTCAAGGGATTTTTGTTTATGGGAGTAACCAAAGCTATGTACCAACTTTTTAATTAGAGCAGGTTGAAAAATACTATCTAATAGTAAGTAATTGGGGAAAGCATTTGTTTCCATGTGAAGCTTTTCTATGGAACTATTCAGTTTTAATTTTAAACAGAAATAAAATAAAGTGTTCACTTTTCATTCTACCTTTATCCCCCTAACGCATTTCACTACCAAAAATATTTCTGGTTTGAAGTTTGTCAAAAAACAAATATTTCAACTGAAGTGAAAATTTAGCACATTTTTGGTCAAAAAGTCTTTTTTGATTCAAAATGTGTTCATGAAGATTTATGTCTTGTTCTATTTTTAACACAAAGCTTTGCTAGATTCCATAGAATCATCCAGATTTTGTCTGGAAATGTTTGTACCGCTGGATATCTCCCTCTCTTGGGAACTGATGGTACTTATTCAACTTCTTTCCATAAAATGCCTTCTCAGTTTCTTCTTAATATATGCTCTGTTATGTTTAACCTTTTCTCTGCTCATCCTGATTTGGCCAAACTTAATTTTGTAATAGTCCATAGCTAGTTTAAATTATTCATTGGAGGCATCCAGTAATACTTTTCTCTCAAGACCAAATCATTGCATCCATCAAACGCTCCTCATACATGAGCACATGCTCTGACACAAAGATATAAATTCAAAGCATCACATGTTACTGTCTTAACGGCCTAATTCCCAAAAGACCAAGTCCAGACTATTTACATTGAGGTCTGATTTGTTTAGGATTAACTAGATGTGGATTTTCAATAGCTACCTAGAGAGCTTGAAATCAACCATCAAACCCATCAAAGGGCACCTGTAGGCCCAATTTCTAACACTGCTTGTTTAAATTTGAGATTTATGCATGAAACAGATGCACACTTTTGAACATTTAGACCACAGAAGACATGATCTTAATAACATATTGTCAAGGTATAATCTGAATGTTTTTCACTTCAGCATATCATGATACTTTGATTCTAACACAGCATATTGGATTTTTTTTCCCTAAATGCTTAAAAGGATAGCTAATCTGACAGGGTTTAACTGTCATATCAAAAACTAAAATGTTTCTCACGTCTCCATCTGCAACTAGTGCAAGTTAATTTGTGTTTTAGGTATGCCAGCTATCAAGAAAAAAAGTAAATTGACTGAAATAACTAGTCAGTGCCTACCTAACAATTTCCTCCAATTAACAGTCAAATATGCAAATTTTTTCCAGAATATTTAAATATTGGACCAGACTCTTCCTGGCAGTTAGCACAGTCATTTAAACTGGGGGAAGTGGATGTACAGCACTATCATTCTTATCTGAAGGTTCCTTACACTTCCTTGTGATAAGTGCAATGAATACATAAGGTGCAAATCAGGAAAGAATCAGGCCACAGATATTAATAATGAATGAATATAAATAAAAGGCTATTGATCAAACACCAGCAACTGAATCATCACACACTAATGTCATATGTTCTTGTTAGAAGGGAATATTTTTCACTATGTTTATACAGCATATAAGTCAATAGCAGTGGCAGTGTAATTTTATTTCTTGATACAGATAATTTCTGGGGCAGTATTGATGTTTTCCTTATATTTAACTATTTACTTTTTAATACAAAAAATTTTGGTACACGCCTGACTTACTAACAGACATCAGGTAAACAGTGGAAGCTGCCCTTGCTTTTTTAATTATTAATCTTTTATCACTGGAAATGTAATTTGTCTGGGCATAAAATAACTCCCTTCTTGTTTGTAACATGTTCCCTCAGCTAAAAGAAAAGCAATTTTTATAATCTGAGCCCTGAGAATTAAATAACAACAACAAAATAAAACCCTAGTACATTCAAGAAAAACAGGCTTAAAAATGTTGGTTTCATAGGGGAAGACTTTTCACTAAACATTCTTAGGTACTCATTACAGAGCATTTTTTTGTTGTGCAGACAGGGCTAGAAATGAAAGATCTATAGTTTTGAGTATGCAGCAGAGATATCAGATATAAATAATTAGTGTTTTTAGATTATTCTGAATGCATCTAATGACTGTCTGCAATTGAAAATGAGAAAGTGGAAAGGCGTGCTTGTTAGAAATGGAGAGGTAGGAGTGAAAAGATCTATTCTCACAGACCAAAACCATGTTTCCTATTAACATAAACAGGAGCATAAACAGTGACTTTAGTGGCAAACAGATCTTTTCAAAATGAAATGTGGGATTTCTTTTTGTCTATTTGTTTTCAGTAGCTACATTTTTATTACTTTTTCCAAATGTAGCATGTATAGGGAATTACCAGATTCATCAAAATATGTATAATAAAGATGATTAGGATGGAGAGAAGGGAAGGGAAGAGACATACCTATCTTCATGGTCTACATTAATGACACACCTCTAACAAATCAGTTCAAATTGCCTTAATTTTCTGGGCCTGCCCCTTCTGCAGAATACCAGTTATTTCTTAGCTGTGAGGTCAGCCATAAGTTTGGTGGGGATCACTTTTACATTTTTGCAAGACCAAAGCCGTAAAATGGAACTATACTGCCTTGTTACCAGATAACCTCCAGGTAGCAGGACTACATCCAAAACCAAAACCTAAGGAGGAGGACTCCAAATTGGACTGATTTGATAATGGATGCTCTTGGCCACTGTTGCCTCTAAGCTGTGCACATGTGTGCACGCACACAGGTCATGAAACCTGTGCACACAACAAAATAAAGTGTGCACAAAAAAGTTCAATAATGCTAATATTGGTGCTCACAAAGAAATGTTTTTGCGCACACAAAGAAATTGTCTGCACACACAGTCTATGAGGAATTTGAGGGAACATTGCTCTTGACCCTGGCTGGGATATTCAAAGACACTTAAATGATTGATTACAAATCCTACTGACTCTCAGTGGGACCTGTGCTCCACAGGGTGAATTTTCAAAGATACCCCCCCCACCTCTCCCCAAACATGCATCTGACTCTATTCCCACAATACACCTCAATTCTTACCTGGAATGATTATTCTGAGGAGTGAGGAGGTAGTTCAGCCTCCATTATTAGATTTAATTGGATTGTAGGCTTATCAGGGAAGGGATCATAGAACCATAGGGGTCAAAGGGAAAGAAAGGGTCCTCTCTCCTTGTGTGATACTACAATGTTTAGCCAAATGGTGTCCAGATCGTGATTGGGAGTTCTGAACTATAGAATCATGCATACAATAATCATCATTGTTGTCATTATTATTAGTATAGTGTAAATTTCTGTGACATGTAATTAAAAATAAATTCCAAGCTCCAGGTAGCTTACAACTAGGGTATATGGATGGTTCATACTGTAGAATCAAATGTAGCCTTTTTCTGGTCACAATCTAGTTGTGACCAGATTGCTATTTCTTTCAACAAATTCACTGTTAGAATCTATCCAAGATACTAGTTCACATATTTTTCTGGTTACAAATATTAGAAATTTGAGCTGTTTTGCATAGTTGTGGCTGTTCAGATAAATTGCATGATACTGTTGACTCGATGTACTGGGTACACAAGCACTTGTTTTCACAAAATCTAAAGTATTTATTTCTGTGAATATTCACACAGAGAACTTTAAATATGCTTTCTGTTAACATTTGTGCCAGTGAATCTCAATAGCTCAAACATTTATGAAAAGCAAACACAAAAGGCACATAAGTAGGAGTATAAGTAGTTTAAAAATTCAAACCAATTCCTTTAAACTCATATTCCAACTCAAGATGAAATGCTATTTGTTTCATAATTAGGGATTGTCTTTCTTATAATTACTTACTTGATTTGAATCTACTTCTCTCATGGGATGCTGTAAAAGCTGTATTAAGAGGAGAATCAATAGTAATATGTCTTGCCTACATAAAACAAAAGTAACAAGTGGAAACTATAACCATGTCAAAAAGGACCAAATCCACGTCTGGTGTAACATTTACTTTAGTGAAGCTAAACTGACACACCTATTGAGGATCTGGTCCAAAACTTGCTTGGACCAAAGGGAAATACTTAACTATTGTAAAACAGTTAAGAGAGAGGAGAGATCACCTTCACTGAAGACAATAAAACAGATATATAATTAATAATTAATTCAGATATATAATTAAGAGACTTTCCTTCCAAAACAAATAAATGTAAGCTGACAAGGGTTAGGTGTGAATTCTTTAGAAGAAACAAAAAAACAAAACAAAAAAAAAATCCCAGATATGTACCCAGATCTTCAGCTGCACAGTGCTAGCAAAAAAAACAGCCCTACTGCTGATGGTACCTGGCCTCAGAAGGAGCAACTTTGCTAGTATGATCCTCCAGCATAGCTACTCCTACCCTATGGTTGCTGAAACAAAGAATGTGGCAGGAGAAAAGGGGGTGTTGCTGCCCCATTCCTGCACTCCAGCATTACTCTGCTGCAATACCGTTGCCTTGGGACTCAAGCTGGTGCAAGATAGACTAATACTGATGCTCCTAAGATCCAAAGGGGCAGCCATGTTAGTCTAGCTCAGTAAAACAAACAAGGAGTCCTGTGGCATTTAAAGGCTAACAAATTTATTTATTGCATGAGCTTTCATGGGAGAAAATCCAACTTCGTCAGACACTTTGAAGATGGGGGAACTTACAGAATAGGGGAAAATAAAAGCAAGGAAGTGTAAGTCATGGGAACAGGTCACACTGTAAGAGCAAACCAAAACACTTGTAAAGATTTGAACACTGGAGAACAGCATACAGAGAGAGATGAGGTCAAGCCACCTGTTGTAATGAGAGAAAAAGCCAATGTCCCTATTAAGTCCTGAAGCAATGCAATCAAATTTGCAAATAAATTCAATCTCAGCAGCTTTTCTTTGAAGCTGTGATCTGTTATTTATCTGTCTGAGCACCACAATTAGCAACTTGTTAATTGAGTGATCAGAAAGATTGACATTTACAGTTCCCATGACTTACACCTCCCTGTATTTATTTCCTCCTATTCTGTAAGTTCCCCTATCTTCAAAGCATCTGACAAAATGAGATTTTCTCCCACAAAAGCTCATACAATAAATATATTTGTTAGTCTTTAAGTGCCACAGGACTCTTTGTTTGTTTTACTGACATTCCTGATTATGTATGGAGACCAACTAGGTATATAGTTATTGCAGGATCAGGAAACATAGAGGCATCTACGAATCACTTTTGGCACACCATCTGAGGCTAGGATTTGCCTATAAAAGCTAAAATGGGAGATACGGCTCCTTCCAATAAGAAGATAAAATCAGAATTTCTCACTGTTTATCAGTAATATGAAGTTCTCTCTATAAACACAACTAAAAGCTGTTTTGGAAACAAAAAAGAGCTACAGGAATGATTAGCAAAACAAAGGAGTCTGGTGGCACTTATAAAGACTAACAAATTTATTTATCCACATAAGTTTTCGTAGGAGAAAAATCACATTCATCAGATGCTTGAAAATGCAGAACTTACAAAACTGGAGTAAAATGAATGCAAGGGAGTGTAAGTCATAGGATCAGGTCAGCTTTACAGTCTGACCTGATCCTATGACTTACACCCCCCTACATTTATTTTGCATCCCAACATCAAGCATCCAACAAAGTGGGATTTTCTCCCATGAAAGGTCATGCAATAAATAAATTTGTTAGTCTTTGTAAATGGCACCAGATTTCTCCTTTGTTTTGCTCAACTAGACTAAAACAGCTAGCTCTGTGAGGTCTGGAAAATTTACTTCACAGTGAAACACTTTAAGAAGCTCAGTCTATTTAGTTTACTTTTTCTCTGCTAACCAGGTTTCTGAATAGACTCCGTACTTCAACAGACAAAGACAAATGAATTCCTTGGCTGGAAGATGAAACTATATGTATTCTAACTAGAAATGAGATGCATATTTTTAACAGTGAAGTTAATTAATTACAGGAATAATTTACCAATGGAAGTGGTGTATCATCTATCATTTGAGATTTTAAATCAGGACTGAATGTCATTCTAAGCGATATGTTCTAACTCAGTCATAAGTTATTGGCCTTCATCTAGGGAAAGAAATCTAGATGATGATAACTTTTGGCCTTAGAATTTATGAATTTCTAAAATTACACACTTTTCAGAGTAAATCTTCCTGTGAATGAAGAACTCTTACAAACTTTTGACAGAAAATTTTCTGGAAAATAACTATGAAGCACAATGAACAGTTTCCTTAAAGGCAAGGAAGTTGGAAATCTTTAAAGGATTTGATCAAGTTAAACTTATTTTTTTTCCACAATTGTTCTAAATTCTGCTCTGACTCAGTCTGTCTGGACTCACTCTAATACTGACGTGCACTAAACATTCCTCCGAGTTCTTTGGTATTCATTTGTCAGTTCCATGCTTATATATATATATCTCTCAGAGCCCAAGAACACCCCGCATAGTCTACTCAAGCCGAGACCTTGGAAAGAAGCAGTAAGAGGGTCTACTTATCCGCTTACTTCCTCTCAAAGCAAGTAGGTAGAGATTTGGTTTCATTCTCTGCTCGCTGCTCCGTGCTGCTTGGCTGGTGATAAGAGATGTCACAGGTTACTGCTGGTGTATGCCCATAACAAATTTACTACTCTCTTCAGAAAAAGGAAGAAAGAATATGAGGAATTGTGTCTTAGAGACATTTCTCTCAGAGACACTGCTTTCGCAGACCACTCCCGAGGTGTGCAATATTTGCCTAACTTCATAATTTCATCATATTTGTAAAACAAGGATAATACTCTTGCCTATCTCCTACCCTCTATTTAGATTGTTAGTTCCTGAGGGCAGAGGCTGCTTCTCGCTACGCATGCAGCAACCAGCTCAATGACTCCCTGATCTCTGTTAGGGCCTATAGGCATTACGATAATACAAATAAAAATTAATTAATGGCTACTCCATTGGAAACAATGACAAATGCATGGCACCTTGCACTGCTGTGTGTTATCTTAATTAGGTAATTAATTTTACTTGTGAGAAAATATCTCTATTATACTTACATAAGAGGACTCTGGAAACTGACTTTGACTGTCATTATAAGAATCATTATAATTTTGAAAATTGCAACCAATGGCATCTTACCGAAATAAAAATGCTTTAGAAATGTGGGGAATGCTGGCTGCTCATTGACTGACAAGAAGATAACAATTTGTCATTTGAATTATTAGTATCTTGCTTCTTGTTAGGTTGGATTTCTTCTTTTTGACAGATTGCATTATCTGACATATTGAACAGAATCTTGGTTTGATTCCTTTGTCATGTTACCTCAACAAATTAGAGAGAGGATTATTTCATTTTTTGTTGTTTTTTTTAAAAGATTTTTCTCCTACCTTGAATGCCAAATGCTCAGTTCCTTTGCAGCTTGAAATAGTAATTTCTATCTAAAGTTAATATGAGGGAGGTTAATGGGAGAAGATTAGGAGTAACAATCTTCCCTTTACTGCAGACCAACATGAGGCCAACATACCAGTTGGGTCATGTTAAGACAGAGGGCCCTCTGCACTGATCAACACAGTGGTCTGACTTAAAAGATTTTCCTCTGGTTTTAGAAGCATTAGCTGTTCCACATATGGTCCTCATTTTAAGTAAAGGGAATATCACTGGAATTAGTAATATCTCTAGAATCAGAACAAACTTACAAAGTGCATCCACTGTACATGAATAAGATGCATAAAGAGGTTGCTTCTGAAACTCTAGATTAAGACACCCCAGAAATGAAAATGCTATGGAAAAACACATCTCTGATGTAATTCCTTTGACTTCAGAAGATTTAGAAGGAGAATGACATACTATAAGCCCCAAATAAATGTAAGACGTTGTTGCAAATTTAGAAAAAAAATATTTACAAATAGACAGATTTTCAAGTTTCAGTTGTATTATCTGCTGCGAGATTTTAATATTTAGGAAGACAATCTGCTTTTTGTCAACATTTAGTAATCCAAATACAATTAGCCTACACATAAACCTTCTCACTTATAAAAGCCCATTTAATGGCCCCAACACAAACCCCATAATCAGTAGCTCCTGCTTAACCTTGTACATTCTTGACAATCATCCCTCTCAAGTTGATTAAAAAGATGTGTCCCAGTGAACTCAGATAACAATGTACTTCCTGCTGTAATTGCCTGCACAGATTAAAGGAAACTGGCATACTAAATAAAGCTGTGGTAACAGTACATGCAGAATACATGGTGACTCAAAAGATACAGGATGTGTAATAACGTGCCCATAGGACCATATACTGCTTGAGCTGCAAGCAGGTGAGCTCTATGTGTGAAGTTCCAAAGGGGCAGCCATGTTAGTCTAGATCAGTAAAAAAAAAAAAAAAAAAGGGGGGGGGGGGAGTCCTATGGCTCTTGAAGACTAACAAATTCATTTATTGCATGAGCTTTCATGAGAGAAAATTCCACTTCACCAGACATTTGAAGATGGGGGAAATTATGGAATGGTAGGAAAATAAATGCAGAGAAGTGTAAGTCATGGGCATAGGACACACTATAATAGCAAATCAAAGCCATTTTTAAGATTCAAACACTGAAGAACAGCAGATAGAAAAAGATGAGGTCAAATCACCTGTTGTAATTAGAAAAAAATCCAAAGTCCCTATAAATCAAATTGGCAAATAAATTTGATCACTAAAGATAAGCTGTGGAGATTGAATTTATTTGCCAATTTGATTGCATTGCTTCAGTGCTTAATAGGGACTTTGGATTTTTCTCCCATCACAACAGGTGATTTGATTCCATCTTCTCCTCTACTGTATACTGTTCCCCAGTGCTTGAATCTTAACAATGACATTGTTTTGATGTTACAGTGTGACCTGATCCCATGACTTACACTTCTGTGAATTTATTTCTTCCTACTCTGTAAATTCTTTCATCTTCAGTGTGTCTGACAAAGTGGGATTTTCTCATATGATAGCTCATGCAATAAATAAATGTGTTAGTCTAAGTGCCACAAGGCTCCTTGTTTCTTTTATATGTATGAAGGGAAGGGAGAATGAGGAGTCTCCTTCCATTCCTTTGCATGTGTTTGGGAACAGAATTGCAGTCCCTATTATGCACAGAAGTACCTTGGCTGCTTTCACTACACTCCTGGGAGTGGGAAGGGGCAGAAACTAAGTGAAACCATCAGTCCATCCCAACTACATGGAGCAAGCTGGTCATCCAAACAGAAGTCAAAGGAATTTTAAGATTGAAATGGTATTCTTCATCCCAACTCCAGAATCCAACAATGTCCAGACTTATCTAGTGTCACATATCACCTGACCAGTGACATACACGCAGCCACACTGATACATTCCCTCATGTAAGACTGAATGTAACACATCCGGCTGTGTTGCAGGAACAGATGGTGTTTACGCTGCCTGGCTGCTCAGAGGCTGCTGTGGCACCTGATGAGTCCAGAAAGAAACTGGAGGTGCACAAAACATTCACCAAACAATGAAAAACTGTCAAGTTATTTCCTCACCTGAATAAAACTGTTCTAATTCTGTGGATTCTTTGAATTCTCATAGCACTCATTGGTATAAACTTTGTTTCATCCCCTTTTGCTGTCTTTTGTCTCATCACCAATGCAGATGATAGAAGAAAAATATACTGCTGCTCCATAGACAGGATGCTCTCTTCAGAAATGTTCATCATTCTGTACCTACTAACTTACCACAAAAGGACGGTGGAGAAGCCAAAGTGTATATGCTTCTCTTAGGGAATGTCATGGTTATTCAAATATGTAATCTATCATTCCTCTAACATGAGGGGAAATGAGAAAGAGTGGGATAAGCGTGTATCCAATTGTGCACTCCATCTGATATTAAGAGCTCCATTTTGTATTATGTACCTCTACTTGGCTGAGTATGGTCTATGCATTCCAAATATCCACCTTGCACAGAAAAGAGGTATGAAACCTCGTTGAAAGACTATTACTGAAAAGGCATCAGAACTGCAATTTGGAACCGGCAGATTTGATTATGTCTCAGATGATGACCAAGGCCCACAGAATGTTTCCTCCTATTCAGGGACCTATCTAGCAACAACAACAACAATACAAACAGAGTCTGTATTTAAGGAATAAGGTGATGCTCTGAGTGGGGAGTGAACAGCAACCATTACTCCAGCACTGAAGAGCTTAACTGCAAGTGGGGAGATAGAAGGGGCTTTATCTTGCCTAAATGCTAATAGGTCTCAGACCCCTGTAACTCTCTCATGCCTTTAACAGAAACATTTCTATATTTAAGAAATTCCTTGGATAAGCCTCTGTTCCATGATTTCCTTTCATGTTGTTCCTGAATGGGTTAAACTAGAAGTCCAAAGAGCCCACAGCCTAGGTAGACCTTGGGAGAGTATGTGTAAGCAACTGAGGTGGCTCAGAAAGTCTGAGACGCTAGTTTCAGTCTAGGGCAGTTGTGAAGTGCATGCTACAGTCTGAGACAGAGGTCAGACTAGAGTTCTGGGCCACTGAGCATGCCTCTCAGACCCAGTGCTAGAAGATAGTGACTAAATTCTGTCCAAACCCAGTTAACTTAGAAACACATGGGACCCAGCATTTGGGTTCAGTTTCAACAGAGTAATGACTGTAGAGAGAGGAACCAGGCCAAGTAGGAATAGAACCGATCCCTTTTTTGTGGGTAAAGGCTGTTGAAGTGAGATGAGGTAGGAAAGTTAGAGAATTCAATAAGGTACATCTCCTTCAGATTTATACAATTGATAAGAGGCTAGAGTTGCTTTCTTTGACCACATAATGTAAAAGTAAGTTTTAATTTTTAATAAGAAAGGAGTAGGTAGCTGAAAATAAAGTCTGAACTATCTCGACAATCGGAAAAGGAACAAGTCATTATACTAATGCTACAGAAAACAAACAGAAATGTGTATTAAAATATAAAGTCAATCAGGTCTTAAGAACATGCAAGGTTCAGTGGACAGACATGTAAATTTCTGGAATCTGTGCAGAATCTTCTTACCTGCTTTGCAGCCACTGGTGGTATTAAAAAGCAAAATTGTTTGCTTCTTCATCTGTTCATACAATTGCACCAATTTTTATTAAAAAGATTAATTTACCCTTCTTGTAATTGGTTTTCTAGTTCCTCTTCTGACACATGAATTATGCAACAATTTCTAGAATTGTAAAAGAGTAACTTGCAGAAGCACAGAATTCACCCAAGTTCTAAGAAGACAGCCTACAGACTGTTGTGAGACATGTATACAGACAGCATTTTTAGATTATTTTTCTTTAGTTAACCCATCATTTCCTTTGGAGGGAAATAATGTGTGCTGTTTGTTGGTTCCTCCCACCTTCTTCTTAAAGGTGGAACATGGTATGGAATATGGGTTTGAGTTGGAGATATACAATGGGCAATATCAAACAGCATTTGTCGAATACCACTTCATCACTTTTTTCTTTGGGTGCATCTACACACACCAGTTATTTCGAATTAAGGAGCCCTAATTCAAAATATCCTACTCCCCAGCCATGGAGGCATTTCACTAGGTCAGCTTAAGTATTATCTTAATTTGAAATAAGGATGCACTAAGTCAACTTTAATAAAACCTCCTCTCACTTTGAATTAATTCTTAATTTGAAGTTATTAATCCAAAGTAACCCTAGTTTAGCCAGGGAGTAGGGTTACTTTGAATTAAATAGGCTTTCTGGCTGGGGACAAGGCAGCCCCACCTAGCTCCCTGGCAGAAGGGAGCCGCGTGTGACTCTCTTTTTCTGGGGAGCCACTCACAGCTCCCTTCATCCTGGACCTGCAGATCCCGGCAAGAAGGGAGCTGCACTCCCTTCTCCCCATGACTCTGTGGGTCCAGGAGAGAAGGGAGCACATTTCCCTTCTGCCAGGAAACCGCGATTCCCAAGGAGAAGGGAGCCCCAGAGAAGCAGCTGCTGGGGCTCCCCTGTTGGGGAAGTCCCAAGGAAGACAGGCACCAGCATTCCCTAGACAGTGGAGTCCCTGGCTAGCAGGCTGCTTTCCCTGCCATGTGCAGGGATCCCCCAGCGGGTCACTTTCCCACCAGGGGCAGAGATCCCTCAGAGGGCAGCTTTCCTGTGAAATTGACCTGGCTCTGAGCTGCTTGAATAATGACACAAGCAGCTCGTAGCCAGATCAGACTCCTAGCCGGCTCTTACCACCCCTCCTCCCCCCACAGCTTGCAGAGAGGCCTGGGGGCCAGATCACTATGCTGGCCGCTGCAGAAAGCAAGCCCATGGCAGGGAAAGCAGCCTGCTGGGGGATGCCTGCCCACGGCAATGAAAGCAGCCTGCTGGCCAGGGTCTCCCCTGCCCCGGGGAGTGCTGGTGGCTGTTTTCCACAGGGCTCTGCCAACAGGGGAGTCCCAGTGGCCACTTCTGTGGGGCTCCAAGGATAGGGATTCCCCAGAGGCTCCCTTCTCCCAGGGAACCATGGCTCCTTTCTTGCTGGGGAGTCATGGGTCCTGGTGAGAAGGAAACTGCGGTTCTCTGCTTGCTGGGGAGCCAGGGCTCCCTTTGTCCCTAGTAGCTGGGGATCCCCTAGCCCAGGAGTCATGGGTCTCTCAGTTCGAGTTAGAAAGTCTAATGTAGACTCTAACTCGAATTAATTTCATTCTTTACTTTAATCCTCTACTTTAATTCAAAGTAAAAGTCTAGTGAAGACTCTCTAGTTTGAATTAATAACTTTGATTTAAAATCAAAGTAGTTATTTTGAATTAACTACTTCAAAATAACTTTCTAAGTGCAGACATAGCCTTTATAACATCACATGTTAATGGTGAATGTACAATAATAATAGCACTGTATCTCAGTTCAGAGGATAAATTCATTAACATGAATGAGGTGATCAAACGGTTTGTTGATGGGATTTCTGAAATACCTGGATAGATTTGTAAATGTTGCACAGACATGAGCAAATCTATGATTCACCAATCTATGAATTCTTCATATCTTATGTTAGCTTCCAAGTCTGAAAAATGGTCACCGAAACCATAAGGTTTTACTTTCATTCTCTGATGGGATAACAAATTCATAATTGGAAGCTGAGCTCAACAACTCATTGGCTCATTAAGTCTCCAGGAAAGGGTGATTGCAGGGAAGAGTGCATGTAGAGAGAGTAAGTAGTCCTACAATATTAGATGGACACAGTGCTATCTCATATGTAAATAAATAAAATGATATTAAAGAGAAATATACTTGAGGTCACACCTAGTCCTTTCCCTTAGTTAGCAGGACTGGTATATCTCTACTGTATAGCAGACATAGCATTCAGGAGTCCTGTGGCACTTAAAAACTAACAAATTTATTTTTTGCATGAGCTTTCATGGGAGAAAAATCCCACTTTGTTAGACACTTGTTTGTTTTACTGAACTAGACTAACATGGCTACTACCCCGTTGGATCGTAGAATTCAGGGTGCAGCTACACAGACCGCACATTTCTAAGTACCAAACGGTTCTCTGCACTCTTCCAGAGGATCAGGGATGGGGCTATGGATTAGAACTGAATGAGTTTCCAAATTTCCAGTTCATAAGAACTTTCAACATTCCAGAATGCGTATTATGTATGAATCAGAACAACAATAGCAACAAACCAAATATTTTTAAGATTTCCCATAAATTGGAATTTCTGAAAAACGTCAATTTTGGAAAAAATGTTGAATGCCAAAATGTTATTATATAACATCAATAGTTGTATGATATAGCATGCACTATTACTATTGACAAGTCATGTTATGAAATTCCATTTTTATTTTTTCCTGTTTTAAAAATAAATAAAAAATGTTACTTAGTACTGAGTGTTTTTTTGTTTTTATTTTTTGCCCCCCCCCCCCTTTTTTTTTTTTTACTTTTTCAGGGAGAGCAGACGTGGAAAGAATTATGCATTTTTCATTGAATTTGTACTGAATTCAGCAAAAGATTGCTGTCAAAAATTAGGTTTAGAAAAAAATCATTTTGTTATTTCAACTCTTCTATTTTAAAATATTTGAACTATAAATAACATTTTGCATTAACATTTGGACAAATAAAAATAAAAAGTATCTCAAATGGCTGATTCAAAATGAAACTAAAAATAACACAACCCATTTTTTTCCTCTTCTTTTTTTGAGTCAATGAAAGTCTTTGTGAGAAAAGGACTGTTTTAAATCAAATAGGAATTCTTTTGGATTTTCTGGTTAAAATCCTTTTCCCCTCAAACAAAAAATGTTGTTATTCACTCAGCCTTAATATTGATCAAAACATTTGATATAGTTTACTCATTATAATGTAAAGAAGATAGTAGCTGCTGTTGACATATTCTGTGCTTCTCTGTAGTGTAGGCTTTGGGGAAACTTTTTTTTTACTTCTGGTCACCGTAGAACTTCCAGGTCAGACAGCCTGCTTGTTTGCAAAAAAGATTAATACATTAAAGACATCCTTTCCATCCTCAGAAAGCTTGTCTTCAATCACTGCGCAGTAGGAGGATTACCATGCATTCACATTTGGACTTTATCTGTCAAACTTTTTAACAGTAACCTCAGATCTAGGTGACTCGAGAACTAAAGGAAAAGAGCAATTTCCCCACTTAAAATAAAAAGAACACATTTATAGTTTATGAACATCCTCTCAGATAACTGAAAGACTAGATTTGTTTTTTAAATAAAAGTGTTTGGCTCTCCAAAAGTGTATGAAAGATCACCTCCAAAAGAGTGCCTTTCCTTTTTCTAAACTTCTAAGTTATACACCCAAGGGTATAACAAACAAGCAGTCCTGTACTGTATGTGTCAGATGGCCTTGTAACTAGAATTTTTCATTTGTGCTCTTAGCTTTGCTTTTTAACACTACAAATTGTACCTCTCTAGTTTTACAAATATCTTTGTGCAGTGCAACTTTTCTTCTTCTTCACAGTCTTTTTTCTTCATTCTGTGGATTGTTTGCCAATTGTGAAAATCAGTCGCCAGTTTTTATGTACAACTACAGAAAGCAGATGGAGTAGAATCTATTTCACACAGTGGTCTCAGCAGTGTTGGCATTCCAGTGCTCCATGATTCCCAGACATCTTTCAGTTAATCAGCTGTCCTCACTTTGGTATGTTTCCTCCCTTACATTTCACACTTGAATGATCTTGAAGATCATCTATACCAACCCTGTCTTCTGTTCTGTTCCTAGTTTCCTAATGGCAGCATTTACTCTAGCCAGTCTGCTTTCACCCATGGTGTAGTCCCCATGTTGCCTACAATATAGGGAAATTCCCCACATTTTTCAGCATATCCTTTGCCCTCTTTTCAAATCACTAATCTCTGCCCTGCAATCTAAGAGTTGTCATGTTAGCTTGTTCTTTTCACTTGTGTAACAGTTGGCTTAAATATTTTATATTTTTTTACGTTAAAAGCTATGTATTTAAGTGAGTGCTTCCATAATTTTTTTAATGAGTTAAGCTAAATGTACCAATAGCACTTTTCCAGTGTAATCTTACAATCACAAATTGTTAATTTGACTCCCAAATCTTTACACAGTTTTAACTTTAGATACTTTGATTTATACATGTGTTTTCAAAAGTTCACATTTTTATACCAAAAACACTTCCAGGGTCATTGGTGATTGGCTGGTGAGATTTACCCACATGCTCAGGGTTTAACTGATTGCCATATCTGGGTTTGCAAAGAAATTTCCCCCCAGGGCAGATTGGCAGGCACTCTGGGTTTTTTTTGTTTTTTTTTGCCTTCCTCTGCAGCATGGGGTCTGACTCATGTACTGGTAGTTTCTTTGCATTTTAAAGTCCTTAAATCATGATTTGAGGACTTAATAACTCAGTCACAGGTTATAAGTTTATTGCAGGAGTGGGTGGGTGAGGTTTTGTGGCTTCCGTTGTGCAGGAGGTCAGACTAGATGATCATATTGGTTCCTTCTTACCTTAGAGTCTATGGCTGTGTTCACACAGCCCTTTTGTTTCGAAACAACCTCGTTGTTTTGAAACAAAAAAAAACCAT